>OY735221.1:9550221-9585221 GCA_963457665.1 Thysanoteuthis rhombus
ATTATATTAGATTATAGATGTGCATATTTTTAGCAGTAGCAGCAACGGCCATATTATGTCCACTGTTGGATGAAGGCCTTTTCCATCTCCTCTGATTGCAATTGTGCTAAACTCTCTCATGTCTAAACAACAAAGCTTTCTATCTCACACCTCTATCTTGGATTTTGTCTTTTCCAACACCAATTGCTGAGCCTTTTGTTATATCTGTCGTCATCTTTTCTTGCTAGGTGTCCATCCCATCTTCATTATTTATACAATATCTTTCACTCTAGTCCTCTCTAGGGTCTATATCGGTGTTTATCTATCTCTAAGAGTTATCCCTAGATCATAAATCTTATATTGTTTATTATGTTCTGTTGGTGATATTTACCGATTCTTCTATTGTGGTTTTACGTCATTCCAAATCCTTCTACGCTTTCTAACAATAGGTGCCTTCAGGGATTTTAGCAGTATGTTTAAGTATTTGCAATTATCAAATAATACATATGCTGCCATTTTACATTTTTTTCGTCTATTAACAGCTTCCTTTTCATCTTGACGATTTACTTACGTCAATGTCATTCCATGAAAAAAATGCCCGCATAACATTACACATAGATTTTTTTTTAAAGCTCAAGTCAGCCAATGTCACATTCTTTTATTGTCATTCAGAATACTCAAGGTCTATTCTATTCTTTTATAGTTTTCTACTTGCATCTTCACAAGGTATGAATAAACAAACACATATAAAATTTCTTTCGCTCTTTTCAAACACTTTTTTCAATATTCTCGATGGATCCCTTTTAAACTGATATAAATACCTGACCAACTAACAATGACTCGGTGTCCTCTGAAAAAAAGTCTACAACAGCAGGCAAACATTCTCAATTCATTTTTTTTTAAATTTCTATTGCTCTATCATTTGCATATAGAATTTTGAAAGCTGTTTTTTTTATGTATTTTGTATGATCTTAAGGCTTATCTAAGGAGTAGGCTTGCATCTGATAGTCTCCATAGATTGTTGGGTAGTTTTTCCATTGTTCTAAACCGGAAATAAGGAATTTGAATCCGTCAAAGACAAATTTATAACCAAAATAATTGTACATCTCAATATCTCATAAAAGCCAGGGCTCAAGAGAAATATTATCTGATTTTTTATCAGGCTAAAACTTCTAATACTGGTGATCGATTAGCAGCTATTGTCAAAAATTGATGTGTTTCTCCTACCATGATGAAGATGCCTAAACCTGTCAGGCTATCGCACATGAAATATTGGCTATTTTACACTGTGATAATTGTCAGATATATTTGAATTTCAATGAGACGATTTTCTTATAAAAAAGAAACCACTGAACAAAAGTGGAAGAGTCCATTTTTTGAATGGCTATCACAGCAAAATTTTTACCTGTAGATGAAACAGACCATAGTTACGGATAGAAAAACAAAAATCTCACAATATTCATTATATAAATACATGATAATGCTGACAGTGGAATATCCACAAGTGTAATTGAATTTCTTGGGAGATTCGATGTAAATAGAGATGCAATTAGATATTATTGAATGTTTTTAAGTCTTTAACATCAATGTCGTCCATTCAGAAAGTTAGGCTTATTTTCCGATACGAATACAAAAGAGTACATAAACTGTTTAAACGTCCGATAACGTGAACAACTCATTTGGAAGGGATACTTCCACAGGGTGAACTGTTCATTGTTGGCTCATTGTGTTTAAGTTTTGAAATATAGATACCAATAATGATCCTCATCTGAGAAATTAGAAATACTTAAGACAATTACATCTGTAACTACTACGTGTAAGCAACCAACCAAAATAAGATGAAAAGGATAATTAGTCTCAAATCAATGATAATGAAATTGCTTCAAATCCCGACGAATAGATCATAGATTACTCGTTTACCGATGCCGTCATGAAATTACGACAGCACTTAGATAATTTTGCAATTAAACTAAACCTTAAAGATATCAAAAACATTTTATTGCTCTGAGTCTTTTTGTTAATATTTAACTCGGATTGATCCAGATTTTTCTGGGTTTGCAATAAATGGACACATAAAGAAAGAAAGAAGGCTATTATACATTTAGCATCAAAGAGTTATTTCTTTTGAAAAATCTTTCAGACAGAAAATATAGTCTATGACCTAGCGTACTATATAAATGAATGATGTAGATTACAAGGGGTTATTTTTTTCACATTCTTACGAAAGTTTTGAATTAGAATTTCCGAATTTTAGATCAAAATTCTGAGTTTAATTATTCGTAATTTTTCTTCATTGTATTCGTACCTAGATGTGAATGGCTACAGACCCTTACCAAGTAGAGAGTAAATTTGAGAACGAACAACGATAGATAAACGCTTTACAGTGCTTCCCATGCATCGTAGCTATATAAGAAGTGATATTCAATTGTTTTTAGGGATACCAGCGTTGTCAGGGGGCTTTGCTTTCTGAGTAGTTTTTACTTCTTTTTGTAAAGTTTTGACAGGGAATTCCTGAATGTTCTATCATTTAAAGTTCTGTATTTATTTATTATCATCTTTACATCTTTGCATCTTGGCGTAATTGGTGTATTCAAACCTTTACCAAAGGGGAGAAAGTAGATTTAGAGAAGGAGAACTTACTTGATAAATCATTGCCAGTCTGCTAAGGAATAAAGGTCTATCATCTCAATATCGCGAAACTGTTGTTGGATATTTCTTTAGCCAAACTGGCACCGTTTGAATGATTATTTTTCAATTTAACTGACTCTGTCAAAGAGTGGAACAATAGTGACACAGCACTGACAGACCGAGTGCCCGGTTTGCATAAACACCAGTTTTTGTCTGCAATAGATCCGAATAAGCGCCTCCTAGCGACCGACGTCAGCGTTTTTGATTAGTCGACACGGGAGGTAACCTATCATCATCTATTCCCATTATGATGCAACTCGGGACAGTCGGCTGCCAACGCAGACATCCGTAATGACCACTGTTTGGCTCAGGTGAACAGCCCCCAGGTTTAACGGTTAGATGCAGGAAGATGTGATTTTGTTCTCTTATTAACTTGTTCGCACGTCAAAGGAGATAACGGGGAAAACAACTGAGTGCGGTGTCCATGGTTTGGAATTTGTTGTAATGTCTTTGTTATTCTGAAATCTCATTTGATAGTAGGTTGCTTGCGCATGCGTATTGAGCAAGATACGAAAATGGCGGACATAGGAAGAATCACGATTTGTACATTTTGATAAATTGCTCGCAGAGAATATACTTGTCGGGTTTGGAATCAGTCCAGTTCCTGCTGAGGTTATAGATCTCATGTGCACACTGAGGCTATTGAGAAAAATGCACGAGCAAATACATACATATATATATATATATATATATATATATATATATATATATATATATATATGTGTGTGTGTGTGTGTGTGTGTGTATGTATATATATATATATATATATATGTATGTATGTATATATATATATATATATATATATATGTATATATATATATGTATGTATATATATATATATATATATATATATATATATATTAAATAATGTATATGTTGACTGCAACTTTTCTTTCGGGTAAATTTTATTAAACATGACGGATGATTTTTTGGTTCCTTTTACTGATGTTTTTCTCGTTTGCAAATAATTTTTTTTTTTTTTGGCTAGGTTGAAAAAAAATTGAGGAACCGTCCAAACTTTGTTTTATAGTTCTTCAAGCGCATTCGACCGTAATTGTAATCATTTTTAGGAAAGATTTCCAAGTCCAATGTGTATACATAGAGAGACAGAGACAGGGAGGAAGAAGATACATAGATATTGGTTGTTACATAAATTTCATACTCAGCGATTTCAGTGAAGAGTAAATAACAGTTAACATTTTATCATAAATGAATCAGCATTTTGATGGGGTAGACAAGCAAGCTTTGAAACACAGCAAATAAGAGTGACACCGAAAACCATTGTAATAAATAAACGAAATTTAAAGGTGACATGGAGAGATCACAAGACAGCACAGTATATTAGGTAGAAAACAGGAGACCAAGATACCATCGAATCTATTAGAAAACTTAAATGGAAAGGGGCTGGTCATGTTGCAAGACGACCAATGGACATCACGATATGGATCCCCAAGATCACCTGCGTAACCGAGGCTGGTAGGAAACATGATACAGAGATGATCTAGATTTCAGAAAGTATTGGCTCTATGACGCCCATGATAGAGAAATGTGGCGGATCCTGGGGGAAGTCTATGTCCAACAACGGACATTAAAAGGATGATGATGATCATGATGATCATGATGGTGATGGTTGATGATAATTGAATGAGCTATCAACAGGATGTGATCAATTGATCACATCAACAAGTCTTCACTCAGGGCATCATCACAAATTTCTTATAAAAGCAGACGAATTAATCTCCAAAAATTGAGCGCTTAACAAGGGTCCTTTATCCAGTACAGATTAGTTTGGGAATAAATTTTTCAATGTTACTTTCAATCTTGTTTTATTGAAAACTGAGTTAGTTGCATATATGTAGTTTTGCATATGGATATTCACCAAGCTACTTTGTAGCCTCTTGTTTTGAATCTGAGTAATTTAACCAGATCAAGAAAACTAATACCAGTTTCAATGATATTGACAGGCAAAGTAAGCGACATCATAACGACCTATGATATCCCATAATCAGTTGTATTCGTTTTAATCTGAATATTAATATATTTGTGCAAAGCTCACTTGAACAAAACAATTTTATCAGACACAACACTATTTTAAATGTCACCTTCATAGAGCCAGTTGTCATTGCCAATTATAAAATCAACAATGCAGCAGATTAATCCATGGGAATATTGAAATAGACATGACTGAGTGGGGAGATTGATTCACTGAGAACTGTGCAAACAGTCTATACGTGTAAAACACATAACTACGATACAAACTGATGCTATTACGTTGAAAGCTGACAAGGAACAAATATCACAATTCATTCAATGAATAATGTTTTCAAACACAGCTGTAGTCACTTTGTTTTTGACAACCTACTTTACTCTGTACCTATTAGAATATTCCTTTTATTAGTGTCTGTCTAGCTTCAAAAGGATTTTCAAAGATCTTAGGAAGGATTCGTTTAATTCTGTTTCGGTCGGAAATAGGTGAAACACGCAGGTCACTCATCCAGACTAGAATGAAGGATTTATGAAAGATTGTCGGTTTCTCTGGAACTTCGTCTTTAGACAATTTACCAAGTTCTGCCTTCGCAGATTTGGTTTGAAGAATCCTTTCTATGTTCCAAATCGGGAATATTATATACCAGACGATCTTACAAGAAATTGTAGACGCTAATAACCAGACTAAGAATATTTGGAAGAAGCCAAACATTCGGAAGGGGAAAGAAGAAAATACTCAAAAGTTTCCAAAAGAAAGAAAGAAAGAAAGAAAGAAAGAAAGAAAGAAAGAAAGAAAGAAAGCAAAAGAAAGAAGGAAAGGAAGAGAAAAGGGAGAGAAAGAAAGAAAATTTAAAAGTGGAGATTAGGTTATCAAATTATAAGAAAGACGTAAATTTACATATGGAAATAAAGGAAGAAAGAAAGAAAAAAGGAAAGAAAGACAGGTTTATTGAATTGAAAGAAAAAACATGAACATACAAATGGAGAGAAAGAATAAAGTGGGAAATGAAATGGAGTGAAAGAAAGGAAGAAAGAAAGAATGAAAAGAGAAGGCAATGGAGTGGAAGGGTGGAAGGAAAGGAAATGAAAGGAAATGAAGAAAATGAGAAGAAAGGGAGAACGAATTGTAAAATTATTGAAAAAAAAAACCTTCATATGAGATGGAATGAAAGATAGACTAAAAGAAACAATCAGTTATCACCGTAAGTAAGAATAAATCGGAGAGAGTACAAGTAGAAAAAAAAAGAAAGAAAGAAAAAAAAAGGAAGAATGAGGAGAAGAAAGGGATATATATTACTTAACAGACGGCTCGTTTCCTGGGAAGAATGTATATGCAACTGATCAAGATAGAAATATTCATTGAATAAAGGTCAGTTTAAACGGAGTGGAATTATTTGCTCAAGAACAGAAAGGAAATCAACGCAGAAAATAAGTTCAAATAAAGGATGATATTTGGAGTGAAGAACAATAAGGAAATGAAGGAAGAAAACACGGAAAGAGAGAAGGTAATAAGTTGTACAAGACAGTAGAAAGAGATAGGATCAGCAGCAGTAACTTCTGGCGTTCGTTGTTTGACATAAACCATTTTCCCAAAGATTCACCAGACTTCTCTATTCTGGACGTCACGGAGCCAATACACTCTGAACTTGTCTGGTTCGTCACAGCATCTTTTTTGCCAACCTCAGTTTCGCATAGAAGGTTCGTTTCCTGGAAAGAAAGCATTCTCAACGGATCAAGATAGAGAGATTCATCGAATAAAGGCCAGTTTAGGCAGAGTGGAATCATGTGCACCGAAACAGAAAGGAAATAGTTGAACGTAAAGCTTTTCTCCAAGATTCACCAGACATCTCTATTATAGGCATCAAGGAGCCAATACGCTCTGAACTAGTCTAGTTCGTTACGATATCTTTTTTTTTGCTGGCTGCAGTTTCGTATATGATATCTCGTGATGTCCAGAGGTTGTCTGGCATATTTGCAGCATAACTGGCCCATTGCTTGATACGCTATCTGATTCCTGTTTTTTTCTCTCATATATAGTGGTCTTGTGATCTCTCCTTGTAATTTTGAACGTGAAATTTCCTCGTACAAGTTGTATCTTTAGCTTAGGTTCCATACGTTTTGGGTTCTTTTTTTCCCGGTCACAGTTTCGCATATGATCTTACACATGGTGAGTCATGATGTTCAACTGCTGTCTGACATACTTGCAACATTACCAGTCCATTGCCATTTGAACTTTTTCATTTTTTTCTTTCTAATGATGTCCCAATTTGTTTTCAAATATGATGAGCTATCTTGTGATTTCATCATGTGATGTTGAGCATGATACGGAGAGATCACATGACAGAAAATTGCACAATCGTAGCCATCAAAGGTTACAAACGGTTCTATCCTTTATTAGAAGTGGGCGAGGTTGTGTGTTTATTTGTGTTCCAGCGCTGCTGACCATACCGCTTTGTTGATTGAAATTGAAAATTGGCATCAGTACTCCACTGGACCATTCGATCCAAAGTTATCTCTGACTTTTGTTTTTTTTAATTTTTCGATATATAGTGCTGTCTTGTGATTCCTCCATGTAATGTTGAACATGATTTCTGCTTGTGCATGGTGCATGGCCTTCAGTCTGTGGATCGATCTTTTGCTTAGGTTCCGCATGGAATATATAGACGGCAAGGAAAGAGAGGAAGAGAGAGAGGTCAAGATATGCCCAAAGTCCAGGCATAAATAGCGCATAACTTTTCATATCAGTCTCTGCGACGTTTAAAGATTGAAGAAGTCTTGGTATGGAGGGGAACAAGGAGGAAGAAAATGGATGATAACGTCCCAAATAAGAGGAGATATTAGGAAGGGCGATGAGAGTGAAGAACACAGTGATGTTAAGAAGTCGGAATGAGAGAATATAGAGAAAAATCAATGAAAGATGCAGACAATAAGAAAAAAGCAACAAAAAGAGAGCGTAAAAATATATGAACAGAAAGTAGAAGATCTATCTATCTATCTATATCTATATCTATATCTATCTATCTATCTATCTATATATATATATATATGTATATATATATATATATATATATATATATACATATATATATATATATATATCAAAGAGAGAGAAAGAGATAGACTATCTTTTCTCTTTTCGTTTTAATTAATCTCTTCCCTTTCTCATATCTGTCTCTAAAATGCAACATGAAAGGGAAGAATGAAAGAAATAAAATGGATAAAAAGTGAAAGAGAGAGAAATAGACGGACTGAGAGAGATAGAAAGAGAGTGGAAGGGAAATAAAGAAACTCAAGTAATAAAGTGGGGGGGGAGGAAGAAAGCTTACGACTTGATGTCGGAAAGAAATGAGTAGAAAGAAAATCAATGAAATACACGAACGGGAAAAAGAAAGCAAGAAAATCTGAAATTGGAAAAAATATACGGAGAATAGGGATATATATGTATATCGACTATTTTTTTTTTTAATCCTTCATTTCACCGGTTTCTTTTATCATATCATTCTCTAAAACGTTGTAAGAAAAAGATAGAAAGAAAAAAGGAAAGAAAGGACGATAAAATTAAAGGGAGACAGAAAAAATGAAAGAAAAAAAACAATTTAAAGAATGAAAAAGAAAGAAAAAAGAACGATAGAATGAACGGAATAAAGGAATGAAAGATGATAAGAAAAAAGAAAGAAAGGGTCATTGAACGAAAGAAGAAAGAAAGTTCAATAGAAAGAAATAAAGAAAGAGAAGACTAAAGAAAAAAAATAAAATTGAGAAATAAAAAATTAAGAAAGTAAGGCAGAAAGAAACGGATTCGGTAACAAAAATAAAAATTTGGAAAGGAAAGATGAAGAAAGATGGAAAAAATGAGATCCGAAAAATTTCATGAAAAGTAGATACAGATATAAAGGCTATCCTTTCATATTTCACTTTAGTCTGTCTGTTTTCTTTCTCAGTATTAATCAATATAAGAGAGAGAGAGAGAGACAGAGAGACAGAGAGAGAGAGAAAGAAAGAGAAAGAGAGAGAAAGAGTTAACAAAATAAAAAGGAAGAAGAAAGAAAGGGCAATAGAGAGAAACGAAAGAAGAAAGAAAGACAACTATTAAGGAACAAAAAATTGTGTAGTGAGGAAAAGAGCAGAGATGGTAATAACATTAAAAAAAAACTTTGAAAGAAAATCAAAGATGAAATATAAAGACAAGTGGATGAAAGAGAGGAGGATGAAGAAGTGGGGGGAGATACGTCAAAAGCAGAGGCATATATAGTGACTAGCTTTTCATATCAGTCTCCGAGACGTTGCTAGATTGCCGGGGAAGTGAACGTCCGCAGTTTGAAGCGGACGTGAAATACGACTTTACCACGGAGACCATGAAGCTTTGCTGGTATCCCGGACGGCCTGAGATAAACAAGGATTTATTGGAAATGGGTAGACTCTTTCTTCTCGGGACCAACAGAGCAGATGAAGCGAAAGATGCCGTTGAAAAGAAGAGGTGTTGGCTAAGTTGGATAGAGAATGAAGAAAGGGAACGATGTTAGAGTTGGAAACTGCGGAGAAATATTTCATGTCTATCTTATTCCGATGAAGCCTTATCATACAGCGTATGCCTACAGGCATGCATACATAGTTACCATCGTCCATATCGTACAATGTATGCCCATATATGTAGAGAGAGAGTTTTAAACAGTCATATCTTTTTCGTTTTGACGGTTTTTTTCAATTATTCTTAACAGATGAACTTTAAAAACAATTCAGTTAATTTATGTACGGAAATTGTTTCCATCGAATGCCCGCAGTTTTCAGCTTCTCAAGTCCATGTTCATCAAGTAACTTTCTGCATAGTTTGCTCAAAGGATTTCTGGTCTCCGGTCCCTTATTCCTTTTCGGATATTATTCTTCAGCTCCTGGAGAGTTTGGAACGAACAGTGGTGTGCCCAACTAACGAAAACAGAAAACTGACAAACCGGTTAATATTTCACGAGGGCAAAAACGACCGCTAATAGCTAATTTTTATTATATGAAATTAAATTTGGTTCAATCGTAATGGTTTAAAAGAACCGCCAAAACAGAACTAGAGAGCTAAATTTTTAATGCAGTGTAGCCTATAGATAGAGCTTTCCAGACCTATATATCAGATTATGACCAAGGTTAACATAAATAAATCGATGAACAAACGAAATTAAACATCAGTTTACATTCAATGTACAAACTATTTGAAAGCTAATATTAGTTATAAACAGTTAGATAGCCCACTTAACATAGCACAAATGCAATTCGCTAAGGTGTTTACGAAGCTTAGTTTAGTCTGACCCAATGCAACAAGCGCGGGGCCCCCAGTGAAGAACCAACTTGCTATACAATAGTATGCTAGCCTTAAATATTACTCCACCATGAGGCACCCATGTATTAATTATTAGAAAAAACATATCAGTAATATTGAAAACACGCTCTGGATGAGATTTTAAACTTTTATTAATTTCAACTATGACTCGTTTTATTTGATCTAAACCCGCTAATATAAGTTCAGAACATGAAAGAAAAAAATGATTTTATTGTAAAAGTACAATGAGCTTTTTCACATTTCCCCCGATTTGGGGCACATCTATACATCGCAAGTTCAGATAGTGCAATGCTTAGCACGTCTGTCTCACATGCAGCATGTGCATGGTTCGATTCCCCATGAGCGAAAAGTATGGAAAACTCTCCGTTAGGACATATTTCCGCGCACTGCTAATTGAGTAAACTGTATTGCATGATCAGAGCGGAGATACCCCTTCCATAACCACCATATATAATGTTTCTTTATTAGAATATAGTATGAGAATTCATCATCATCAGACTTTTAGCGTCCGTCGTTGGACATAGACCCTCCTCAAGATTCGTAAGACCTTTTTATCGTTGGCGTCAAGGAGACAAAACTTTCTGAACTTATCTAGTTAGTCACACCGTCTTATTTCCTACCAGCCACAGTTTTGCATGTAATCTCTTAGGGTTCACGTTGTGGATCGTAATGTCCAGCACTTGTTTGAAGTTCTTGCGACAGGACCAACCCATTGCCTTTTTGATTCTAATAGATTCTCTAAAATCTCTGACCCTCCTTCTTTCCTCTTATATACCGTGCTGTCTCTTAATATCTCCAATCTCTTAATCTCTTGAACATGATTCTCTTTTCTCCACTTTGAATGATTCTGAGTTCGGAGGATAAACTTCTGGTTAGGGTGTATGTTTCTGCTCCAGAGTTGACTATTGGGAGGATGCTTCGGTTATATAGTCTTCGTTTTCAGACAAATGGAACTTTTTTGTCTTTGAAATTCGATCTCTCTCTATCGAAAGCTTGCCAACCTAGAATAAATTTTAGCTTGATTCTGTCATCTTTTAAGGAATTTCAGGGAGATTTATTTTCCTAGGTTGGAGGATGGTCTACTTTATGTCTCCCTAACTGAGGATAGAGTTGGCTTGGCCTTGTGTCGGCTCTTACCCAGGGTCATCATCCTTATCGTCCCCTCTTTTCCTTGTTGTTTGAACTTTTTAATTAATGCAAACCAGATCGAAAATGCTTCATGGTAGTTTTACCGTTATTCGTGACCCGATTTTTTTTTATTGTGATGGAATAAATTCACTGCTGAATCGGCAACATTGTGTTGAACCTAATGGTGCTTACTAAGTAATAAAATTGTGTTTGAGTCGCGTTATGACGTTTTAACGTTTGCGGTTCAAAACAACTGTTTCTTTTGTTCAAACCTGATAGTAATGATTAGAGACTGCAATTACCATGTCCTGCGTTTGATCCGCCTCAATCGCCATCTTTGTTCTGAAAAGGAAAGAAAAAAATGTATTCCTCATTAAAGGAGGGGGGAAGGAAATTTGTTCTTTGGCTTCGGGTGTTACGAGTTGTTAGAGGAGAAATATTCGATGTGATCTGTTTTTAATTGGAACGGAACTGAGCGGAATCTTTTTTTTTTTTACATTGTGCTTGACTGTTTTTTCTTGTTTTGAGACGGAATATTGCCAATGACACTCGACTAACGCAACTCATCTCAGAGCACTTGCCTTGGGACAATGATGGACGCAGAGACATCCAGCAAGAAAGAACAAGAAGAAGAGGGATAAAGTCAGAACGAGAATGAGATCAGAACACTGATTATTGCTGTTGGAGGCTTTAATAGTATTTTCTCAGCCTTTGGGAGTATTAGTAAGGTTCAACGTATGGCAAAAAAGCACAAATAACCCACATAGATACACAAACATACTCATATATACAGACACACACACACATATATATATGTATATATGTGTGTATGTCTATATATATATATACATATATATATATATATATATATATATATATATATATATATATACATATATATATATATATATATAAACATTCATTTTCATCAAAATTGTGAATTCTTCCAATTAGGAAGGTCGGATTATATATATATATATATATATATATATATATATATATATATATATATATATATATATGTATATAATTGTGTCATCCACAGACAGCTGTTTCGTTGTATTACAACTCTTCAGTGCGGCTATAGACTATCCATTATCCTATCCAGTACCACGAGGCAGGATCAAAACCTTAGTTTCAGACCCGGAGGCCTATACCCTCCCTCTTCTCCACGGAACTAGACGGTCAGTGAGGTTGAATTTAAGCGATATATCTATTTATCGTATATATTCCTCATCCGACAGAGTGCTCCATTCCATGTTGGAAGAGCATTGCGCAAACTCATATATGAGTGTGTGTTTGTCTCTGTCTTCATGTCTGGATGTTTACTGGATGCAATGAAGCCCTGTATAAGACTGCACAATACATCAGTCAAGACTTTGCAGTAAAGCAACCGGTATTAGTCATCTGAATAATTCATGGAATAACGGTTATATCTATTTCAGAATTGGATATAATTCATCAGAGTTGAAAGTCAATAATAAGTTCATAGACAACCACCAGACACTACAATTTACAACGTGAATCCCTGGATCATATGCAAAATTGTCACCGTCAGAAAATGAGATTTAGACAGGTTCAGGAGATATCGTCACCCCGGTGCCCACGATAGAGATATCTGTCGAATTTTGTATGTCCAACGAATGATGTTAAAAGACTGCTGATGGTGATGATTTTCTTTTCTTCAAGACAGCTGAACAGAAATTACCATATAATTCATGTAACTTTCACATATTTTACAAGTAGATTATTAGAAAACCAAGGTATAAAGTTACACAGCTCTCCCTTGTAATCGGACAATGCATTAAATAACTTCACCATCAAGATACAATGAAATTGTTTAGAATACCAACAACTCCAATATTGAAGCTATGCCACGAAAAAGACCCTACTATTCAGTCCAATGACTTCAGGACAACGTGACAGATGGCCGACAAGGGGTTTTCTATAAAAGGATATTCGTCTCCTGTGGAATTAATATTACTGTAAATATTTTGCTCCCATCTCAAGATCCTCCCTTGCACCTGATGAGCAAAAATATGCCCGTCACAGGTGAGCCTCGCCGGCCACCTGTGGTCCTGCGGCAAATTCTCCATCAAAGCTCTCCTCTACGCAGTCAAGTCATAAGACGCAAGTGAAGACATGTTAGATTCCTATTCCTTAACACTATTGTTAAATTTAACTAGCGAATGCAATGAAGTCTGTGAAAATGATTTTTTTTTTTACGATGTTGAAATGAAATTAGACGACACTGAGGAAGGAAAACATTGATTGTATGTAAATTAAAATCTATACGCTATCATGTTTCGCCCTTTGGGTTTTATCAATTAGTATATTCAAATGAAACGATATTCCAAAATATCCGGTTATTTTGAAGTTTATATTACAGCAATAAGTGAGTGACAAGTGCTAAGTATTTCAAAGAAACCGAAATGCCTGAATGGATACTTATAATCGATAGAATATAACTTACAGGGTATGAACAGAAGGTTATTTTGGAATCTATATCCATTTGTCGAAGAATAGTTGACTTATATTTATGCGTTAGGGATATCCTCAGTGATTAAGCGTATAAGTGTGTGGTTGCATTTGCTAATTTTTGAATGAGACAATCAAGAGTTCAGCCTGTCCCTAATTGATTATGATCATATGTATTGATTAATAATGTTATTATCTCAAATTGATTGCATTTGCCTCCTGGACAATAAACTTCAGATGCCGCTTGTGGTATTTGTTTATTAACCTATTTATTGTCGCTTGCAGCCAGGCCAATCAGAGGCTTCAATGCTGGTGAGGGGAGGAAGGGCTTTTGACATGTTATTGAGCGTAGTGTAGAGGTCGGTCACTTCCTAGGAAGATAATCGGAATCGCCATACGAAGCTCTCTTTATGATCCACAGCACCGGGTTTATCCTATGAGGACCAACCTATGTATCACGATCTTTCCGTAACTGCGGAATCGGTGAGTAAGCAAGTTCGGAAAGCAACCAAAGGCTGACGTTATTTGAATTGAAGTAATTTTGTACCCGAAGCCAAGTACTTAATTCCCTTAATATTTGCTTAGTCTCTCTCTCTCTCTCTCTCTCTCTCTCTATATATATATATATATATATATATATATATATATATATATATATATATATATATATATATGTATTCTCGACTTTTTGAAAATAATGCATCAGGCCTTTATCATGCACTCGTTGGCCGAGACGTTGATCACCAGCCAATTACAGTCCGAAGTCACTACCTAGCCGAAAGGGTTGTAAAGCTGTTGAAACACAATAAAATGTCTTGCTTGACTTACTGCCCAGTGATAAGGCACATTTGAGTAATTTGCTTCTGCACGACTATAAAACCTATTTCTAAAGTGGCAACTCGATTTTAAACCAAATAATGAGGAAAAATTTGAATATCATTATTCAATATGTTGAGCATTTATCATGAACGACCATTCATACATATTTTTTCTTATTTTTGCCTGTTGATTATTATTGATTAACCTCAGTATAGATCTGTCTGTTTTCATCAATTAATCAACCACAATATTTTCCCTAATCTAACTATCGGACTGACGAAGAAATGCTACACTATTGTATATCTATCAGTATCACTCTTTACATATATATCTATCTATGTATTTCAGTCTGTTTATATCTACTTATCTATCTCTATTCATATCTATCCATGTATATTCCTATCTATATATAAAACAGTCCATTCATCTATTTTTTATCTCTTGTCGTTCATATCTACCAAACTATCGTAATAGCTATGTGTTCGTTTGTCACCATTTGTCTGGGTTTTTTTTCTCTCTTTTTCTCTCATCTACCTTGAAATGTTTCAGTCTTATTCATATCTACAAATCATACAGATACACACACACACACATATTTATAGCTGTTTTTGTACCAAATCGTTGACAACTCCCATAGTATTTTCCTATAGATCTTTCTATCTATCCACTATTTCTCATTTCCTTCGTTCTCTCTCCCCTTCAATCTATTTTGCACACTTATTTTGGAAGCCATTTTTTTTATTCATTCTGCAAGCAAAAATTCTAATAATTGCACCGAATTCGCTAGACGCCTGGACACAGCATGGTTCCTATTTTAAAGCCCAGCATCTATTAACCAGGCCATATTAACCACAACTCCCCCCTCGTGCTCCTACACATCCAACCATCAATTTAATCCGCTCCTATTACTTGGTGAGTAATCTTAGCCCCAATCTCTCAAATTACAGCTCAATCTCTATAGCCGACATTGCCATGTGACCAAACTTTACCTGATACCAGAGGTCGTCGGACCAAACCTCCTCAAGAATTGACCAATCGGAACGTTGCATTTTTATTTCTGTTTTTCTACTTTCACTTTCACTTCCAAATTGAAATTACTTCCTACAATTCGACGGTGATATTTATTTTTTTCAGATGCCTGACATTTTTTAATAATCTCATAGAAGCAAGCCGAAGTGGAATGAAGCGTGATTCCTATTAGTTTGGTTTAAACACACGGATTGGCGATGGAACCTCTGAATATGTTCATTCATCGCAGCAATGTTCAAAAGCGAAAAAATATGTAAAACGACACAACATCAACATAACTATTGAATATATATATATATATATATATATATATATATATATATATTGAATATACATATATACATATATATATATGTGTGTGTGTGTGTGTGTGTGTGGCTGTCTCAAACATGTGCACATTCTTTCACTAACAGTTAATCCCTTTTGAAATTTTAGCAGTGGGTTGGTGTATATTGCTTTTCTCAAAAAACAGCCTTAACCCACCAAGATTTTAAATTTCAAAGAGGTCAACTCTTCCCTAAAGAGGGGATACATTTTTGAGATAGCTTACACATTCTTGTGTGTGTGTGTGTGTGTGTGTGTGTATTTTTTCTTTTAATTTGACTCACCTCCTTTAATTTACAAGAGGATGAAGTGAAAGAGTGCACACATTTTTAGACGATACATACGTATAGCAATGGGCTTGTCATGTTGTAAGAATGGCAGACAACCGATGGACATCACGACTCATAATATGGGCCCCCAGAATCACTTGCGTAATATGGGCCCCCAGAAATCACTTGCGTAATATGGGCCCCCAGAATCACTTGCGTAATATGGGCCCCCAGAAATCACTTGCGTAATCGAGGCCGGCATAGTACAAGTTGGAGAGACAAGCTACGCAACTTCAAAAATTATTTTCCCCACGACGCCCATGATGGAGAGGTTTACGAAATCCTTGAGGGGAACGATGTCAAACTCGGAGGATAAAAGACTGGTGATAATGATGAACAAAATCTGTTGTCCTCATTGGTTGATTTGAATTTTATCTTCCTGTCGATTTCACTTTTTGTTTCCGTATTGGTTGTCAGTTTGCTGCTGGACCCTGAAGATCTGACTGTGTTGCAACACCTCCCCCTTTTGACGGATTAGATCAGATTTTTTTTAAGGTTTCTTAATGAGGAATCAATTTAAAGGTATTGATTTCGTGTTGCCTGCCAAAATATCAGTTTTATTACGAAACACATTTGATTGCCTCAATGACGTTGTAGGAATTCCAAGTAGTTAATGTAACGATTTATCCATTGCATGAGAACCATTTTGTGATTTGAATGTGTTTTTTTTTTTTTGCCAAATTCATATTAGAATGTAATCATTTAATGGTGTTCTATTTTATTTTCAGGTAAGTTTCTGCCCCGAAAAGCTCTATGTTGTCTCGTGCAGTGAAAGGGTCAACTGTTATGGGTGTGCCTAACATTGATAAACACTCAGTAGATCCAACTCAAAACTGGTAAGTGTGATATTCGATACTGATTTGTGTCCGTGTATAAGTCGATGTACTGTTCGAGTCAGTACCGTGTATAAGTCGAATCTTTCTATTCTATCTTTTAGGGGTAGAACTTTTCTTTTCGTCTTCATTAAAAACTAATGTGCATAATTTTTTTTAAAAAGGGAACCCCAGAAAGGAAAGAAACAAGTTTTCTTTTTTCTTGATAAGGAACACCCAAACTGTTGTATGTTTTTTGTTAGTCCCCGTCTCGAAAACTAAAATCCTAACTCTAACCCAAGCCCCTGACCGTAACTTTAATCCTAACTCTTAATTCTATTGCTGCCTGGGGTTGAACTGAATAACCTTAACCTATCAATTCGAGCAGGTTATGACAATATTCGTCTGGTGGGGCTAACAAAACATACCTAAAATGATATTTTTCTTATTTCAAACTTTTGACAGTATTAGCGTCTTCTTCCACCAAAGCTGCAAAAATCTGACAACTTGAGTGTACTGGAAGACAAAAGCAAGATATTTGTAGAAAGCTAGAACAGTTCCCTGGTTCCTCCAAGATAAAATTGCTTTTAAACTTTGACTCCAAACACACTGCAAATTGAGTTTTCAGTCGACAAGAAAAAACAATTTACAACCTAATCTTTTTTTAGGCTTCCGTACTTTTTCATCATGTACGTTAGCTCTCGGTGGAAACTAACGAACATGCTCCATGAAAAAAAAAAACAGTTTTTACGGTTAATTATTACTCAAAGATATACCTGATGTATTGGTCAACTCAAATGTTACAGGTATTTCTCAGAATAAATTATGTAAAAAAAAAAAGCTGCGTTTTATCAGCCTCAAAAGACTTTGAAGAACATCAATTACAAAAAATCTCTCCTCTTCGTTCTATATTCTTGATATCATTAGGTAGAATACACCAAACGCCATATATGTACGTGTCACTTTACATTGACACATATGTGCTTGCTTTTATGAGTTTGTGTGTTCATCAGTGTGTTTAAACGTTCTGACACTCCTGGATATACCGTTTTGTCTACAGACTTGAAAATTGACATCAGTATTCCTCTTGATCCATTCTAAAACTTCACTTTCATTCTTTGATAAAAAAAAAGTTTTTTGGACCTTACGGGAGTCCATATTCTTATTTATTTATAACATCCGGACTAATTTCATGATAACATTCTGACTAGTTTTATGATAAAATTCTAACGATTTTATTAATAAGATTCTGATCAGTTTAACGATAGCGTTCTGATTAGTTCATTATAACAATTCTGACTAGCTTATTGATAACATTCTGACAAGCTTATTAATGACAGTCTGACTAGTTCAGTAATAACAGTCTGATAAGCTTATTAGTAACATTCTGATTAGTTTATTGATAACATTTTGACTACCTTATTGATAACATCCTGACTAGTTCATTGATAACATTCTGACTAGTTTGATATTAACAGTCTGACTAGTATATTAATAACATTCTGACTAGTTTATAAATAATGTTTTGACTAGTTTAATAATAAAATTCTGACTAGTTTGATACTAACATTCTGGCTAATTCATTAATAACACCCTGACAAGTTCCTTAATAACATCCTGACTAATTTGATAATTAAATTTCGAGTAGTATATTAATAACGTTATGATTAGTTCATAAATAATATTCTGACTAATTTATTAATAACATTCTAACCACTTATATGATAACATTCCGACTAGTTTATCAATTACATTCTGACCATTTCATTATTACCATCCTGACTATTCTAATTGTAACATATAGATTCGTTTATTGATAAAATTCTGATTAGTTCATAAATGGTATTTTGACTAATTTAATAATAGTATCTTGACTAGTTTAATGATAGAATATGACTAGTTTATTAACAACATCTTCCAAATCTCGGCGTTTCAAGATCTTTCTCATTTATTTTAGATATTTTCCAGGGGGAAATGCCAGTGGTGTCTTATATAGAATGTATTCAGACCATATTTATTCTTTGATGAAATTTTCTTTACATGACTTCAAATGTTGACGCAACGGTTGTTCAATCATCGACCGTGATGGCATCGTAATTGTTGAAACGGAAGTGAGGATGGAGTTTGGTCCTGCAGAAGCCAGCATTCTCTTTTCTCTTCTAATGTGATCATTTCCATGTCTTGCATAACTCAACCATTTTATTTTCACCCCATTTGACATTGTGTCGTTGGAAGCTACGCTAGTCAAATGTCCATGTCTTAACGACTATGCGTACAAAATTCTACTTATGTGTATACCACCGTGCACACATCAATTGTTGGGCGTTTTCGAATGTCAGGAGCATACAGCTAACTTTGTGGGTGGGGGATGCGAGCATATAAACGTTATTGTCCCACGTCACATTTTTCTGAAGGAGCTGCTTTGATGGGCAAAGCTGCTACCCGGATAGTCATGTGAAGTATCCAGGATGTCATGAAGAGAACACTCAATATGACATTGGGAGATCAGAAGAAAGTCCAGTATATTAGAGGATATACAGGAGCCCCTAAGATAATTTAAAAGGCAATGGACTGGTCATGTTGCGAGAATGGCTGACAACCGCTCGACATCGGGACTCACAATGTAGATTCCCAGAGATCACATGCAAACCTTGGGGCGACAAAATATAGGATATATATCGTGACGAACAAGATGAGTTCAGAAAGTGCTGGCCCCCGTGATGCCTACGATGGAGAGATTTCGCAGATGTTAAAAAGGCTTTATGTCCAACGGCGGACGCTAAAGGGATGATGATGATGATGATGATGATGGTCAGGGTTGGGAATCGTTGGTGCCAGAGGTGACATAAAATGACTCCTGCCTCCGACAATGTCAACGCTCAACCCCTGAAGAGATCAGGTTACTCTAGTCATTACTCACAAGTCTCAACGTCTCTGGTCAGTGCGACCGAAATATCTACACGGTCGACTGCCCTATCATGACCATCCGTGCAATATCTTGCGGGAAGGTAGATATCGAGTTGGCTATTAATGCCAGAAAATTGATCGATACAAAACTGAAATAGGAGAGCAGAGGATAAAGCCGAAAATACAGGGTGGTCCATAAAGGATACTGCCCGAAGGACGACAGGGTAGGATTCACGTGCTAGAATGTTAGTCATGTGGCAATCCTCTAACCAGATACAACGGTATTTAGCAATATAATAGATTGCATCGTTCCCTAGTCTTATTCAAGCATCCATTTCTTTGGGTTGTGTAAGCTAAGTCTATTTCAATTGTAATTTAATTTGTATAGATCTACATCCACGTTAAAATAAATTGCTTTCAGCGCCTATTCTGACTGTTTATTTGATCTGGTCATTTGTGTACAAAACTAGGAAAATATACGTGAAAAAAATTCAAAAGATATTCCTTGTCCGTCATTTTTAATTAAAGATGTACTAAGGAAAATATTCTGCAAATATATATATATATATATATATATATATAGTCTAGAAAGCTTTACAGCTTTAAACACTAAATATTAGAAACTTCTTCAAAATTCTTTTTTTGTGTCTCTTCAGTCACTTTTTTCCAATATCTGTCAATGTAATTTATTTAAATTTCCTCGATGTTTTCCCTTGCATCTCAGAAACTTTCTTATTATGATACAATAAATAAATTCTCTTTCGCTGGGATCATTAGTAGTTTACCATGTAACCATCCAGAGGATTTCAAAAACAAAACCGTTATATCAATATGGCACCCAAGCGGTGTTGATCCAACGCCACCTCCCTCTGTTACTCTATAGTTTATGTTATACATGTAGTTTTTCATTTTACAAAAGGTTTATCATTTATATTTTTAAACAAGGTTTACTCACGTAAAAAACTTTTTCAAGATGGATTATCAGTAAGTATAACAAAAGACGTGACTCGCTGTTCGTGTCATTTTTATTGAATGTTCACCCATGTGAACATTAAATCAGTAGTGTCAGTTTTAATCTCTTACTGCATGCAAACTAACATATATAATTTTTAAAAATACTAATCACACAGAAAAAAAATCTTCTTCGACTTGATTCTCTTCTAACATACAACAGGATATATACATATATATATATATATATATGTGTGTGTGTGTGTGTGTGTGTGTGGACAGAAGCCTTTCTCTGTGTGTATTTTGCCGGAAGAAATCTTGGCCATTAAGTGGTGTACGGAGGACTACGGACTGTCAACATGGACAGCCACCAAGGGAGCCAAGTGCTGGAACGAATTTCCAAATACAAATGGGAATCTTGGGAAATTTGTAGATCAAAGAGGATGAGCACAATCAAAATGATAATATTCCCTGACGTGAAGACAGAACATAGAGGAATATCTGGAGGGTAAATACTTTCTATTATGCTGAAATGGAATGGCATGCCCGATCAGGCTTACTTGCCTGCAATAGCCGTGGCCTGGCACGGAAGGTAAGTGACTTGTGGCGAGTTTGCATATAAACAAATGAACAAAATAATACTATACTTTGAAGAGCGCCGAGATTCGGCTTGCTGGAAGCTCTAGGAGCCCTGGGGGTTGGGCCTGTACGTAGCTAATAGTCATCACAACGAGGTGTCTAGCTTGAAGGTTGATATGAATTGTCCTTTTGTCCAGTTGAATCTCTCTTTGTGGCTAAAGGACTTTTGTAATTCAACCTGCAGTCAGTAAGTAAGTAGGGAAAAGATGTGCTTACGCAGTCCATGACATCACCCGTCCCTGTCTGTACTTCGCACGTGACAAAATTATCAGTCTCTCCTACTTCTTCAAGGCTATCCTACCCATAGCTTGAGGAGAGAGACTTTATCTCGCCTGCTTGAAGAGCAGTAATGCCAGCCTCTGTGTCAGCCAGAGTTTCAACTTACCAAGTCCATTTTCTACGATGCAAACTGATCGGCTACCGATACATTGCACTGGCAGTAAGATACATTGATTGAATTTAAACGCTCCCCAGCTGGAGAGGTATTGGCTCAGAGAACGAAGACGAGTTAAAAACATTGCTTTGCAAATATGAAAGACCTAAAGCAGTATAGGTTTACCTTGCTATCTGGAAACGCAGTGAAGAAGTAAGTATCATTCATTTACAAGCGGTACATTTTAGAGTCAGACCCAGTTAAAACGTCAAAATAACCTATTTCTATATTTGCCTGCCTCTTTGTCAAAAATGTAGGTTCGTAACTATCGCTGTTATTGCAAAAAGCTTAAAATATTACTGTCTGCTTAGCCTTACGTATTTTTGATCATACCGTTGTTTTTCAACAATCTGCAATTAGATGCTATTGGGTGGGCCTGTTACTCAGTGACTGTCGTATTTATAACGACCGATCGAGTCACTTTTCTCGTTTCCTGCTGGGTTTTCGCGGAAAACATCAGCCAGGTATGATGCCCCAACCTTATTTTGGCTCTCTATGGCGTCTAACTTTTCCAAAAGATATCCCAAACTATGGACGAGATTAAGGAAGGTGCAATGAGGTAGCTGATAATAATACCAGGATTTGAATTCGTAGACGGTTTTAAAAAATGGAAGGAACGTTGGTATAAGTATGTGTGTGTGTGTGTGTATGTGTGTGTGTGTGTGTGTGTGTGTATGTGTGTGTGTGTGAGTGAGCGTGTGTGTGTGTGTTTAGGTATCCAAGAGAAGAGTATTTTGAAGGGATTAATGAGTCAAAGTTGGCTATTTTTTTCGGTTTATATTGAATTGCTTGATACTATCCAGACATGCCTCGTTTGATAGATGGTGTCAATTGACTGCATTATGAAATGGAAAGCCTCTAAGATACGAAGGTTTGCGAAGTGAATATTGCCAAGTTCTGGACTGAGTTATTGAGTCCCTGGCCAAACGGACATATTTCAAAAGAAATTAAGAAAAGGTCAGACAGGCTTTGTCGACCTCTTTACTTCCTACCCACGAAATCTAACCTTCTGTCATTTCCTTCCATCCGACAAATCTGACCCCCCTTGGCGACTGTTGATATTAAGAACCCCAGAAAAGAATTGGAAGTAAAGATGAAGTCAGAACGTGACAGGTCAATGTGTCTAAAATTGAGACAAAGAGGGCAAATATCATCTCGAATAAAAACTGCTTTCGCTGACCGAAAATCCGGGGACATTAGGCAGCTTTTCAAAATTACTAAAATCTCGCATCACATAGCAAAGGAAGGAGGATTTACAGGTGTGGATTAAGAAGTCCGTAGCCCAACGCAGTTATTAGCTAAATTTATAGATGGAACTTTCATCGTATAATATTCTATCAATATGATTAATTGGAAAAGTGTTCTCTAAAGTGCGTTGGATCAAAGGAATTTTTGTTGGGAGATATTTGATGCCAAGAAACGCTTTTTTTATCTTAAGGCTGAAGACTCGGTAATGTACTGGTGTGAAGATATACGTAAAATTGTTCGTGTAGTGAATCCCTATTCGACTACATCTCAAGTTCTACTCAAAACAAACTTATCATTTTAAAGTTGAATGTATCGAGCACTCTATGAAATAAACCATCATAAAACAAGAACAAAAATTGCATTATATGATATTTTATTACACTATTTTATGTGACATCCCTAAATTATACTGTGAGACTATGTATATATTTATATAATTATTTCAGATAAAATCTATATCATTTCACTTCGTGAGTCGAGTTTCATTGAATATTGCAAATATTCAAATTGCTTATATATATATATATATATATATATATAATATATATGTATAAGCAATTTTAATATATACATATATATATATATATATATATATATATATATATATATATATATATATAGGTATAGATATAGATATATAGATATATATATATATATATAATTAAAAACTGTACACTGTCTTCCATGTATTTCTACGCTTTTCGAAGAAGTTTGAGTATTGAGCACTCTGAACAAAGTCAACCTCATATACATATGCATATGTGTGTACTGCTTTGTTTATACACACTCACATACACACACACATACACACACACACACACACACACACACATATATATATATATATATATATATATATATATATATATATATATAAAGATGATGATAATATGTACAGGAAACGTGTACATGTTTTAAGTATTAAGTAGATCTCAATTTGAAAAAGTTCTTGATACCATTAATACAGCAGTTGTAAAATGATGAGGATTTTTTCTATGGCTCATTACAGATTGTGCATTCTGTTTCTCTTGAACAAGATTTTCAACTGAATTTGAATTTTCATTTGAAAATCTTTTTGGAGTGAAACAAAATGAACCATCTGTAATGAGCCATAGAAAAAATCTTCACTCATTTTAAATATATATATATATATATATATATATATATATATATATATATATATATATATATATATGTGTGTGTGTGTGTGTGTATGAGTCTGTGAAGCTAGATCGATATTTTCCGATACATACCGGTTCAATTTTAGCATAAGGTTGCGTTAGATGTTAAATTTATATTCATACCTCGCTTTTTTGAAGTTTAAAAGAAACATTCATAATCTAATATCTTGTTTTAGCTTTTCAGACCAACTAGCCGTAATCCTCCCCCATTTCCTTCCTCCAAAACGCCGACCTACGCAGATACGACCTTTCTATGGAAGCCCATCAATCCTCGTAATATTTTTCTGCCCGTCTTATTTGACCCGTTCACTAATTTAAATCGACAATGTAATGAGTTGAATTCAAAGAGCGGAATAAATGCCTCTCCTGGCACTACTGAGTTTGGGTTCACGCCCGTGAAATTGAAACAGTTTATTTTAGTTCGTCGATCTTCCATATTAAGATCGGTTTGAAGAAAGAAAAAATAGAGAAATGAAATAACCAATCAGAAGCCTCATTAAATATTCTCTGTTCTTCCCCTACCCCATCCCCGAACTTTGCACACGTCATTTTGCTTTTCTATTTATTGTCTTTCCTCCTCGGGAATCTTTCGTCGAACATGAGTCCAAATCTGGAGTTGGCTTTGTTATTCTATAATAAAAAGAAAGAGAACAATCCCCACCAAACTTAAGGGGAGAGGAAATTATCATTTTTCCTACTTTATTTCACTCTGATAAATAAATAAATACATTTGTTTTACGAAATATTTATATGATCGTTTCTTTATTCAATACTTATCTAATACAAATCTTAAAGAAACCGTCTAGGAAAGGTGGAGTTTGACCCAGCAGCAGCCAGGATAATCATCTTTGCTCTCATTCACACTTAAACTGGTAATTGTCTCTAAAAAAAAAAAAAAAGAGTACACAACCAATGCATCCACCCAATTGTCACCTATGGAGCTGAAAAATGGAACTTAACCAAGAAACTGATCTGTAAACTGAGAATCATGCAACATGCACGTGAGAGAAACAACACATTATAAACAGTCTGAATCGGAAACATCATTGAATCTATTATGAAACTATGGCTGGCCATACTGCAAAAATGACAGACAACCAATGGACATCACGACTCACAACATGGATCTCCAGAGATCATACGCGAAACTGAGGTCGGTTGAATATGAGATAGCTAGACAAACTGGACAGCTTCAGAAAATATTGGCTGTGTGACACCCACGATACAGCAGTATGGTGAATCCTTGGGAAGGTCAATGCCGAAAGAGGGATGATAGAAGAGTCATGATGATGACGGCGATAACTTTTATAATAGGGCTCCTTCCGTGGTCCGATAGTTAGCAAGCTTGTAACATAAGATTATTCCCCTGTGTTGTGGGTTCAAACTTATAATTCTATGCTAAGTAAAATAAACTCACTTGATCGTTAAGCCGTCGATTGTATTAGTATGAATTGATTATTACTGTTTGGAATTCATTTTTGAATTTGTTTTCATTGTATTTCCTTCAATTGTTTAAAAAAATAGGGTGCAAATGTAAAATAATACTGGAAACTCCATGGGGGGAATGCACCTCTCGTTAGGAATTGAACCATATCATCATCAGCAACAGTCTTTTAGTGTCTGCTGTTGGACATAGACCTTCCTCAAGTCCCGCCAGACCTGTCGGGGACACAGCACTTTGTAAACTTATTTAGGTCGCGATTAAATCTAATTTTTTCTGTCAATGACGGTTTTGCATATGATTAGTCTGGATCCACGTTGTCAGTCGCGATGTTCATTGGTTGCCTGACATTCTTGTAACATGACTAGCCTAATGCCATTTGAGTTTTCTTATGTTCTGTAGTCGTTTTTTGTTTGTTTGTTTGGTCTTTTTTTTGTTTTTTGCTTCTCATGATATCCCTTACTCCAATCTGTTTTCGAATATAATGTACTGTTTTATGATCTCATGTCGAGCAGGATACGGAGAGATCATAAGACAACAATCTGATCCATAGTAGACATCAAAGATGGCAAAGGGTTCTATCCTTTATTATAAGCATGAGTTTGTGAGTTCATTTGTTTTCCATTGCTGCTGACCATACCGTTCTATCTAGAAACTTGGAATTCGGTATCCTACTCCACAAGACCCATTCTAAAAAAAATTGATTTCGGTAAAAGAAAAGCTTTTTGGGCCCTATTCTGACGGGTTTGATAATAATATGTAGATGCATTTTCTTATTCTATTCTGATGTTTCCCCGTGAGAAACGCCGCTGATGCCATAAAAATGGTTATTGACTGTGATGGCGAGTTATATTAGAAAACAAATAGGAGCCTGATATGAACATGTATCAACACGTCTTGTAGGAACAGAAATTGGAAAACAAAAACAAATACATTAATCTATTTAGTCTTTTTCCTCGATGCTTCTCAATAATCGACTAAGACGACGTTAATATTTGATAAAACTGTCTACTTGAAGATGATGATAAAAGCCTTGGACAGCATTCATTGAGATAGGGAGGAAGCAGAAAAACTTGAAAAAAAGCATATTTTAGAAGAAGCATCTCTTTTAATGTTTTGTAAAACGTCAAAATTTTCGTCTTATCAACAAGAAATATAGATGCTTCCCACTTTGGTATATATATATATATATATATATATATATATATATATATATATATATAACCAGTGCATTGGTGTGAATATGAGTGAAATGACAGTATGAGAAAACCTGGTTCTTTCAATTGATATTTAGGCCGTGTAAGATGGCTTCATCAGGGCAATATATATGCAGGGAGAGAGAGAGAGAAAGAGAATAAGAGATACTGAAATATTTACAATTTTTTGGTTATTATTTTATTGACGATTGTACATTGTGAATAGCTATCTATTTACACTTTATTTCAATATGTTTAGCACTATTGCTATTTATATATATAAGAGAGTGAGACTATATATATGCACATATGCATGTATACTCACATGCATACAAACACACATATATATACATACATATACAACACATTTAAACCCACATATGCATATATGTGTATATATATATATATATATATATATATATATATATATATATATATATATATATATATATATGTTTGTATATATGCATATACGTATGTATTGTTGAGCCTAAGTAGCCCACCTATAGAGTTTTGCTGTCATTTAACCGACAATCTAAAGACTAAAAGTTGCTGCTGGTTTGAAAACGAAGAAGAAGAAGAGGAAGAAGAAGAAGAAGAAGAAGAAGAAGAAGAAGAAGAAGAAGAAGAAGAAGAAGAAAAGAAAAAGAAGAATGTAACCGTAAAAATCAAAGAATGTTTTATAATGCACTTGCTGCTGTTGAACATGAAAAGGTATGCTATTTTTTACTTGCGTAACCATTATGATAACAAACACTGTTTTCTATGCAGAATTACTCGTATACGAGGCGAATATTTTTGGCTATTTGTTTATTTGTCAGTGAGGACAACAGGTTCAGTAGTGTCCGTTTTGCATCTATCAGTATTCACTTGCCAGTTTGTATACCACGTGGTTGTGCAACGCGCACTCGAGTGTGTGTGTCCGTGTGTGTGTGTGTGTGTGTGTTTATGTGTGTGTGCATCTTGATAAAGGTACTCTCTTTTTGTTACTGACTTCGTTTGCCCACTCACTGCAGACCTTTTCATTTTTTTTCTAACCTGTTAATGTTTTTCTTGTTATGTTCTTTGCTTTTTATGCCTAGGCCCAATTCGTGACTGCTATTTGCGTGCCAATGTTGACCTTTTTGTCTCTGTGTAGACGCAATGAAAAGCCGAAATGGCGTCACGTGAATTCTTGGACTTGACGCTAGCATTGGCAGATCACGAAGCCCGGGAACCGATCACTACACACATGTATACTAGTTTTTGGCTTTATCTGCATGAATACAAAACGACTTGCCGATACACTGAGACACATAAAACAGAAGAAGGGTCACGACTGTACACTTGTTCTCAAACACACGTACGAGGTGCCCGAAGACATCGTAATTGTAGGTAATGCATGAAAAGAACGCAGAGATACTTATAAACGATTGTATGCTTATTCACGTTTATATATATATATATATATATATATATATATATATATATATATATATATATATATATATATATATATATATATTATCAGCGATTGTAGGTCCACTGTTGGACAAAGGCCTTTCCTATCTTCTTTCCATGACAACTGCAATAGTGCTAATCTCTGCCATGTTTTACCATCTTGTGTCTGGCCTTTACCAATTGAGTTAACTGTCTCACGGATGCCAATTGGTTGGTGTGAGTTCGTGATTCTGTGAATGGATGCGTGTTGGGTCAAAGGGTTTCGTAAGTTGGAGTTGGAGTGCTTGTGGCGGAGACATGCATGTCAGGGCGTACTTGTACTCATGCACACACACATACATATATAGTATTCAATGTATTTTCAAGGGAGTCAGTTATCTTTTCAACAGAAAATATTAGCTGTTCACATGTTTTGATGCTGGCGAAAGAAATTGGAATATTTATGTTTTATTTGGGCGGGGGGTGTTTGCATTTTTTGGGGCGAGAGTAACGTTTGGTTTTTAATGAGATGGGTCTGTGAGAGGCAGGTGAAAACAAACAACACAGATATTTCCCCATTTCTTTCCTCAGCATCAAAACATGTAAGCAGCAAATATTTCCTGTGGAACTGCAGCAAATAATTTTTCCTGGTGATTTGCTCCCGTTGAAATGAATCAAAACATTCCCACTTAATGATAAGAAGAAATGATATGTCACCTTCCAACCGTCATTTTCATCAATATATATATATATATATATATATATATATATATATATATATATATGTATGTATGTATCCCATTATTAGAAAGATTGGTAGTTTAAAACAAAGAGCTTTGAAATGAAAGAAAGCGCTAAAGAAAAGCGTGGATAATATAGGAGCTAATTTGTCTTATGCAACGTTTTCGCGCTCAGCGTTTGTTGTTGTACGTAGTATTTAAGGTGGCAGCGTGCTCCTCTCTGTCTTTCCCTTTCTTTTGCACACCCAAGTCCTGTACTTCCCATATCCCCAACCATTGATGATTCAGCCATCAGAACAGTTTGGGGTATCTGGGAACGCTCAAATCGTTTCCCATATGAATTAAGGGTAATTGTTTCTCCACTTTCCGATTTCATGTGACATGATATATCGATCGGTCGGCACTCGACCAAGAAGGTCTCGACAAATAGCCGCCACAAACTGAAGAAAATTTTGCATAAAATTGATAATAAATATACTTCCCTTGAACAGAAGATGAAAGGTGAGTTTAAAACAGTGAACTTTTCAAATGAAAGAAAACGCTAAAGAGCTGCGTGGTTGATGGTAAAGCTTGGAAAATAATCTATATCAGCGAAATATCGTTAGTGGCGTTTGATGATCGCTTGATGAAATCGTCCAAAAAACAGATACTTTTGTCTTTGTCTGGAGAAGCTGCTTGGCAAACCCGCATAGTTATCGATGTCTCGACAAAATAGTGGCTCTAGAATAACCACACCCTGTATAACTGCTCGCGTATAATTGTCCCCTCTACAACTACATAGCAACTGTAAAACTAATGTTAAGGTTTGCAGAAATGAAGTAGCCATTTTAATAATCAGACTCATGTTGAATTTTTTTAAGGAGCAATAGTCTAGATATCTAACCAGAGGATAATTGTCCTGTGGGGGTAATTGTCCCAGGGTCAGTTATCCGGATACAAAAAATTACATATGTTGATGGTGGAATCATTAAATCTCTTTCTATCATTTCTCCGAAATTCTCTCCATCCAGACTACCAGCAAGTAGGTGAGCAGTGCCCTTACACTGGCTACGGTTTCAGCTGTCCCTTTTTAGATCCTGCTTTCTACTGATAAAATCGACTTATCTCCTTCAGATGTTTTTATCATCTTTTTCAGTGATTGCTGTCAGGAAAAAATGTTAGCTCGATTCGTCGATGGTCGGAGACGTATTTATAAGAGATATAGTAAAAACTTGCGCGCTGATTCTATAACAGCTTGCAGAAAAAAAAACACTAAACATTTTTTTATGCCTTTTCTCGTAAAAGCAAAATATTGGAGTAAGTTGAATTTTGTAAGAGCGCAGGGTTACGTGTAATCGTGTGTCAGTGATCGGATTCATGGTTCAAATTATTACTTATTTCTCTCTGGGGACAGAAGTCGGGGTTAGAACCCTGGTACGAACCAGAATTTCAAAATCTCGTTTTCTTGGTGAGACAAACCCTCTACATTCGGTGATGCTCAGTCTTTCTCTCTATTCGTCAAGTACAGCCTTGTGCCGAACTAAATGAGGCTTAGTAAATATATCTCGCTAGCAATCTTTTCTCAAAAGGAGATTACTCCATATATATCTATACAAATCGATCTTCTATATAGTTTTGTCGCTTGATTTCTGTCAAGAAATTATTACTTTGAGATATTCTTCGAATATTAAAAAGTGTTTCCGTCTCTCGTTCCCATCGTCCACTTATCCATTACTCTTCCCCTTTTTCTTTTCTTTCTCTTTCTTATTCATTACTCTTTCCCCATTTCTTTTCCTTCTCGCTTTTATTTATTACTCTTTCTTCATTTCTTTCCTTCCCCCTCCTAGCTCATTACTCTTTTCCCGTTTCTTCTCCTTCTCACTTTTATTCATTACTCTTTACATCTTCATTTAATCTTTTCTCCTAATTCATCACTCTTTCCTCCTTTCTTTCTTTTCTCCCTCCTATTCGTTACTTTCCCATCTCTCTTGCTCTTCTCCCTCCTATTCATTATTCTTTCAATCTTTTTTTCCTCCTCCCTCTGATTCATTACTCTTCTAATCTTCCTCCTTCTTCTCCCACTCTAATTTAACTCTTTCTATCGTTCATTTCCATTTATTTTACATATTTCATTATTTTTTTTTCCATTTTAATTCTTTTTCTTTTTTGGATTATTCTAAAATCTAGATCGTCTTATTTTCAATGAAAAATTCGTTAAGTAACCAATCAAAACGATAAACTGGAACCACTTTCCTGCCTACGTGACAAGAATCGAATATTATGCGATTGAAAGTGTATTTTCTAAGAAAAAAAAAAGACATAGATTATCTTTCGAAATAATCTACTCCGACATTAGCCACCAGAGAATACAGTCAGATTCGTTCATCTGTCTTGGGTTTTTTATTTATCGTTATTTCAATCACTATTTTGACATTTTTTTTTCTTTTTTGTCGTCACATTCAACCTGCGCAGACATTCATTTTTCTAACTTATTTTTTAATCTAAATATCAGGTAGTAGAACTATTGCAACGTTATTCCTAATGCTGACTAGGTAACCCCCCTAGAGAGTGTCTGTTCTTGCATACTCAATTACACCAAAGGCTGCACACCAGGTTCTCCAGATATTCAAAACGACTGGATGAAGACCTCATGAACACTCAAATCCCTTCTCTTGCTCTCTTGCTCTCTTGCTCTCTCTATTTATCTCTCTCTGTATCTATCTATCTATCCATCTATTTACATATATATATATATATATATATATATATATATATATGTATATATGTATGTTTATATATATGTATATCTATATCTATATCTATCTATCTATATATATATATATATATATATGTATGTATGCATGTATATATGTATCTGTGTGTCTGTATCTATTCAGATATAGATATTCGAAAGGTGTTTAGTGCTATTATATTACAAGTTGTCAACTGCGAGTTCATGCCTTACACATATGATGATGATGATGATGATGATGATTGCTACATCTTTGATGTATTGACAGCTGAGGGTTCACTCTTATGTGTCTTCCATTGTGCAGTGTTTGTTTGAGAAAGTGCCGTGTATAAAATTCAATCGGCAACGTTGCCCGTTGATCGTCGCAGAGCATAGGCTAAGGCGGTCGCAGAAAAATATTATTGCTGAACATTGCATGTAGTATTCTCAAACGGTCATCAATCTGAGCAATGACCATACTCAAAGCTGTCTAACCTTGGTGATCGTACGAGAATAGGCGTATCCAACGTGATTTTGATGTGTTGATAGGACACTATCAGTTCCACTTGACATTGGTTTTACTGAAGTTCATATAAATACCAATTTTATTGTGTTTTGGCATTCAGTTCGTCAAACATTATCTGGAGTTACTGAAAGTTCTTAACGAAGACGACAATTCGTTGGCAGTTTTCAGGTTGCTAGATCTCCATCATTAGTTCTGATTCTCTTATTCATCCGGTCTAAACTATGAAAGATCATTTCGAGGGAAACTGCGAAGTGTTTTGACGAGCTGGCGTTGCCTTGTCTCACTTCTTTTTCGGGCTGGAAAGGATCAGTCTTTTTGTAAATTAAAGCTCATGGGGATATTGGCGCAGCGACGCCTGCGATAGAGAGGTCTAGTGAATTTTAGGGTAGGACAATGTCAGACGATGGACATTAAAAGGCTGCTGCTGCTGCTGCTGCTATTGCAGCTGCTGCTTATGATAATGATGATGATACTGATGAATGGGTCGTTGCACCGAATTCTCAATAGGTCAACGACTATCACTGATACAGTTAAGAATCTATTTTGTTTGTATAGTTGTTCAGCATTAATGTTCTAGCGAATGATTAATAAACACGTATCATTATTGATCAAAGATTAAGAGGAGATTCGTTTTATGCCTAATAGAAAGGAAGAACAAATTGAATATATATAAAAATTCGATTGCAAGTCAAGTTGACATTTTTTTCTTCAGTAATTTCTGACTGATAATGAGCAAGGATAAATATAATAGGAACTAAATCAATAAATGAGATGAGGAAACAAAAGAATATCTCCGTGTAATTACAACCCAGACAAGAATATTCTTATTAGCCGTTTTCGTTTTTAATAATGACAAAAAGGAATTAATCGTTCGTAAACCGTTATACATTCAGACAAATGGATTTTAACCCAGTTTTGCTGGAAACAAGGCACATGGGCAAATTATTGGTCTCCCAATGAGGATAGGTAAAAAAAAAAGATAACACTGTTTCTTGGGAGACAATGTTCAATTGAGTATTGAAGTCAACCAGTCGAATTGGCTACAGATTATCCTCTCTTTGCTCGTGTGTGTGCCTGTGTGTGTCGGTGCTATCTTTTGAGCGAAAGCCTTGAAAATCTGAATGTGCACACCACCAAGCACGATCTAAAATGATTTTTTTCTATTTGCAACAAATTGCTGGTCATTTTTACCAATCAACAAAGCCCGGAGTCAAGATTCGTTTTGATGATTTTAGATGAGAGATCTATTTTTTAGATAATCTTTTCAAAAACATTTTTCAGGGAATAGTTCTAGTACAGATGAAGGCTACGGAGATTCATTTACGTGGGGTATGGATATCCGTTTGTATTTTTACTTGAATATCCTACCGATTCATAGGTATCTCAAAGACAACAAATCTCAGTAATTCCATTAAGACGTAACAATTGAGATCCGGTTTTTTTTTACATCAGAGATCATAATGCTGAAAGTGATAATTCCATCAATACAATTGTTTTGCTTTCACTCGATGTAAATAGAGATACAATTATTATCATTAGAGGTTTTTCAGCCTTTGGCGACAACTTGGGAAGAATGACTAATCTACCTTTTCGATTTCAAATGAAATTGCTGTTGAAGTCTCCATAAATTTCTTGATCGGTCGTTATAGGGCCGTTGGTCACCGCCATCGGTAATTCTTCATCAAACTGGTTTGGTACTCCTTGGAGGTTCATTACTGGTATCTTCACTGCCAATCCTATACCATAATTAACCAACGTTAAACAATGTCTTATTTGATATAGCTTTGTTGGCGTTATCAGAACCTTGAATAGCATTATGTGTTGATTTTGATTCGTATTTTAAAATTAGTTCAATGTCTTTTGTAGATATCGTTGCTGTTATTCAAAAACCTGCAATAATAAGAAATTGTATTTCTATTTACATTAAATCACAAAAAATACAATTAAATTAGTAAACCTTCTATTCACAGCATTATTCACAATGTAAAAAAGGTAATGCACACGCAAGAACTTAATACAATCTCGCATCTTTCTTGAGTGATTTTTTTTCTTCTTTAATCTCAAATCGCTAGAGGCGTTGAATCTTAAATGAAACGACAAAAAAGACTGAGGTAAATCTGCTGTGGTTAATGGATTCGTGTTTATGGGTGTGTAAATGTAATGAAAGGACAATGGTATGTCACGTGATGGAATTAATCTCAGAGGCAATATTCGATCTGTACTATCATCCACTCATCCCAAAACTTCCGGTTTCGACGAGTTGGGAGCAGACAGTCCGGAAGTGAAGCGCGCGTCATTCCAAAACCCTAGGGGCGAAATAGTTAGGTTTCCATTTGTAATCGATCAAAACCGGACTCAGAACCATACATAAAAGTTTAACTCTGCGGGTTACTCGTGTCAGGTGTTATATGGCACTTGATTTTTAGTTTCTTTTCTTTATTATTCATTTTTATACTTCGTCAATTTTGTTTTCCTACCTTTCTTCTAAAGATTTTCCTCTCCCTTGTTTTCTATTCTGTTCTTTAACCTTTCGTTCCTTCTTGTTCATCACCTTTAGTATCTGGCTTTCATCTTTTCCAAGGTCTGCACTTTCATTCTTATTCGCTTCTCCCTTTTTCTGACCGTCCTTTCTTTCCCTTTACTTCTTCGATGTTTTGTTTCACATTTGTTTCTATCCTTCCAAATTTTTTTATTTCTTCTTCTTTTTTTCT
>OY735221.1:9590221-9615221 GCA_963457665.1 Thysanoteuthis rhombus
CAAGTTTTCATTACAGGTGCTGTCGCTTCCCTGATAATGATGTTATGTTTCAGAAGAGGAAGAGCAAACACTACAGAAGACCCGGCGACAGAATTTATCAAACAGTCTGTCAAATGTTAGAATAGAGCTGAGCCAACAGTTTGCAAATGAGATCCATTCGGTCGTCTCTCCAGGATAGAGGCTCGATTTCGAATGCTGACATTTAGCGCGCGTTCACAGCGGAAGCAAATAGATTAATGTTACTTAGTCTTCAACCCAGGGCCGTATCATTTATTACGCACTGTACCCAGAGTCAACGGAAAATCTGGGGCCTACTAAAAGTATATTTCAAATTATTCATGAAATTTAGACATTATGAAATTATAGATATGTATACAAGGCAAAACATGGGCGTGACTCTAATTCTATCAGTTCAGAGGCCCCCACCCAAAACGCCTTTATGTGGCCGTGCTTCTATCCTACTAAAAGGCCAAACAGGCATACTGGCACACTCATGTATCTGCGCCGAGGAATTTGATAAAATTTAGAATAACAGTAAAAAAAAATGGCTTCTCTAACCACAGGGTGGGGATGCAAAATAATGTATACGTTACTGATGCAGAACATGGAATTGGCGAGCTGAGTTCGATTTTCGGCCAAAGCTCTTTGCATTCATTATGCTCTTATGTCCTTGGGAAAGGCTTTAATCCAGCTCTCCACACCCTCTCACCACAAACTATGGGTAAACACTAATGCTGTTAGTGCCCCTAGCTCTTTAAAGCAATCAAGCTTTAAAAAGAAATGTGGGCGTTGGGCTAGCAACTTCGTCCTGTAAAAACTTACTTGCTCCTGGAACCGTAGCAGCATCTCCCGAGTGCGATGAGGATGTGGCCCTATGTTCCATTTAAAAAGAACCAAAAACGATGCAACTGATCATTGTAAAATGTTGATTGCTAAAGCAAAACCAGACGTTGCGTAATGAATCCGTTTTAACCAGAATATTAGAAGATGAAAACTGACAAGGTTGGCATTGAAAACGGCTTCTGTGTAACGATTTCCCAAATGGAAGCCGATTTTGCGGAAACAATGGTTCACAAACTTTATTTTACGACGGCACACCAAGACGACTATTTGATTTACACAGTAGCAATGGAAGCACGTGCTACGAGCCAACGCAAAGTAGAAATGATATGATTTAGTCCAAAACATGTCAGCAGTCAATGAAAAGATTTATACACTGAACATATCAGCATACTGACATAAGTTCTTTTCTAGAGTTTGAGAATCATCACTCGGAAGAATGATTTTTTTGTATCCCCATCAAATCATATAAAAAGTTTCGGGAAATATATTATCTGCTCCGGGTTAAATGCAATTATCTTATTTGATGGCTCATGGGACCCATATTCTTCCAAAAGGCTCAAAAAATACCCCCAGGTCTTAAATGGAAAATTGAGGTATTTGGTAGGTTAATATTTATCTAGACGCCTTATACTATAAGTATTTGTACCAAGCCTAATTTTACGATACGGTAAAACTATTCACTCAGATATAATCATCATTATACATTTCGGAGTTGAGGTTTCTGGGAGATTAATGTTTTCCCAGACGCCGTAAACCAACAGTACATCCATCTAAGTGATGGCCCATCTCCACCATACATGAATACTGTTTACCTTTACATAACCCAAGTAGTATCTACTTGACAAAAATATTCTTCTTTGTGTTTGGTCGGATCCAAAATGAATTCTTTATTACAAATTAGTTGAACCCAACAAAACTGTCCCTGTACATAGATTTAATGAGGAATTGGCGCTTTTGAATAAGCCCTTGGAACGGATGAGAATTCTTTCGGTCAATGAAACCGAGCGGGTATTTGCTGCAAAACAACATCTATTTGCATGTTGTAGATACGACGCAGCGAACAATCGTTGGCCTACGTTTAGAAGTCCTTCAATTTGAAACGTATTTTTCACCAAATCCGAACTTGAATCATTCCTCCATGATAGAATACAGAATTTAGTTGGGGAAAAAATTGTGTAAAATCATAGAAGTCAATGGGAACATTTGATGATTGAATGGTGATGCTATCGATATACTAGAATGAAAGAATTTATCAAGAAAGATGCTTCAAACTTTTGCATCAACCAGTATGTCTGTTTTATTCTTTAAAAGATAAAATCCCTACAGAAGATTTTATTTATAATTGGCATCATACTGCCATTATGAAAACAGAGACTTGCATGAACCTTCTTCTGAATATAATGAAAAAGACGATTAGGCATCACACAAAAACGAACTCTATGACAACGAGCGGATTAAGATATCATCCATGATTCAATACATCAATGGTTTAGTATTGACTTGAAAAAAAAAGCAATGCCGTCTTTGTTGTTGGATAGCATTAAGAGTGTTTAGTTTTAACTATCATCATTCAAAAAGATCTCTTTAGATTGTACTTTGACAGCAATCACATCAGCCAGTATTTTTCAATAGACATTCAGGTTCGGTTTATTTTGTTCTTTTTTCACTTGAAGGAAGGTTAAAGAACAAACAAAACGAAGAGAAAAAGTATTCACAGTCCAACGAAAATGCATTGTGAATGATCGAAGTTATCAAAAGTGGTTTGCCTAGTTTCTTACTGGAGGTTTCCCATTGGCCAAGGTTCTACGATCTGGTGATAATTCCGGGAAAATGGAATTATGAAGTCACCTGGGAGATGCCAGGAGATAGTTAAACTGGAAGGTAAATGTTCTCTTCAATAAAGTCAGAAATAAAAATGAAAATCGTCTTTTATTTTCTCCTACTAACTCGAACTAACTTCTTGGTCAATACAATATTGCAAAGTATGAAAAGTTTTATTCAAGTTGAAAACATAAAAACATTATATTACGCAAAGAACAGATACTGGTTTTCCCCGTTATCCGAAAGTCGTGTGCTCATATGCGACACTTCTTAAGCTGGAATAGCACAAAGCGGAAAAGCAATTACTTTAAATTATTTTGGAGCACATTTTTAGTGTTCCCAGACCCCTAAATAACCCTCTTCTTTATCTATGAGTTTTTACTACCTTGAGAGCTCTCTTGGGATTTTTTTCATTCCTCCTGACACATTTTGCTCTCGGATGCTCAAAATATTGGGGTAAAACACAGATTCTCACAGGCATAGTCTAAAAGTTGTGTTGATCTAAGACATTTTGCGAAAGTTTTTTTCAAAGCGAAGTACACTAGTATTGAGTGCTATAAGTAATTATTAACAAAGAATTTTATAGAGAGTGTGGAAAAATGAATGTATTCAAAATTAAATCAAATGCAAGCGATTTATTTCTTTACTAAATTAATCCGGTCGTCAAAGAAATTTAAAATAATTTTGTAATTGTATTAACGTAAAAGCTTAGAATATAAAGAGAATATGAATTCCAATATCATAATTTACCATAATCCTGCGAATAACTAAACAATGAAATTGTCTTCCAAGGGAAATAACTGGAGCGCAATAAACATTGAAATGATTCAACTTGAGAACTTATTGATAAAACTGTAGACAAAGACTTCAGGTATTATATAAGTAGATATCAAATCTACGTTTTCAGACAATTTTCAAACATTTTCAAGACATGATACAAAATGTCGGATCATAGAGGGTTTGACTTTTTTTCAATTGCTCTACAATCTCAACAAGATGTAACTTCATACTAAAAGCAGAGATGCTAGTAACTGAATTAATTTTAACTTCTCCCTACGTGTACTACACCCTATACGAAAATAGAGGATGGGAACCATTTTACAACACAAAACCAAATTCGTGTGGTTTCGAAACTAAATTAGATAACTTCGCTGACAAAATAATCAAACTAAGCTTGCAGGAAGAATGGGTAAAATTTTTTTTTTTTTTAATCCATTGCTCCAGTACATCGATCTATGTTGTATCATATATATCGTGTCTTGTTATATTTTGCAAAATATTTTTCTGCACCAAATATTCATTTTTGGAAACAGATATCTTTATTCAGCACCAAATTTAGCCATGATGATCTTTCAAAATACCAAATGGCGACTCTGATAAAAAAAATATTGAGTTTGGGTTGTATTTCAAGAATTGGATGGAATGCTTTTATTACTAACCACCAGAATACAGAATGATATTTTGTAAGGATAAAAGCCTTTATAATAACTGTTAATGGATCCCCAGGGATCACTTGCACAACAGAGGCCGGCAGAATACGAGATGGAGAGACGAACTGAACAAAAATCGGAAAGTGCTGGCTCTGCGACGTTCGCGATAGGTAGATCTGGCGAATCTTTGGGAAGGTCTATGTGCAACAACGGACGATTGAAGACTAGTGATGATGATGAAGATGAGAGGGATGATTAATTGGTTATTGGAATTCCTAAAAATAAAGGATTCTAATGCGGCTACTAATCCTATTGATAACTAATGGTCTTGCTAGGGAGGATCGGACAAAGTATTCGTCATCACCAATCTGAACAAAGAGATTGATTTGGGACTGCAGTTCCGTAATCCGTCATGGTAAGTGTTTAGTTTCCACTATCCCCTTCAAAGAACTTCCTTTGACTGCTGTTTACACACTGGAATACAAAACGCACTGCTCACAAAGGGTTGCAGTAAAGGCCTATGCTGAATTCGGATTGCATAATACCACCTCTGCTTTTAAACACTGAAATATACTTGAATATACAGAGATATTCAAGTAGACTCAATCGGTTGCTGTGAGACGCAAAAGATTGATATATCGAATTCTATCAAAACTCATCACTTAGATATATATCATACACATGAATTCGTTCACAAACTACTTCTTTTCTAGTAAATAGAAATTTATCTTGAAACTTTAACAAATAAGTGAATATTTATCAATGGATTCATTTTCTTGAGAACCCCTCCAAAAAACAATGTTCTCTGCAACATATATATATATATATATATATATATATATATATATATATATATAACTATTGGATTTTGGCTGTGTTTATGAAATTATCTAAATACAAATAGACCAAAAAAGAAAATACACACAGGAATTTTTAAAAAACTTAAAAAAAACGAAACAGTACAAACGAACGTTACGGGGGAAATATAAACAAATGAACTGCAACAGTGTCACGTAAATAGTCAAGAGATATTTTAATTAAAAGGGCAAAAGGTTGTCAATTATCTTCTTGTTTAAAATGAACTCTCCATGTTGAAATAACAACATTAGGACATGCGTATACCGTGAAGGAACCCTGTTTGTAATGAAGAATTTTTGAGTAAATTGCGAAAATGTCACTTTTTTTTCGCATAGCTACTGAAAGAGTTTTATGGAACCCTAGGTTCCCGCAGAAAACACTTTGAATACCACTGGGAACTATTGAATCCATACAAAACTCAGAGAAACACAAATGCACACACATTTATGGGAGTGACTACTTACAATTTGATTTTTTCTGCTGGCTTTAGCTCAGGAAAAGGTAGCCATCAGTTCCAACTGAAAGTTTACTAATGACTTTCGTCCCTGCTATTGGATGGTTCAAGGAGTGGTGGATTTTCCTTCTTGACACTGCTCCTCCTATGTATTTATCGAAGTAGCCATCGGTGCAATACAATGCAGTCAGTGCACAGGATGGAAGGTTTCTTTTTATCTTATATATGTTGCCGTTCGGGACAGATAATTCTGTAGACTTTCTGGTGCTTGCATATTGACATATTTTCAAGAGTCCATAATATGCCGTACATCCTTGTGTAATGGTCGACTATTTGAGACCAGTTTTTTCAACTGAGGATAAGGGGATCGAACTCATCTCAAGTCCACAGGGATAATAAAGTCCCGAAACCTATACCGTTTCAAAAAATATGGTACTGTCCAACCTTCATCTATGGGTAGAAAATTCATCTAAAAAAGTTGAGAATCACAGGAGTATACTAGGGTAAAGAACATAACCATGTATTTACTTCCATATATCCATATATATATATATATATATATATATATATATATATATATATATATATATATATATAGCACGGCTATGCTAAAACAGTTAATAGACGTCATAAAAAATACAATTACAAATCTAATTAGGAATATAACTAAATTAGATCCTAAAATTAGATAAATGAAACTCGTATGGGATTGTTTGTTTTTGAAATAACACTTAGGGATGAAAAATAGATTGGTGGCACATGGTCATAGACTTTAGGGCTATTCAGCATTAGCAAATGATGAGTCCACATGACAATACATATAGAGAGAGAAAAGGAGAGAAAATCAGGGATATGAAATGTGATATATATATATATATATATATATATATATATATATATATATATATATATGTATATATATATATATATATAGATAGATAGATAGATAGATAGATAGATAGATAGATATTTGGTCCGTGCACACTTGTGAAAAAACTTCATACTTTGACTATGTTATTGTACAGGCAGAAATCACCGAAATATTTCTTTGCACCCACTATCAACGTGGACAGGGCCAGCACAATCGTCGTCATCATTATATACTGGTGGGCTGCTTCCCTGTGTACAGTGGTTTGTAAGCTAATCCTATAGACGATTACTACTGCAAGGACCTCGAACCTCACTTGCTGCAAAACAATGTGGTCTTGAACTAAACTTCCCTCTCACATGGATTCGTATAACACACAAACACACACACACACACACACACACACACACACATATATATATATATAGATAGATAGATATAGATATAGATATATATGTATATATTGTTAGAAACTGAATACAAGGAATTTGCATTTTTTAATTAATTTGATTGCATTCAAGACGTGCATTTTCTTTTTTAATGAGTTGACATCCAGTTCGATCGAAAGTGCTTGATCATAGTCGTTGGAAAATACTAAATAGAGACATGCATCCACCTTCTTCAGTATCATCAGTAGCAGTAGAAGCCATAATAGTTCAACTGTTGAAAAAGGGACTTTCCCCAGATTCTCTCATGCCAACAATGACTGCACTAATCTCCCTGTCTCATACGTGGTGTTTTCCTTCAGCATTTGCTATCCCTTCACAACATGGATTCCCCGAGACCATATGCGCAACCGAGGCCGGCAAAATATTAGATGGAGAGATGAACTAGACAGGTTCAGGAAGTACTGGCTCCGTGACGCCCATGATAGAGAAGTGTGGCAAATCCTGGGGAAGGTCTATGTCCAACGACGGACGCTAAAAGACTGATGATGATGATGATGGACACCATTCAACTATCCGTTTACGCGGTATGTTAACCTATTTTTCTTGCCAGGTGTCCTGCCCATATCCATTTTGTGAATCTTTTTTATGATATATTTTACCTTAGTTTACTCATGAAAGTCTTTTTCTACCTGTTAGTGTTATTCCCAGCCACAATAATGGGTAAGGATGGAACTCAGTACAATAGTGAGTTGTCAACTTGGGTTTTTTTCTAACCAATGCTCTATGGCAGACACTTGGAGAAAAATAATAAACTTTATATATATATATATATATATATATATATATATATATATATATATATATATATATATATAACTATGAGGGAAATTTGACGTTGTTATTTAACAGCGTGTGCATTGTTTATGCTTAGACTATGTTCTAGTATGGAAGAGCTTTTCCTTTGTTTTCTTTTTCAGAAAACTGAGCTGTTTAGTCAAGATGTCCGAAAGTTGTTTACAGTGTACTGCAACAATGTTGTTCTATTCATCTCTGTCCGTTTCTCACAGCTGGTCAGTGTTCCCAATTTCTCTTCCAACAAAATTGACCTAAACATGACCCAATATGTTATCTATGATAGAAAGGGCTTCAAGTTTGAATAAGTAAAAGGGGCTAGTACGTGCATATATATATATATATATATATATATATATATATATATATATATATATATATATATATATGTGTGTGTGTGTGTGTGTGTGTGTGTGTGTGTGTGCGTGTGTGTGTGTGTGTGCGTATGTGTTGCATGTATGTGTGTGTTGATGGAACAAAACACCAGGAGTTATAATTCTTCAAAGAATAATTGATTCAAATATTTTCTCATAATTATATTGCCAACTCATTGGCCGCAGTATTCCCAAATATTAATCATATCGGTGATGATGAAATATGAAATTTCAATTAGAAAACCAGAATAACATGCTTTTGCTTAATAAATTATGATTAAGATTCCAAGTGAAGTGAGAAAAATCATTAACACCAGATTTAATTAGAATAGAGGACTAAATATTTAATTTGTTTTCCTTCTTTTTTTTCGATATATTCCTGGTTTTCATCAATAGGAAGGGTCCCATTTTTATAAAACCGTAATATATATATATCTTACCGCAATAAATCTATTGTCTTCTCATAATTATTTGAAGCCTTCAACGAAAACTGTTTTCAAGACTGTCAACAAGGTTTTTAATCAGGGCTGGCTGGATACGCGCCTTTCATACAGTCCGCTTCAATTATGTCAACAAAAAACGTGTTTTTGTTTCTGAATTACCACCCCCAACAAAGTATTTTTTAGTCAGGATTTAATTTGCAAGGTAGGTTTATGTCAAACTGTTCCCTTTTTTGTGTCCGCCTTTTTGCAAAAAATTAATGCTTTTCTAGTGATCACTGCCCAAAAAGGCGAGAGAAGTAACCCATTAATTGATCATCCTTTTTTTCCAATTTTTTTTTTTGGGGGGGAGATATTTTCGTATTTTTTCTACTTCTTTTTTTATACAATGATCTTGTCTGTATGTATTGTAACACCAATCATGAAGAATTTTCCCTTTTTTATATAATGTACAATGATGTCTGGCCTACAGTGTTTAATCAACCTATCCGTCTGTACATCAAAGTCCCACGGAATCTTTGGTTTACAAGGTTCATTTGACACATTCTCTGGTATACGGTTGCATCACTCAACCGAAATGTTATAGCCATAGTCCCTACAGAATTCCTAGTGCGAATTGAAACTGATCTTATTATATCTCCGCTTATATTCGTAGCGGACCAACATTGTAAAACCTGCCACAATGTGATCAATTTGTTGCACAAGCGGCATCTATTTGTTGAAGATGTACGATATATCCCATTCTTTACTGTGTTATCATTTAATGTTCGGTCTCAAGCAGCAACCAGTAAACTCTCCGTTTTTCTTCTCAAATCCCCACGTTAGAGAGTGTGGATTGTTTAACATCTAAGACTGACTTGTAAAAAGATGTGTATCATGTAATATTTGGTGACTGCATGAGGATTCACGTGAGGTTACGTGCTGATTTTCATGGTTTTGACGATTTGTGAGTTTGCATGAGTTCACAAGGCGTGCTTGCAATGTGCCTCAACGTTTATATTCTACATATATGCGAATTTGAGTCTCACCGAGAGCTAATCGTTTATTTCCTACCTGCGCTAGTAACTAACAGCCGGAGAATGACGGTCTGAGTAGATGCTATAAAACGCACCAAAAATTAAGATGAAAGAAATGAGTTACGAGAAGCGCCAAAAGCAAAAGAGATGTAATTTTAAAATCAGCCTTCATTCTCTTAGGCTTTGTGGTGATTAATAAATGATTGGGGGGTCTGTTAATGGGTAAGACTACGGTTATTTATAGATTAAAGCAATTCTTATAGATAATAAATGATATATGTGTGTTGCTTTTTGTTGCTCCTTTTTTACTCCTCGTAAGAAGATAAAAATCGATAGGAATCTATTTTTTAAGCTTCAGTACAGACGTTTGTGGTGATTAATTACATAATTTAAGGTTACTGGTAGTTTTAGGGTTACTGGTAGCGATAGAGATCTGGATAGATTTTACCAGTGACAAATGATATAGTTGCTTATCTTTCCATTGTTTCTCTTCGCTTCGGTCGTGTTTTGCCATTCCCAGTAGGGCTGGATGTAAGAGCCTCAGACTATTTTGCTCTCTTCTTATTTTCGGGTACAGATTCGTATTTCCCCTTATGATATTAGTTTATATGACTAAATTCAAGTCAGGAGATCGACGATATTTCTATCTATAAGATTTTGTTCATATATCCATTTTCTTTTATATGCATGAAAATTCTGTGTTCCATCTGGCTAAACATAAATAATAGATAGCAGATTATGCGTGTTATATTCCTTTAGTGCAATACAAAAGCGAAATCATTTAAATAGATCTGTCTTTTTTGAGTAAAATAGTTATTAGTGTTAGTTGTTTTCTGTTAAACATCTACAATTAAATTTTGACTTTTTTGTATGTAACAACAATGGTGGATGACAACGACCAGACCGAAAAGCAGCGACGTCGTAAACGAATAACAATAATACAGTAACGTACACAAAAGCTGATGACGACTTCACTTCAATTTCTAAAGCCCTACTCAGGTCGATTTGTTTTGCTTGGGTTTGCAAGTCCCATTTACAAGAACTACTAATGTAGGAGTTGAAATGGCACACGTAGTTTTAGAATGAATATTGAATGGAGAAATGAATTCTGTCTTGTTTACGTTTTAGATTTTAATGAAGCAAACAATTTTGACCTTAGCGCAGCCGAGCTCGTCTTGGTATCATTTTCTGATTTATTCTCTGCTGACATTTTTTAATTAACGAATATATTTATTTTTTGCTTTGTATAATTTTGTTTGCAACCAGAAATATCATCTCAGTGTCATCTTGATAAAAATTGATGTTTATGCCACATGAAATGTGAAAAGATAATTTTGCGCCTTGACCAGAAGAGATGACAATCCACTCACTGCGCATGAGCCTCAGGGAGGTAGCCATTTTTAGTTTTCTTCCGTGAAGAGAAAACATGATGTAATCAAGAATGACACACTCTAAAGAGATGGTTGTTTCTCTTCGTCCTTTCTTTCTTTTCTTTTTTTTTTTTTTTTTTGGCAAACTCTCCAAAAAGTACATATCCTGCCAAAAGAAAAAAAATGAATAATTTTGTCATTTTTATTTACTGTTCGGTCATTTTATATATTATTTTTCCTGGATATCAAAATATAAAACGGGTCAGAACAGATTTTTTTATGCGTTTATCGATCGAATTGGACGAGTTGATTAACTTATAGATAAGATCTTACTTCACTAGTTGAGACCATATATATATATATATATATATATATATATATATATATATATAGAGAGAGAGAGAGAGAGAGAGAGAGAGAGAGCGACAGAGAGAGAGATAGACAGACATGCAGAGACACACAGACAGACTGAGAGGGAGAGTTATGTACAGGGACACAATTATATATTCATGTGAACAGTTTGATAGATGCAATAATGTGAGACGTCTTAGCACATTTGAAACACGTTGGTGTTATGATAAACTGTTTGAGATGTATTAAAACTCTTTCCATATTTTCAACTATTACTATCATACATATGTACATGCATACATACAAACAAACTAAGCTTAGAAGCTCGGGGGAGATATATATATATATATATATATATATATATATATATATATATATAGAGAGAGAGAGAGAGAGAGGAGGGGAGGGAGAGAAAAAGAGAGAGAGTTTAGGTAGCTTTAATTTTCCTGTTGGATCATATATATCTTTTTTTTTGTACATAACGGTTGCATCGAAAGAAATGAGTAGAACAAGAATAGATGAGGTGAAAATTCGAGGTGAAAACATTTATTTTGACTCTAACATCATCGGCTACTGTGTAGCTCAATGATGAGGGCAACTGAAGCAGCGATCCTATGTGTTGCAGGTTCGATTACTACAGCAGACCCACTTTTTTCAATTATTTGTTGTTTTTTTCTTTCGTTTTACGTTGTCCAGACCGAGTAACGACATTTCAAATAAGAGTTTCAATATGATATAACGCAATTTACGATCATTTTGTCGGATCATATATACCAATTTCTTAATCAACACACACACACACACATATATATATATATATATATATACATACGTGTGTGTGTGTGTGTGTGTGTGTGTGTAAGTATGTGTGTGATTTTTTTTGTAGTTGATTGTCTGCAAAGAATCTAAAAAATGATGGAACCAATCAGCAAAATGAGATCTGTATTAGTGGTAACTGAAATTTAATCTTGATATTATCCTCGGTGAGTACATGTCCAAGTACGTGATTGTGTTGACTGACAACGAGGATATGCGGGTGCAAAATTGTTAATGAAATTATCCACACAGTTTCAGGAGTTCACAGTTTATTGATCGACAAATCAGTTGATGGTAAGCTGTTGATTATACGATGCCGTCAAGTTACTTCCCATCGCTAAAATATATATCGCTAGTCACGACATATATCTCCAGATATCACATGCGCGGCCAAGGCTGACTAAGTAATAAATGGAGAGACAAGCTAGACAAATCCAGAAAGTAATGGCTCCGCAACGCCCACGATAAAGAAGTATGGCAAATCCTGCAGAAGGTCAATGTCAAACGATGGACGTTAAAAGACTGGTGATGAATTCCGCTATCTGAGAAGAACGACCCTACAAAATGTTCCCCAAGCGATCGAGTAATTTCACAGGAGACTATGGTGTGGAGGACAGAAAGGGTGCACACTGCCTCTATAACTGCTTACTACAAGATGAACAGTGAGCACTATACTGTCTTTTCATCTTTTTACGTATAAGCTTAAAGTTGCGTAAAGCAAACTATCCGGACGCAGATAATACCTCCGTGTGTGTTTATATATGTGTATGTGTGAGTGTGTGTATGTGAATGTATGCGCATCAATTGAGATATTTCATGCAAACTCTGAACTATAAAATGTGGCAAGAGGGATATATATCTGCTGCAAGATAAAGGCCCTCATCTATTGCAAGTTACTCATTTGCCAGATAAGATCTCTGACTCGGGGATAAAAATGAGCTGCCACCTATTTCAATAAAATGCTAATTCTATTGATTTAACCATGATGGAGATATCTGCAATCCGTTGTTAATTGGTGTGTAAACTTTTTTCTTGCCGTATAATATATGAATTATTTGTCAGTCTGCGTTGAACGAAGAAAATGTAGAAAATGAAGAGGGAGAGCTATGAACGGGGTTTTTGCTTTAAATCTCCAGATGGCAGCAATATTGAGCAATCGTATGGTTAGTTTATTTCTTTCCGGCAACAGAGAGTAGCAACTGTTTAAATACTGGAATAGCATTTCTATAATAATAATAATAATAATAATAATAATAATAATAATAATAATAATAATAATAATATTGACTGTGCGTAGTTGAAATTCCCTTGCTTCATTAAAATCTGAAAGGTAAACAAAACAGAATTAATTCCTCCATACAAAACTCTTAAAGAACTGCGTATTCCAGTCCAGCTCCTTCATTTGTAGTTCCTGTAATAAACCCCTCTGAGTTGAGACAATGAATTCGCAATCAGAAGTTTTATTCCCGTCATGACGTCACTGTTTTTGGATGATGTCATCGTCATTCTTGTGACAAACGAAATAAAGCCAAGACTCAAAAGTAAGTGTTTGACAATAATATTTTACAAAAGACCAAAGCCTATGTATGCGTCGGCTGGAGCCATTTTTTGGAAGGTTGACTACTATTTCTTCCCACGTTAAGCCCGACCTTGTGTCACATATCGCTGTGGTGGGACAGTGATTAAATAGAAAGCCTATAGATGTGGACTCAAACGTATCGTACATCGGTAATGTTATCAATTCACCGTAATAGATTTCTCCCCGAATTTCATCTGAACTATTTTCAAAAGTCTTGGGTGATGGTGTATCTTTGATATCGACAGGAAGATTATTCCAATTATCTACAACCAGATGTGACGAGCAATTAGCTGTAGGAAGTTCAATAGATTTTTTAAGGTCGCTTTTAGATTCCCATTCCCCAAGTAACTGTAAGACCTGGGGTGCCTTACCTTATCACACTGGCCAATGACTTGTTGGAGGTGAAGAGTTGGTTTTCTGGCTTTCGTACGGGAAACTATCAAGGGCGAGAGGTTGAACTCGGCTTGACGAGTCTATTCCCCGTGCTGTCGAACGCTCTACCACTCACACCTCCCTTGGGTAATTAGTTGATCCGGAATCTTGATCCATGTCCCTCAATGGGCGGCAAACACGGTCGTTGGTGGATTGAGAACGAAGCAATATTCAAAAGACGATCAGTAGCTGGTCATGAACGGTGAAGGGGAAACAGCAAAGGGGAGGGAGAAAGAAAGGGATCAAAAGTGAGATTAGATCAAAAGAGGGAGAGGGAGAGGGGTTTGGGATCGATAGAGGAGGGGTTCTATCGAAAGGAAGGGCTTGATCGAAAGAGCCGAAATTAAGTTCAATATAGATTCCCGATATCCCACTCCCACGCCCTGTGCCGCATTCCATAATTCTCTCGGTACCACGAGTAATTGACCCTTTCAAATCGAAGGATCAGTATCATAGCAAAGTATCTCGATTCAATCAGGAAAATTGACACTTGCTCAGGAACCCCTGGGAATGGGCTGACATGCTGTCGGATACGAATTTTTAGGGAAGAGGCAAAGACTGAACAAGGATGTAAAAAAACAGAATTGATATTCTTGTAAATGCATGCTTTTCTGTTGTATTTCAAACATGGCTGTGAGTTTACGAGTCGAATATTAACAAATGAAATAAACAAACTGATTATAAGTGTTTTGTTAAGCTTGATTGAATTCCTCTGGTGCCATGTGAGCTTATTTCCTTCTGGGCATGCGCATGTCTTACAACGTACGCACAAAAGAAATTAATGTGCGCACAAAACATTGGTAATCTATGATGATGCAATAATTATCTATTAAGCGTTCGTTTTAATTATGCTCATAATTTTAATTATTGCTATAAAAAACATCGTTAACTTGACACTAACTTGTTGAACTTATTTTCAAATAATATTTTTGACGTGTGTTATTGCTATTAATTTATTTTGACATTACATCGCTCAAAAAAGTATTGAACAACAGGAGCCACCAAAGGTGGTGGAGTCGTCCATCACTTTTTGTGCATATGTCCGTGTGTTCTTGTGCACTTGGTGATACTCTTCTGTCCACAGACTTGAAAACAGGCATTAGGATTTATTCTAGCCATGGTTATTCTACGATGGAATTTTCGTGACATGATTCTAGATTTTGATGCTGTGTTTGCTCAATCATTGACTGTGATGGTGAGTTAATGTTGTATTTATTGAAGCAGCAAAATGAACAAAGTTCGTCAAAATATAGATGGAAATCTCAACTAAAAATGTTACCTCATAGAATATAGCCATTAAAATATGCCAATAAGGTTTTATTAGTTATTAGAGAGATAGTATGTGCCAAAATTATATCGAAAAGATTCCAAAATTACATTTCCACAAACATTCAATACGTACATACTATAATAACGAAGAAAACATTCACACAAGATCAGATTTTTTGGCATATTGACTGCTAAGAATTAGACAGAACGTTGACTATAAATATCTTACAAGACGCTCTCATGGCCTGGATACATAATATAAATTCTTCCCTGCCAACCATTGTGGCATGTCAGTGAAGAAATTATAGATTGTAGATTCATACTTTTCCAATGAGCTTTTTTGTAAGTAAGCATACAGCATATCCATATGAATTTCGATAGGTGCCCCATTGCAACATAATATTCCAAACTTCAAATAATATAACATTTTCAGTTTTGCTCACACCGATAATCATGATCTAATTTCCCTTTATCTATCTTACTGTAATTCACCTATCTTTTGTGAAATCCAACCTGATATTTAAACAACGGAGGATTAAAGAGTTGAGGTATATACTTAAGAATGGATATGCATGAGAAAGATAATTCAAAAAAGAGATTGGATACATTTCTTTTTAAAGATCGATGCAAGTAAATTTCGGTGACTTGATCGAAGAAAATATGCACGATAAATCTTCGCCAGGCTCAGCTCAGTTTGGCTCAAGTCCATACGAATGAGACACGGATTAAAATTGAATTTCGACTGTTGAATCCCAAGGCAGCTAGCTATACGTTGCATAGAAGATCGAGATGAGCTCAACAAAATCTTTTTTCCCAAAAATTGGCCTTATGCCATACTAAGCCCAGCTTTGCAGTTAAAGACAGAAAGAAAAGAAGTCTTGAATTCGTCTGCTCTGGTGGTATCAGTAGAATTGTTTATGCTGGAAGAGTAATAGAATGGGATTACTAATGCCCCCACTATTTGTTCTCTCTCTCTCTCTCTCTCTCTCTCTCTCTCTCTCTCTCTCTCTCTCTCTCTCTCTCTCTCTACTGACCGACCGACCGACCGACCGACCGACCGAATATGTTGGCCTGATTGGGACAGGAGGGATAAATGCTCTTGCCAAAGTCTGTCTGTTGATAGCACAGAGGCGAAAATCAATGTTAGAATCAAAACGTCCACCGAACCGTCTAACTTAGAGGCCTGAAAAAGGTTATAATATAGGATGCCTGAAATGCAGATTAAAACTCCTATTTGATGTTGCTTGCATAAGCGAGAAGCCATTATTATGAGGGCTGTCTGGAAATAAAAATTACATTTTAATACTAATATATGTGTGTGTATGTGAAGATATATATATATATATATATATATATATATATATGTATATGTGTGTGTGTGTGTGTGTGTGTGTGTGTGTGTGTGTGTGTGTACGTGTATGTGCGTGAATAAGCAATGAAAATGTTGGAACTAAATTTATGCTCAGATTACTTGATAGTCAACGAAACGATGGTGATGATTGGAAAACGAAGAAAAAGCCTCAGGTGGGATTCGAATCTACATCTATCCCACGTAGCCTGTCTTCTCTAACCACTACTTAGACTACATGTGCTCAAACTGCTATGTGATATATATATATATATATATATATATATATATATATATATATATATATATATATACATATATATATATATATATATATATATATGTCTGTGTGTCTGTGGGTGTGTGTATATATCGCTATAGAATATTATGGAGGGTTTTGAACCTCTAAGTGCAGGTTTTCCAATGGCTAGCGAGGCACAAACGGGGGTAGGCAGGGCTCTCTATATCGGCTACAGGAAATTCTGCAGTCGGTATGAACCCCTGACTTATGATGCCTTCTCTTTCCTGGTTCTGCAATTTACTTCGGCAGCCGAGGCTGCCTGTTGGATTTTATGTGGCTATATTTATACGTATACAAGTGTGTTTGTGTGTGCACACTCGTCTATGTGTGGGTATGTTTGTTTATATATGCTTTTTGATTTGAACTGAGCAGTTATTTGCAATTATCAGCGTGGTAGTCTTTAGAACCATTGTTATCAAGTTCATTCTGCACTGAGTGAACCATGCATTTGGTGTTTCGCCAAAGTAAACCTTGTATATCAAATATCGACATGAATTAAGTGCTAGACTCTTCACCATAACATTTTCCCAATCAACTTCCTCATTTTGATTAAATTTCTTTTTAAAATTTCTTTTCGATGCCCTTCCTTTTTTTTTCTTTTTTCGCTTCTTTTTCCCAACAATTGATTAAAAAAACTAGAACTATGCACCAGTATCTTTGAGTCTTGAACACAGAATGTGTTTTTCTTGCATTATTTCGACTGAGAACATAATAGTAGCTTCTTTGGACTACAAAGATTTCCAAGAATACACAGAGACATTTTTGACATGCCAGCAACGCCATCTTTATCTAGGAATGAGCAGATCTCACCATCTTCCAGATGAATGTCTTTCGTTATCATTTGTTTTCCAGTGTACACAGTTCTTCTTCACAGCTGGACAATCATCGCCCAGATGGAAGAGATAAAAGATGAAACGTTTCAATCAACATTCAAAACTCCAACATTTTTACAAAAAGATTCATTTGTTTGCCAATCGCGGTGGTCATGGCCTCCGTTTGTGCCTTCCAAACGTTTCGCCATTTCATTTCATTTTGATTTTACCAGAAATAAAGATGAACAGAAACCAATTACGATGTTGTTTTGTAAGGATCTCTGTAGGATGTCTTATCGGTTCATCGTGAATTAGAGGGCGCATGCTCAAATGAAAAAACTTGTTTGCGTAAACATGTTAAATATATCCGTACCCCACATGGATAAATCATTGCAGCCAGGATAAATTATCTAGAATTATCTTGAAAAAATAGATATCTTATCTAAAATTATCTTCAGAAATTGGATATTTCATTTGAAATTATCTAAAATGAATAAATATACCAGCATATGTATTTGGCTTCGTTGGTTCATAATGAATAAAAAAAAAACGAATAAAACATTCAGAGATGGAACCTCGTGGTGTATTTGAACAAATTTTCAAGGTTGTAAACCCAAAAATATGAACAAAATGGAAGAATCTTGAGCCTCCTTGGCTGGTTGGTCGGGCTATATCTCTCAGGCATACAATTCTCTACTTCTTTCTTTCCTTACCTACCTACTCACTTACCAAACTCACTCTTTCTCTCTCTGTCTCTCCTTCCGTGAATTCCTTTCATTGACTGATGACAGAGGGATGAAATCTCCTCTTCCCTTTCTCTCTCTATCGTCCCTTTAAAACTTTTCACTTTTTAGTCTTAACCAGGAATCTGAACTTGTTAGTTTAAACGGGAAGGGGCAAGTCGGTAGACGTCTGATAACAATATGCAGTTTTGGAGAATCAAACGTTTAGGGAGAAAAATGTTTTGCCTATCGTATACACCTGTTGGAATCTGAATAAACCAGAATGCAATCAATATCTCTCTCTCTCTCTCTCTCTCTCTATATATATATATATATATATATATATATATATATATATATATATATATATATATATATATATATATAACACATGATACATATGGTACAGATCGTGTTAGCAGTATAGCATGATATAATAATATATTAATAATATAAATCAACGTCTGATATGTGATGGATTTATTTCATAGAATGCTCGATACATTCAACTTTATACTATGAAAGTCAATTTTTTTTAGAGCAGGGCTTGAAATAAATAGATAAAAAATTCACATGATGAGGCTCAGAGAAGGCAGAAACATGAAGTAGTATATATATATATATATAATTATTTGATTTTAGAAGAGCTTTTTTCTTTTCTTTAAAGCATCGAAATTTTTGGTTATTTCCAATTTTTTTCTGAATTTGACTTCTTGGGCTTTTCGAGCACAGTCCAAAGAATTGTGAAGAAGTTCGTAAGGGGAGAACTGAAAGATGAAAGATGAGAATGTGGAAATGGAAGGGAGAAAAAATCTGGTCTTCGGAAGGAATTACAATGTTTGAAAAAATGTCGCTTATGAGATTGAAAAGTAGGATATAATCATACGTGCACGCACACATACATCCACGTATGAATATATGTATATATATATATATATATATATATATATATATATATATATATATATATATATATATATATATTTAAAGAGAGGGGGAAGAGGGAGAAAGAAACTTTGAGAGAGACAGAAACACTGCCAATTATATAGACAAAAACCGAGAAACTTACAGAGTAAGCCAGATAGATACAGAGAAACCGAGATAGATAGATGGATAGAAAAAAGATACAAAGATAGATACATACACTTATTGATTGATTGATTTTATTTCTTAATAATTTATATTTTTTCATATTTTGTTTTCACTTACTTATTTCCTTATGTGCTGACTTTCCTTCGTTCCTGTTTATAGCTTTCTTTTTTCCCCATTGTTTCGAGATAATTTATGAGATTTGAAAACCAAGCGAATCGGTTAATAAATCTCGTGCTTTCATAGTTCATGTCCAGACGAACTTTATGATCCGATGAAGATGCACGGTTCTTCTTTGCATCGAGGTTGGCACAGCATACAGTAAACTTGTATCGTTACAGCATTATTTAGTAACATGAGCTTTAATAGTAAACCCTCTTTCTATATTTTTGCAAAAGACTATTGTTGAAGATTGGTTTGCAACAACAGCACGTGAAATTTTCGGTAGATTATTTTATGAACTAAAATTAGAATAATGTCGCCTGAATCAATTGCTTCTACCAACTGTTTTTTTCTTTATTGAAGATAGTTAGAGATAATTTGTTAGACTCATGATGTACTGATTTGAGATCTTAATCTCCTTCCTGTCTTTGTGACTTCCGGTAGTTGATGTAATCTATGCCTTTTGAATTGACATACAAAATCTCTCGATTTTCCCAAAATGTATTCAGGCGATTTGTTAATGTGTTTATTGTCTTATTGATCGGACAAAAAAGGCATTTGTCTTATTGGAGTCCATGCAACTACTGGGAACATTTTCTTACCATGAGTCCTGGAACTTGAGTAGTCAGTAAATTCATTCCACATTGGAATGGAGTCAACTGCTGATATGCCATATAACCGTCATACTCTGACACTACTATAGCTTAGTATTGGTAGCCTCAATGCTCATAGCCTTCCTGGGTGTATTAGATTTCAGGGTAAATTGAATATAATATACCTTGTTTTTGCAATAAATTTTCGAAGTGTCCAAGATATTTTATAAGAAATTGCCAATTCGTTCAGCAAACAATTAATTTCATGTCACATACATATCAGGTGTATGGTTAGCTTTTTGGTTCATTCATTTATTTGCAAACCTCAAACTTGTTCAACAAACATTTTGGGAAGAACACACAACGATCAAAATCTTAAACGTAGAGTCGGACAAGGTAGACAACGACATCTACCAAGAGCAACGGATCACCATGACATCCTCTAAAGAAGGAGAGATCAAACGAAGAATCACTCTAGAGTTGCATGTCTTCGGTAAGGCAAGCTCAACTTTCAAGAACAAGGAAATTCTATTAGTACTAAAAAGAAGGGTTTACAACCAATGCATCATCTCGATAGTAATCTATGAAGCTGAAACATGGAAGCTCACTGAGAGACTGGCCTGCAAACTGTGAACAATGCAACTTCCATAGAAGAAACAAGAGTTTTAGGTATCATTGAAATAATTAGGCAACTCAATGGCAGCTGACAGGCCATGTTGCAAGAATGGAAGACAATCGATAAATATCACGACTTTCAATATGGATCCCTTGAAATCAAATGCAGAACTGAAGCTCGTAGAATATTAAATGGCGAGACAGACTGAACTGGTTGACAGAATATTGGCTCTTGGATGCCCACAATAAATTATGCGGCGAATCCTGGGGAAGGTCTATGTCCGTGAAAGGGTGATAAGTCATTTTTCGTCGGTATTTTGTTTCTGTTTTTTTTATTTTTGATACACAGCGTATAAATCCATCCTCTATGACGGCAAATATATAATAACGACATTCTTGAATCCCCGAAGGTGCTGTAATGACAGGATCTTATGGTCTGCTGGCACATTTATCCACGTACACAAATTCCTAGCCATCACACACCGGAACATGTGTTTACAATTTTGTATACATTTGCACTGAGATGGGTGCCTGTCTCTAAGCAATGGTTACCAGACTTGCACCACAGAGTGTTGGTTAGTTCAGCAATGTTGATCCTCATTGGTCATTAAAATTACTCGATATTTTCAAAAAGAGCAACAGTCTATCATTCATTCCTTGATAAGTACTGTTGACTTTCGACATCCAGAACCGACTACCCAATTCAGGTAAGAGAATTAAATCCTATGATGATTAAGTAAAGTATCTAATCCAGATTGTGGATTTGGTGGTCCAAGTTGACAACAGAATCAATGTGAAAAGGAGCAACAAAAGGTCTTGGATATGAAGGTTAAGATCATGCTTTTAATGGACGGTATTATTGAAGCCGTTTAGAAATTACTTGCGTTGAGATTGTAATAATTTGAAGAGGAAATGTTTAAGAGGAAATCTTCGTAATTTGAAGAGGAAATGGTCTGTGCTGTCCAAATCATTCACAGAAAAATACTGAGAAGTGTACGAGAGTTTTTAGATTAACGGCAATTTAGTTACAGCAATAATTACCAGACATCTAGTGAAAACATATTAGACAAGTAGAGAAAAAATAGTAGGAAGATTTGGAAAACCACAGTGGTGCTGAAGAACTGAGGAGACTTGCATTCGTTCGGTCCCAAGCGACCACAAGCGACGACCACGAGATATCTGATGAGATCTTGAAAACACGCTAGACCTAAACTTGTTAGCAATGGCCGAAAGGCTAAGATGAAGAAAGGCATGATCGAGACGGTACAAAGCAAAGCCCTATCGCAATATATGAGGACGATGAAAAGACGGCTGGAGATCTAAGGAGACTTGCTGTCCCTAAGCGAGGACCACTAGGAATCTGGTTTGATAATGCAGGATACCAATCCTCCAAAACGAAGGCAAAAGTCAACAACCTCATGACCATTGACAACAAAAACTATTTGCAAAGAACAGGGGAGAGCTCGAGACATTGTTCAACAGAGTAAGAATACAACGACGATTTCGGGATAGAGTTCAGAATAGAAAAACTCGCATTAATGGTAATACAGAAAGGAAAGTCCACAGCACCAGAAGGAATCGAAATACCAGAGAATGAAGAAAATCAGAGCATTGACCACACAGGGCTAATAAAGATACCTAGAAGTTCTGGAATGCTACGCGATAAAAAAGGAAGAAATAGAAAAAAATAAGAAACTAATACCTCATGGGTATAAGAAAAATATAAAGACCAAGCTAAATAGCAGAAATCAGATGAAAAGAATGAACATATATAAAGTATTGGTAAAAAGATATACTGGTCCATTCCTTGAATGGACAAAAGAAGAGTTCCAATCAATGAACCGGCGAACTAGGACGCTTATGACAATTCAAAAGGCTTTACACCCCAGAGATGACACCGATATACTGTAAGTGGGGAGGAAGAAAAGGGGTAGACTGGGGACTCATGAGCTTTGGAGACTGTATTCAAAAAGCCAAACAGGATTTTTAAAAAGTATGTGGAAGCCAATAATGAAAACATTATAAAAAGCGCCTGAAACAAAGAAAAAAAAACAATAAAACAGTAGAAAATGGAACTGCATCACAGCAAACAATGAAAGAAAAATGGTAACATGAAAAACTACACTGGGAATTCAAAAGACGGATACAAAATGTCACAGACTAGAGATAATGGACCTGGCTATGCAAAGGAAATCCGAACACAGAGAGAGGGAGAGGGAGATTTTCGCTCATCATGACAGCCCAAAACGAATCTTCAGGACAAACTATGTCAAGACGGAAATCGATGGAACCCAAACAAACAGCAAATGCCGAAAATGTGGTGAAAGGGATGAGACTGTAAACTGCATAACTAACACCGGTAACAGAGCAAACGGCCGTGATCCAACCATGCAGACAAATGGTATCAGTTAAAACTGGAGACAGCCTTGAGAAATCGAGGCCACAAATTACTCAGGGGCTATCACATCCAAACTGACGAACCGTTCCGAGCGAGAAAAACCTGACTTGGTTGACATGAACAAGGTAAGGAGAACCTGCCAATTAATAGACCACAGCACTACTGGGGACTGCACAAATACTGAAGGAAGTGATGAAAATATGATTTCCACGACCCCCAACTGTTAGCTATGCCCTAACAGCCAAAGGAGAGAGGATGATTGATGCGGTACAAACGACAGTGAAGCTGTGATAGGCGAGGACGATATAAGAGCTTAGCTAGAGACCTGAGGATACTTTTACTTAGCCTTCTGTGATAACAACCAAGCAACTGGTGTGAATCCACGGCACTGCTGTGGACTGTGAGAGTTTGAAGGGGGAGAACTTGAGACTTGAAGAAACTTGCTGTCACTCAGTCTCCAGCGAAAATACAATTTATACTAAAACTGATAGGTCCTCAAATCTAACAAGGCTTGGTTTTGTCTCCAATCAATAGTAACATCGTAATTGGACAGTTTTTTATTCATTATCTTGATGCTAACGCCTATTCAAAGGCTCCAATTACCCTGCTCTCTCACTTGTAGCATTGGGTACCGGGGAAAGGAAGTGGATTCCTGCCTTTCCCAGGGAATTAGTGTATTCTCGGCCAAAATTTGAACTTACTGCGTCGATTCTGTTTTTCATTTTTTTCTGTACCAGTAACCGTTTTGCCACCTTGCACCTCCATGATCAACAAGTGAGCACTATTCAGTGCACTACGATTGTAACATTTGGAACTGATCATTATCCGACGGATCTGACCAAGATAAACCCCCATTTTCTAACAGCATCGTTCAAAGACTCGTTTATTCTAATGGCATATTTGTTTTTTATATGGCCGCAAATCTATGGTTGGATATTATGCGTTTTTTCGGATTAATTAAGGAGTAAATAATTTGCTTGCCATATTTTTTAATTTGCATTCTCCATTTCCAATACAACCGTTATAAACGAAACATCATTATAACGGTAATCCCTCGGAATGCTATAATAACGGATGTCTGTGGTACTCATTTTTTATTTTTTCATCTGGCATTAATTCTAGGATAATCTCTATCACTTCCGGGTCATTTATAAGCATATTATTCGTGGTGACTTCAATAACTGCTCCTAATTCTCAAGGCTTAACCTTAAAGACTTGCATTACACTAAAATTCATTGCTTGCATCCCCCCACACACATGAACGCCTTCGAAACCGACCCCACCCTTTATCAACGGACACCTTTCTCCATTTCTTTTACCTATTCTCCCTTCACGTCTTCCTCCATCTTGCTTTCCCATCACGCCTTGCGTTCATTCATCAAATGTTGGGACAGCGATAATTCGATTAGGGTTCACGCCCTTTTCGGGACCCTTCATATCATTTCATCTATAAAGTAACAATGACAGCTGAATATAATATTCGGTAAGTGATTGATTTCAGACGGGTAATCGAATCATAGAACGCCTCATCTATCGACACTGAGTGGTGTCCTCCCAAATCGAATCGAACGTCTATTGTAGACATTGAAGCTTCATGACCGATAGCTAATACACCACGATGAATCTTGCCAAGAGCCTCTCACACGTGAACGGAGCACTTTGCAAAAAGCAGATCCACGAGTTCGATCTGGGCAATGACCTCATTTTCATCTTCAAACAAGTCATCACTTTTTTTCACCGTTTTTTTCTTTTTGGCGGGGGTGGATAAGAGAGAGGGGCATCTTTGTTCAGGTTTTTT
>OY735221.1:9617721-9692721 GCA_963457665.1 Thysanoteuthis rhombus
ACTAAAAGGTAAAAACATCCTTTAAAAAGACCTTCAATATGGTCAAACCAGAAGTGCTTGATTTTTTTAGTCCTTTTCTTAATTGAAAAAAAAATAATTGATTTTTAAACTCCTTTTTGTGCTGGAAAATCTTTTTAGGATGTATTTTAAATACTTGAATTGATTATGCTGTCAGCTAACAATTACCCATTTTTTCCCTTTCTTTCATGATTTTTTTACGGAGTCATTCAGGTTTTTCGTACGTAAAAGTATAAAAGGTAGGGAAAAAACTCGAGACATCCCGTGGAAGATAAATACATCAACCGTCTACTTGGTTTGGTGCAAGACTCTACATTATCAATGAAGATGAAAGATAAACGAGGATCGAGTAGAAGTACATCTGGTCGGAACAGTTACGAATTTTTTATTAACTTATAGGGTCCAGTTTCGAGCCTAGGTAAAAGTATTACAAACACTGATTTTTTTTTGCAGGGATGCATTTTTATATGGTAGATTAGCATAAAAGAACCTTTAGGTACTAGGGTTGAGTAAGAACTGGTGAGTTTATAAGCAATCTTGCAATCCTCTATTGGAAATTTTTAGCAAAAAATAAAATGATAGATTGGTGCCTTCGTGAGTGATTGAAAAGGCCACGTTGCAGAGTTCAAGGTCATGTGAAATCTTTAAAATGTAGGTTTTTAAGCCATTCAAGTACTTCCCATTTGGAAATTAGGCGTGACACAATCTTCCCCAAATAAGATTGTACTACATTCAGCAAATGTATATTCAAGTAGCCTTTTTCTTTCTAGCAAGGAGAAGACTTGCTCACACTCTACTCATATGTATATATATACATATATGTGTTTGTGATTGTGTGTTTGTATACGTGTGTGTGTAATCAAGAATTGGATATATGATCTGACAGAATTAATATAAATTAAATGAAGCAAGAAACACAAGACACTTGTTTGTAGTTATTAATCATTGATTAGGAGGGTACGGTATAAGCATTTTAGTTATCAGTATGTGATTGATCTATCAAAAATTTTGTGGTACGTTTCCTCTTCCAGAGTATTTTATTCTCACTTAAATCTGTTTCCCAATGTTGGATTTCTCTTTATTCGACTTTAGTGGTTAATTTGATTAGTTTGGGTTTTGACAATTTCCGCACGTCTAAGATATTAATGGTGATTCGGTGACTTTTTAAGGTGACTCTGTGAATAAGATATCTATTTTGGTTATTTTCATTATATCTAGGGGTTCTCAAGTAATATTTGCTCATAGAAATTGTGAGCGATCCCGGCATTTTAACGCTATTTTGTATTCCTGGTAAATTATCCTATTTTTTATTTTTTCTTACGTTGGCAAAAGTGGAGATTTCAAATGATGTTTCAGTTAGGCACAAATAACATAGGATTTCAATATTTTGGCATACATGTGTGTTTCAATATTTTCCATTTTACTAAAGCCTTGAGTTTGCTATCGATCAGTCTCTAATAATGTGCTGACAGTGATGTACCATTGTTATATTTTTCATGGGTGAATAAGGATAAATGGTTGGCTAGTGTTAGTTCAAAAGGTAATTTCGATAATCTTATATTGTAACTCATTTCTAAGGGTCCCTCTCGTGTTGACATTTTGTCTTGGTGTACAATATTCGATTTGAAGCAATTTCTTTGCAAAGGATATCTGTTTTTGTTTGTACTATTGCAATCTGATTTATTTATCTCTTTTTCGGATTGTCTTAATTCTAATTACTCTATAGTTATGCTTTGCTATGAGTTTATTGAAATTATTCATACAACTATAACTCTCATTCTCTTCTTGTTAAATATCTTATTCAATGGGTTGCTCGCGGGGGAAGAGTTTTTTATTGAGTGGATGAATATTTTTCCTAAGTTTTTGCGTATAGGTTGAATTGTGGTGCATACCAGATGATTCAAATACTTCTACTTTTTTTGACCTCACTATGTTTTTTTATCCATCGGATTTTTTTTTCATCATATCTAAAGCTAGTTTAGGTAAAAACAACAACACTGTTAATTTGTAACGTCGTTGAATATTATTCCATTTGAGTAGTTATATATTTGTTTGATTTCTATCGATTTCAGTATCTTTCCAATGATTTTGTTGGAGTAGTTTGAACTTGTGGCTATACATATGATTACATTTTGTTTTGTGTACAGTTAATGGGAGTTATTATTTGAATTAAAAGTGACATCTAAAAAATGTAAAATCTAAACATATATATTTATGAAACACCTGCAAAATAATTGAATAATCTCTTTCTTGCAAAAAACATTCTAAAACTCAGGGCTTTCTGTTAAGATTTAATAATTGTAATCATTTCAATTATCTTCGTTCTTTTGTTTCTGATAGAAAAAAAGACCATACTAATCAATTATTTTCTTTTGTTCGTGCTTCCATTCTGCCCGAAATTCTTTTGCTAACTTTGAGATTCTATTCCTGCTTATTCTAAGCCTATTCTGCCTGTAAAGGTTGCTAGTATTCACGAACACTGTCTTTTAGATTTTTCAATGTATTTTTTGTAAGATTATTTACGATGTATTTCTATAGCAGAAAGACTTGTAAGGCACCTCCATAGTACAATTATTCGCAACGTATTACGTTATACAAAAAATATTAGATTTGCTCCATGAATTTTAATATGATGTTGCAGATTACCTAAGCTGTTGGTGAACTGATAACTCATTATAGGACGAAAGAAAATGAAAAACGAATACAAATTTGCATATGATATAAATGAAAGTAAGTGGAAATTAATGATATAAGTATTGTGAAAAAACTTGATCATGAAGGAATATTCCCAAGGCTGGATAATAAATATCTACCACAGAGCAATGTTTCATTATCTCATCAAAGCCATTACCTAATGTGGTGAGTTCGATTCTTCAAAGGTAACCCGATAATTTTCTGGTGTCTGGTTGGGCAGAGCTGAATGTTTAGGGCTAAGGGTTCAGTCGTGCTGAAGGTACTGTTTCTTGTTTGGCCCCTAAAGAGGATTGACCGGTGGAGATATCAAAGTGTCTACGGAATTAGAACGATCCACCGGAAACTTATTTTTTTGATTAGCTGGTTTTCATTACGGAACAAATATAATCCTATGCGTCGTAAAAAAAATATAACAAATCGAAAACAAGAAAAAAAGGAAACAAGGAACCGAAAATAGTGATTACGCTCGGAAAGTAACCTTATAAACTGGTTAATTGTCATTCTAACCTTGTGGAAGTCGTTAATTATCAGTTTTTGATTTTGTGATCGAAACGATCAATGAATGCAGAGATAAAGAGAGAGAGAAGTTTTAATTGAAAAAAAAGATAGAAAGATACAGAGAAAAATTAGGATATTTTGAATAAAGAAATATGACGTTTATGATTGAGACATAATAAGTGATACAACGAAGGGGGGATTATTGTACCTACCGTAGCACGACATTTATCAAGATTGTATCGTAGACCAAGTTAGAAATCCGTTAACATAACTTGCATGTGGTCAATGAGATTTTTTGTTAGAATACTTTTAATCGGGAAAACACCGACATCAAATACAATATCAATATAAAGTCCCCAAGATCAGCTTGAAGCTGTAGCTTCATGGACATAGTTCTCCAACACTCTGATTGAGAACCAACAAAGCCCAGTGGTATGCTGGAGAGCCCAGAGTTAGTGGTATTTCTATTTTGGCCGTGAAACTACACCTCACTCAAGGGTCAATCGAGTGAAATAGCACTGCTTCTCTTTTCGCAGAAGTTGTTGTACACATTTATTAAATACTACCGTAACAAGTAGAACACTACTAAGCCAATACTAGCAAATATCAATAGACATAATCGTTAACATGCCCGATACGCGACTATCACGGCTCTTGCAATGCTTATGCCATACTAGGCTAAGCTTGGTACATTTCATCATCAATAGTGGAGATATATGGCTGAGTAGACCATTTAACTGAAATGATTTTGTCGTCGAACCTATCGTGGTGAATTTTAAGTTTAGGGTGTGTCTATATTCAATAATTCAATTATTCAGATTCATCTCGAAAAGTGAGCAATCCGTTAACATAGATTACTGAAATTGCACGTGACTTTCCAGGTGTCTCTGCTGGATGTATTTTGCTGTTGTTTTTTTTTCTAAAAAAAAAAGAGAAAAAAGGAGAACAGCGTAATTGAATGCCGATTGATTTTCGTCGCAGTATGAGACACAGAGACGTGACAAGAGGTTTGATGGGAAATTGTATAATTAAATAAATTATCTTTTTTGAATTATTTATGCTTTATATATATATATATATATATATATATATATATATATATATATATTGTGTCATCCACAGACAGCTGTTTTATTGTATAACAACTCATCAGTGTGGCTATGGACTATCCTTTATCCCAACCAGTACCACGTGGTAGGATCGGAACCTTCGCTTCAGACCAAGAGGCTGGTATTTTATCTCTGCCCTACGCAGAACTGGACGGTCAGTTAGGTTAAATTCAAGCAATATATTCACTCATGCGTGATTCCCCATCACCCAGAGTGCTCTATGCCTAAGCTGGGAGAGCATTGCATATATATATATATATATATATATATATATATATATATATATATATATACAATAAAACAGCTGTCTGTGGATAACACAATTATTTGATTATCATTACAATATTTATATATATATATATATATATATATGTGTGTGTGTGTGTGTGTGTGTAAATATGCACTGATATTGGTATATATATATATATATATATATATATATATATATATATATATATATATATATATGTGTACAGCAACACACGTTTTTAGGGGTTTTGAAAGTAAGATTTTTATTTATCTCCTCCATGGAAAGAGTGTCCGAGTAATACAGGGGAAAGTTACCCACTCCCTAGAGATAAAGAATACCTAAAAACGATTATCCGTAAAGAGATTTTAAAATCTAGTATGGCTGATCATGTATGAAGCAGAAACGGGAGTACACTAACCCAAATTGAATAAATTCAAATCAATAAACAATGAATGATATCATTGGTGAATAAGACTTTTGAAAGATGCACAGAACATGTTAGACTTCCATCATAATCAAACAGCTCAGAGTGTACTCAATTAGCTGATTCTCTCCATGGTCTACGCTAAAACCAGGAATCGAACCCAGGAACTTCTTCAGACGAAGTATACGTGTTGATCATTACACTATCCGAACGATAATAGAGAGTTCTAAAAGATTCTTTTGGAGGCCACTAATCCCTAGGTAGGCCTCTTTTTTTTTATTTTAAATGGCTGGATGCATCCTGGGTCGATTTGTTATTTGAAAAAAGACACACGTGGTAGTGTTATTTTATATAATTACACTACTGATTGAGGGGGACTCTATCTATTCCTGAGTTCATCATGAGAGAAGATTGTTGTACTGAATTTGGCTCAGTTTAAACAATATCTGTAAATATAAAGAGAGCCAATGAGAGAATGGTTTGTTGAGAGGGAGTGTGACGCCAAGGGGATGATTAGAAGTTCAAGAGAGTATGAGAAATTATTTTGAAGAGGAAATGCGGAGAGTGAGAGAGAGAAAGAGAAAGGGAGATATAGGAAGAGAGGCAGACAGAGAGGAAGAAAGGGTGAGATAGAGAAAAAAAGAGGGAGATTGATAGAGAAGAAGAAAGAGGATTATAGAAAGAATGAGTGAAAGAGAGAGAGCGATCAATAAGCTTTTAACTTAGTGGAAAATCTCTGGACAACAATCATCGGATTTTTTTTTGGCCATCTCATTAATGGCGTCCTTGGCGGCAATTGTAAAACGCCATCTGTCGGCTAATCGCGTCAAACGACGTCCGCTTCAAACCTTGCTCAGCATTCTGCTAGATATTTTGATTATCTAATTATTTATTTGTTTTTATGTTTTGGTTGTGTGTGTGTTTTTTTACGGTGTCTCATTTACTTATTTAATTATGCATTTGTTTGTTATGTTTGTCTCTTCTGGTTATCTTATTTATTTATCTATCCATTTATCTATTTATTTATTCATACTCGATTCTTGTTTATTTATTTGTTTTCATATTTTTGTTATTCATGCATTTTCTTCTTTTATTTACTTATTTGTTTGTTTGTTCCTATATGATATCTTATTATCTATCTATTTATTCATTCAGTCATGAATTCAGCGGGTGCAAGTGTGTACATGAGTGTAATTATTGCATCTATATGTAAATGTTCCATGTATGTATGTGTGTGTGTGTTTATGTGTGTGTGTTTGTGTGTGTGTGTGTATGTGTGGCTGAATCAGATTGGCAGGGTCTTGGGGTGTAAAATGGAAATATTGTGATGATTGTATATATTTAACCACACATGTATTTTTGCGTGTGTAAGCAACATTTGTATTTGGCCCAGTGGTGATCTTTAAGAGTGGATGGTCTGAACCCAACCACCATTTGAAATAAGAAAGTTGATCCTAGATTTAATATGATTATGTGTCTTGTTCAATTTCTGCCGATTGCTGTTTCATCTGAAGCATTTTTCTTCGTTTATTACGCTAAATCTTTCAAACATTGCACATGGCTTGACGGTCAAAAGCACGGGAAATGGAATCAGCGTTCCGAGTTCATACTCAGGCTGAGGCAGACTCCATTCGCTTTGTCATATCTCCTCACCCCAACTGTGGGTAAATATCAAGGCAGATGGGCTCTGTTGCCATAGTTGGCAACCAGTCAAGGAGACTGACAAGTCCAATAATCATAAAGAAAATGGAGTACCCTTGAGACGACTGGACGCCAGCTTTTTACGGGAAGCTCCTCTGCTGATACCATTTTTATTTTGGACTACACCAGCAAGACTGAGAGAAAGATCTCCGTCAGGCCCACTGAGAATTGCACCCTTGAGGGTTAACTCCAGTGTTATGTCATTTTCTGCCTCCAAATCTTTCAAACTGTTTTAATTGTTTGTCATCAACTCAACTTTTCATGCAAAAATCCTTCAGCCTTCCCCAAGGCTTTATTCATCTGCTCTATAGAATTTTCATTGTACATTTTTCTACCCCCTTTCATCTTTTGAACTGGATCATATCTACCTGACAGAATCATGAGATTTGATGTCAAAGGTCTCAGATTGGGCGAGAAGACGGATGAGACTCGAATTTGTCTTGTAGTTGACTCCTGTTGTAAATATGGTTGATGGTTTCCAGTGATATCAATCTCAATACGGGTTTTTCAATAAAGGAGGATTTGACAGATTCTCAGCCTGGGTTCAAAGTGCCACTGCCTTTCTTCTTCTTCTTCTTCTTCTTTCTATTGTTTCTTCCCACAGAAAATCTTAAAATGAAGTTTTCTCATCCATAAGAATAAATTGACTTGTCTGAGTTTCATGGTGTAATTTTATGTCTTCTTTCAACCAATAAAAGATACAGCGTCGCCAGATATTCAACGATACCTAAACGGAAGAAAACTCTATCATCTGGATCTTTGAAATTGATGATTCTTTCAGAACAGTCAATCTTCTCTACGATCTCTATTTCGACTGAAGATGATTCTTGCAACATTTTATTGTATATATCTTGAATTTAAAAATTATAAAATGTCTTTGTATTTTAGTATATAAATGCGTTTATTTCTTAGAATGAGATTAGCACCTGTGCATCTGTAAGATATATTGAAGTAGATTTGTAAGAAGTGTCAGTTTGGCTCAGTTAGTAAGAGAGCTGGCTACCAATCACGACAAGGAGATAGTAATTCTATTGATGTATTCATTTTGGGGAATTTTTTAAATTCTTGCGTATTTCTAGCATAAATTTTGGTAGATATGTAAGACATAATTTAGCTCAGTCAAAGACACGTCCACTAATCAGTTGATCGTGATTTCTGATCACAAATGTTAATTTCTACCCCTTTAAAATTGACGAGGATTGTTCTTTTCGTTCTTGTTTTTCTTGATGCAGTAGAAAACAAAGTCCACGTTTGGACAGGAGTTTGACAAAAAAAAAAAGCTTCTTCGCTATTTATTAATCCTGGGACAGAAGCGAAACAGTTCATGTTATCCCACAACAAATCTAAAAGCAATGCAATGTATCCGTACGTAATCGAAGGTTCAACGGAAAATTTTACCGACTGTCTACGTCAGCGAAATACTTTATTTTTCTCCGTTTCTTTTCTTTCCTATTTTCTGACTGGAGTATGCGCTTGGCATTGTCCGGTTTGTTTCATTAGTCGATGAGAAAATAAAGCCAACGTCAGTAAAGAATTACTACTTAGCTGTCCGTCTTGCTGAAGTACAGCCAATGATAGTTCGTCTTATCCCTCCCTGTTATATCGAAAGCCAATTATACGATAAGATTGGCCGGCTAGGTAGCTGAAAAAACAACATCACTGCAGCAGATGAGAGCTGATTAAAGGTTTGCAACAATGTGCTCCTTTATATATATATATATATATATATATATATATATATATATATATATATATTCAATTATTCTTTTTTTATTGACACACAGACAATTATACAAGTGGGTGCGCATGTGTGTGTGAGAGAGACTATATTCAAAAATGTTTTTGGCTTACGTATGTATATGCATACATTCGCAAGTAGCCATCTATATGCACCCGTGTGTAGATAGGAATACTTATGTATATATATATATATATATATATACACTCACACAGCACACACCACTGATGATGGGAAGAATCCCGAAACATGTATGGACTATTGACATATAAGGATTAATAAACCTTACCACCAAAAACTTCACTCCCGAGTCTGTCTCACTCTCTAAAGTACACATTATACATATATATACATATATATATATATATATACATATATATATATATATTATATATATATATGTGTGTGTGTGTGTGTGTGTCTGTGTGTTTGTGTCTGTGTATCTGTGTGTCTGTGTGTCCATATTCACCAGGAAGTGTTGATTGCCCATAAGACAACATTGTAACAAACAAGGTATTTCTGCAAAACAATGAATTTTGGGATCGACATTTAATTGGAATAAGAAAGGGAAATCGTTGATATTGTTGATATTACGAAATCTATTTGAATATTTTTTTCCTGCCAATATGAATCGTGGATAGTTATCGTTGTTTACGGAGGAGCTATTAAAACACTAGTTTCTTTGTAAACAGTATACTTGGAGGTTGAAATCTAAAGCGCTGAAAAAAATATAAATGGTGCTTAACCAAACCTTCTGCTCCACGACCGATTAGGTAGCAGCTATAACGTAACATTGCTCTTACCATTTTACTAAACAACAGGTTCGATTCCTGCAGCAGCCCTATTTTATTCAGTTGTTTATTCTATCTACGCTGTTTAGGCCAAGTTACACATATCCTGTCTAATAACAGAATGTCATTCCAAACAGAGTTTCAAATCATATTCATTTCTTAACATAAACATTCATATATACAGAACTAATTTTAATAAATGATACTTTATGATGAAAGAAAATAGTCAGTTTTCAAAGTGCTTTGAACAAAGTGTCTCTACTTACCTGTTGGTGAGAGCAAGGAAAACATACGTTTATCTTTGCTTTATATCCTTTTGAAAAGGCGAAAATTGTCTTTTGTACGTATGTTTTATGAATTATTCAAATGTCCCTGGCAGTAATGGCAAAAAGTTGTTAACCTAGTTGTCAAAATTGACAGTCACCAATCTATTTGGCCCCTGTGTCACAGGACTGACTTGATAGATGCCTCTACACATCGATACTTTGTCAGGCAACCTGATGTGAAAAGTCCAGCCATAAACATGAAAGCCAGAGTGTTGCTACGATAGACACATTTACTATAATCGAACTTACGGGCATGCTTTGAATTTCATATGAAAACTTATACATCCCCGGAGAAAAAATTAGATATATTTGCACTCGTATAAAATGATTTTCCACAAAAAATACCAAATTCATATCAGTGGGATAGTCCATAATTTCAGATAAAGGGTGTGATATATTTTTATTAGCATGATTTCCCCTTTAATTGGACGATTCAGTTCTTACGGACATTGAAAAAGAAAAAAAAATGACTGTCTATTATTATAGTAGATGAAAATAGCCATGACATTCATATAGATGGAAGTTTTCAAAATTTTATCAAACATACATAAGAATGTGAGTATCAGTTTGTATTTGGATAATTATTTATATCTTTTTTTTCCTGGCAGTTCAACTTGAAGAGCCTCTTCATATCTGCCCAGCTTCATTTTTCTAAACTTATTTTTCTAATCAGGTTTGACAGTTACGAGCCTCGCGCATTTGTTAATTAGGGTGTGACCTCGTGCTTTCTCAGCTTTCAATAGACGTCTCTAACACTTGACCTAAACAGCCGATTGCTTCATGAAGTCTATTATTGCTGGGCGCACTATATTGATTTTCAAGCTGAATAATTATTCACTCGAGTGTATGAGTACTTAACTGGACTTCGCCCGTTTTCACGCTTTATTATTTGAACTTGCTATTATTTGGATTAGTTATTATTTGATTTAGTTATTATTTGAATTAGTAATTATTTGAATTAGTTACTATTTGAACTAGTTTTCAAAGTGATGATCTCTTGTATGGACTTTTGACACGAGCAATGCCTACAAGCACGATCTGGCTCAACATTGGTCCTAACTAGATGCAGCTTGAGATACTAAGCTCAGCTTTTTCTGAAATAGGACAACAATGCTGAAGTATCCAGTATGGACAGAACTCATTAGGTATGTATCGATCTTTTAAACCTCACTCTACGTCAGATACGATTATAGATGCGTACCAAGATCAACTTTGCCCGATATTTCCCCAATAGTGCTGTGGTTGCAAAAGTAGGGTTTTGGGACCCTTATGTAGATTTGTGAAAGGGAAATCATTTTGATAAAAGACGATGTTAAAAAAATAATTTTGAAAATCATTTCTTAAAAACTAAGGTTGAAAAGCGTTTCGACATCTATGTAAAAAGACAACTAGAGTACTTCTCACCTTCCAAAAACATATTTATACAAAGCAGGATTCTCTGCATACACAACAATAAAATTGATTATTCCAATAGATTGCAAGTTGAGGCACTTATGAGAATGTAGCTGTCTACAATTAAACAAGATTTCAAAGAGGTACGAATAAATGAAACTGTCATTCATGGCAATGAATTCTCTTTAATTCTCTTTGTTTCCTATAATGCATATATTTTTCAAAGTATAATTCCAGAAAACATGTGATTGCCTCTTCAATAAATGAAAACTATTTGGAACTCCGAGCAGATTTTTGAGAGCATCAAGGGGTTTGCAAGGGGGGACAATTTGAGAAAAACTGCTCCAGTGAAAGATCCAGAAGGGACAGAATTCATAAAGAAAGAACCGTCAGCTAAACAAGACCGCTTAACATTTCTCAAATCATCAAATATTTACTAAACGCAACTTCGTTTGATATAAAGCTACAACATCTGAGCATCAGGTATGAACAGAACGCGCTATATAAGCAAAAATTTTCTAGACAAGACAGCTTAACATTGCTTTATGTCCGATGTGGTTGGATAGTCTTATTAAACTCAACTTGGTCTAGTATAGACTGTCAATGTTGGTGCATCCAATAAGGAGAGAACTCAAAAGTTAGACAGTGATATGCCAGAAGATCGCCTAATGTCGGTCTATAATAGGCACTAGCTTAACTTAACAAGTCACAAGATATCAGCAAACCCAATGGAGATTAGACCCACTTCAAATTATGACTATATAGCAAATATTCTTATAACAAGCTTATCCAAACTTATTAGTTCTTTTATTCAAAACATACAAGGAATTGATGATAAAGGAGATTATGTTAAAAAAATGAATGTTTTTCATCGTTGGGCTACGGACTTGATTGGATTCTTAGTTTTGCTTAGTTAGACACTAGGCCATCAGTGTAGAGCACCAAGCATGTATAAAACCCATGGAACAGGTGTTACGATCTGATATTCTGGCTTGCTAACCAATACTTTTTAATAATAGTGGGTGTTGCAGTGTTAATTCATTTCCCAGCAAAGCTGATAGAGTTTCTAGGGGTTGACTTTGCCAAGGCCCCGCTGCTCTATCTGATGAATACTGTGCCACCAGTTTTGATGTCCTGCCAGCTCTTCCCACGAACAGTGAAAAAGTTGGGGGACGGGGGAAACTATTTCAATAACATTTTTATCCTATTCCTGGAATACAGAAAAGCATCTCTAGGAGATCGACAGCCGTCTCCTCTTTAGTCGTTTTTTTGTTGTAAACTGCTCGGACGCCAGAGGAATGTGAACAGGCGACACTGCCCCAGTAAGTTCGAGTCTTCCTTTCGGTATTTCCCAATACCAAAATTAGGCAAATGTTGGCACTGAACAGAGATATTTGGTTCTGAAAATAAAGATTTCAGTTCTTAGGGAGAACTTGCAAAAATAACAAGCTCTTACACCCGAATGAAATGATACAACATTGATATGAACAAAATAAACATTAAATAAAATAAAAATGAATATATATTCCAATTCATTTTTCCTGCAAGCTTAATGTGATGATGGATTTTATGTTATTTGATTATTTGGCACCAAAGCTACTCAATTTGGTCCCAAGACTAGACAAATGTTGTCTTTTGTGATAAAAGCTGTCTGGCAACCCTGTATTAGGTCAAAGCAATATTAGGAATTACACCTTATGACAGAAACCTAGAGACGACGATAGAGAACCATTATTGATATAAGCGCAGACAAATCTGCAACGATAAGCAGAGACTATAATTCTCATTCTCTTATTGTTCTTCTAAGATTGGGTGACGCAACGCTCGGCGGACGCGGGTGAGAGACAGGAAGACGAGAGGAGTATAGCGAAAAGAATGTCAACTCCGGAGCGAAATAAAATGACAGTTGATATTACCGAATTCGGATTATTCCTGCTTGGTAACGGGAGGCCCACTCAAAGCTGACAGTCATCAATAGAAAGATGGCGGGCGCTTCTCAGTCGACTTAGCCTCGTTTTCGTAACGCTCTCCAGATGTCGCTCGCACGGCGCCTCTCAGTGGAGTATTATTGCCGAAATACAGCACAATTTTATACATCTGTCTTTCGTCGTACAAGCAGAAGTCGATAAAATTCGGCAGAATGTTCCGAAATTCAAACTTTGATACAGAGAGTTATACTATTGACAATAAGTCTCTCTATCCAATCCATAAAAAACCACAGAATCACCATTATTCATTCCCTTTGAAGTGTGCTGGTATACATATACATATATAGATGAATACTACGTTAAGATACATATATAAGCATACATATATGTTCCATTTCTGATGTCAAGCACTCTTCTTATATTTGACTTCTAAACATAGTTACTTCCTTTTCCTCTCTCTCTCTCTCTCTTTCCCTATATATATATATATATATATATATATATATATATATATATATATATATATATATATATATGTATATATATATATATATACATATTGGTGATTCAACTAATTTTAATATCACATCACCGAAAATAAGTGTATTTAAAACAGAAATGTTCATGAAAAACGTACAGTGAAATCAAAGTTCAAAATTCAGTACATAATTCGCTCTCAAACTACCAACAGTATTATTAAAAAAGCTTGTAACAATGGACGCTTGAAACTTCCAAGAGTCGCTAAGCTGATGTATCCATAGGAAATGCAGGATTTCGTCACTAGTCATACATACCGAATTGTTTCTTGAAGGCTTTACCCTATCCACTGTAAATAAACTATTTCATTCCACCCGAAGGGAGAAAACGTATGAAGAAAGATCTAGTGAAATTGGTTGGCATTCGAAACGACATCCCGGTCCCATTTATTGACTCTATCGCGGGGATGTTTATCACCCTGCTGGATGTCAGCATCTTGGCGGAACTTCAATGAAAACAGATAGCACTCCGAGAGTGCATACCTCTGCCAACGACATTTTCACTAAAAACTAATTTACAATCTGTTCATATATAGGCGTGATGCAGGGGTGATAATTGTGAAAGATTCCTTAATCCAACAAATAGCTGAGATCACAAAGCTGTGGTTATGGCACCCATGGTTTATATCCAGGTAGCAGTATTGAGTCAAAAGTATCATTTACCCAGTTTATATATATATATATATATATATATATATATATATATATATATATATATATATATATATATATACACACAAAGTATGGCTGGGTTGTCATTAGCTTGTTGGTGCCTTCTGACCAATCTTATTTTAAAAGTACTTCAATTTAATTTCATTAGTTTTTATCGCATCTTTCAGATCGTCATTGCTGTCAACCAATTAAAGCTGATGCCCAGTCGATTCTCAGTTTTATACCACCTCTGTCTATCAAATTTGAGTGTTAAACCTTCCACAAAGTTTACTAACGAATTATCAAAGAGGCTTTTTGCCATAAATTCGGTTGTGAAATGCATGAGAAATAGACTTGACCACGTAGGTGAATAGCGAACGTTTCATAATCACCTGCATAAAGGATGTCAAACATCCTCTTCGGTTAGAACGAGGAACCCAAATCTAAATGAAAAAAATGTTTTGCATGATTTGCTAAAGGATATTAGGCTAATATTAACCAAATTTAACCAAACCTTTCTTAAGCTAAGATCAGAAATACCATCGAATTTCAATGAGAATGTTAGCAGATATTGTGTGGATAGATGTATAATTATGACACGGATGAGTAACTATAAAATTTCCTGGCTCCGTCCTCAAATACAACTATTTCTTCGGCAGGCTATGGCCTACCCTTCCAGTCGAGAACTTTCGGAGATACTGTGAGTATAGCCAGATCAATAAACGTGATTGAATACATACCGGGTGTTTGATGAACAACGCAAGGATAAGAATAAGAGAGTAGAATATGTGCAAACGAATTTATTGGTTCTTTGGCTGCACTGTACACAGAGATAACTGTGTTTGAGAATTGAAATGATTGCATCATGGGATAGTCTCGTTCGATCATTCATTTTAGTGCTGTGTCAAGTATGTAGTTGTCTTTGTGATGAAACACATACAAACTTGCGTACACCAACAATACATCACCAACAACATGGATTGAAAAGTTAAAATATTTATGGAATCAGCATCATTTTGTAATTCTTTCGCAATTAGTATTTTTGAAAAATAGTTTTTAGATTTAAACTGACCTTAAAAACTGAGAATCATTCAATGTGCACATGGAATAATCATGCTGAACCTCACATGGAGAGATCATAAGACATACAATATATCAGGAGTCTGAGATATCGTAGAATTCATTTGAAAACTCAAATGGCAATTGATTGGTCATGTTGTAAGAATAGCAGACAGCCGATGGACATCAGAACTCAAAACGAAGATATCACAGATCACATGTGTAACCAAAGCCAGCAGAATGCAAGATGGAAAAGTGAACTGGACAAGTTCAGAAAGTGATGGCTTTGCAACGCCCATGATAAAGAGATTTGGTTAGTCCCAGGGAAGGTCCAAGTCTAACGACGGACGATTAAAGAGTGATGATGATGATGATGATGACGATGATGATGACGATAACGATGATGATGATGATGATGATGATGATGATGATGATGATTAAATACAAGTTTGAAAAAAATGTTTGCATTCTTTTTAAAACATTCCGACATTCTGAATCACGACAATTGCAATCTTATTGAAAGAACACACCATGATAAAAAATTGCCAAAATTTTCCTGTAAAGTGATTTTATAGTTTTATAGGCACAACAAATAATCGGTGCGCTTGATTTTCGTTAAAGTTATCCAATTCCTGAAAGACATATTGTCGATTTGTTTTTAAAAGGAAGGTGAATCTGTGAGCAAAGTTTCCGATCATGACTGAAGAAGGATGAGACTGACCGTCAATAAATCTCAAGTCCGAATCTGTGATTTGTGAAACAACGTGATATTAATAGTCAACAATAATTGGATTCACAATACCGTGTTGTTATGTGGAATAATTAATCTAGGGCAAAAGTTTACAATAGAGGGCGACGCTTTTAATGTACTTAAAAAGCTTTAAGGGTCCTCTTACATTTGGGACCAGGGGTCATTTATACCACCCCCTCCCTACCCCAGCCACTTGCTGACCCTATATACCTCTTTTGGGTTCGTTGGCTGAAATAATGATTTACCGTTTATTTTTTCTCCACACAGGCAACGTTTATTATTCTGTTGTGTCATGTCTATTCTATGTTTGATGTATTTCGTTTCAATACATTTGTTCAGAGCTGTCATTGGCTTTTTTTTACAGTATGACTCCCATTATTTCGTGACATTTTTCTCTCATATCTTTCGTATATTCTGAGACCTTAATGTTCGAATCTTCGTATTTAAATGCATTTCCGCTTTTTTCCTTGCAATGATCTGACGCAATTTTCCCACGCCATTCATATCAAGAAAAAAAAATATATGTTTTCGAAAATGCATTATTCTCGATTTTTTCTCTTCACTGATGCTTTCCCATATTTTCTTCCTTGATTGTCAACCTTCGACTTTTTTTTTCCATTTCATTTATTCCTTTAAAAACATGACTCTGTTAATGTACGGAGCAGACGATAATCTGTTCTCCTGTATGGAGGCCATCCGGGGTAACAATTCACATTCATCTTGAAAACACGTCAGCCTGTAAACAACTCTGTTTGGAGCAGATGACATCTCTATAATTAAAAGCGTATATCATCGTTTCCATCACGCATTTATCCAATGACTCTTTGCAGTCAAACAAAATCACAGCATGTTTTTCAGCACGCACAAATAAAGGATCTGTTTATCAGGGGTAAAAAAAAACGCCTGTTGATGGCGCAAGTACTTGACAAGTTCTGGTCAGTCTCCTCAAAAAGATTTAGAGGCGACAAACACCCAAAGTCGCGTCACTCACTCAACCCAGCACTATTTTAGCCGTAGCTGAGACAGAAATGGATCTTTGTCTTTCCCATTGGCATAAAGCGAAGTTCATACAAACAGTCACAACCGGAATCTGAACTTGGTTTGCTAAGCTGTTAACCCCTCGACCGCGCCGCACCTTCTATGAAAAAGGAAGAAATCGAATGAGATAAAGAAACTTGAGAACATAGAGAGTCAGCAATTAATTGAATCAGTGTGTTGCAACAAATATAATTTGGAGCCAACTTTGACATCTTTGTTCCTATTTTTAGAGCTAGGCTGATAACATTTCTATATTCTATATAAAAACTTGATCCCTGAACGTATTTTCAGCTCTATCAGAGATCATGTTGTGGAACTGTGGTCAGCAAATCTTAAACCATCTTCTTAATCATGGAAAATATATATCTTTTACAGCCAAGTTGATAAAATTTTCAAAATCTACATAAAAAGTCCTTCCTTGAACACATTTTCAGCCTGATAGGGGGCTCTGTTGTGAAATGGTAGCTAGTTGAAAATTCAAAAGACTATTTGGCTACCATTGCACTGTATGTTGTGTTGGCTAATTTTTGTGAATAAACTATGAGTATACAAGCTCAATTATCTAGTATTGAATTAAGATAGATTGTCTACATTACTTTTAAGCTTTCAAAGAGCACGTAACATTACGTGTTTCACTGTAATGGTCTGATGTTTTGATCAACAGGAAAGTAGTTAATGATTTTAAACTTGCTTTCAATGCTTCACACAAACCAATGCATCAGATGAAAATATCCATAATTTTCATTTTAAGGCCATTAGTTTAGTTTGTGCAACTGGCAAAGAAAAAAAAACCCTTCAAGCCATTTTCTTTCGTTTGGAAAGAACAGTAACTCCCAAACCACATGGAATAGAGAAATGGCTTATTGCAGAGGGAAAATACAGGGCTACCAGATAGGAGCCAAACATCATTAATTGCACAGTTTTGCGGCTAACGATATAAAAAAATAGGCAACTTTCAATGTTGGCATAACTTCTGAACGATTTCTTTTAATCAAGCTGATTTTTTAAAAGTTGATTTGTATCTGGAAAAAGAATGAGTTATCGAGATGTCAAGGTTTAATTTATTGATACTTTTTTGGAATTCATAGGGAAAAAATAATCAGAAATGAAGCTCTTTGCTTGACAGTTTTGTAGAATTGAATATGAGTCGATTTTTTTTTCCAATTCAATACAGCAAAATTTGAACCATTTTTTTCCAACAGATCACTTCCAATGCTTTGAAAAAGACATAGAATGCGGTTAGTTCTACTGAAATCATCCTTTTTTATCAGCAGTTGGGTATAATCCCTTGGAATTTACATTTTTACTTTACATGGCAAGCCATATATTTATATCTCTCCGCCCACAAAAAAGTAATTCCTCAAAATTTGAAGGACTCATCACGTACAATAGCGGTACAATAAAGCCATGACTCATATCAGTGGGAAACTACAGGTCTACAATCTTTCAGCACGAAATTTCAAAGAGCAATGTTATGAAATGCCAGAATTGACAAAACCATGCTTGAGGCTTTCAGCCGGCGGCTTCAAATTTGAGCAAATTGTTATAACTTCGGAACAATTTGTTCAATCAAGCTGAAATCTTCAGGATTGGATTTTCTCAAGAGAAAGCGTCAACTCCTGGTATTTCATCAAAATCTAAGATAATGCCCATGGGGACTCGAGAAATATTGGGTGATTTGATATGGAATGACTCTCTTCCCACACATATGAACACGCACACACAGTCATATATATACGTGTATATATATGAGTGTACTTATATATATATATATATATATATATATATATGTTTATTGGAACTACAACCAATGCATATATATATATGTGTGTGTGTGTGTGTGTGTGATGAATTGAATGGTTCACTAAGTAGACACGTTTACGTTTCTGCTCTGTTTGGTCTTCTTCAGGCAAATGATTTGATTTATTTTGGATCCCTATTTCGGATGTTATGGAAGGTTTTATTTTCTTATATGTATTTATATACATTCTTACTCACATTCATATTATTAATCTATATTATTTATGTTATTTATATATATATATATATATATATAATCTATATATACATATATATATATATATATATATATGTATAATATTTATATTTACTAGCATATGTATTATATACATATCATGACATTTATTATATATATATATATATATATATATATATATATATATATATATATATATATATATATATATATATATGTAATATATACATCCCATGTTTATATTATCTATATATATATGTTTTATAATTTCTATTTTACATATTCTCTGTTATTATTGTATAATGTAAAAAATCTTCTCTGGTTCGGATCATCAGTTGAGATAGTTTAGGGGATTTTAAAAACCAGACTGTTATATCAACGTGGCACCCAGGCAGTGTTGATCAAACATCATCCTCCTGTCTCACTATACAGCCAATGTCATACATGTAGTTTGTCATTTTATATAAGGTTTTATGTGTATTATATATTGGTATTATATTGTACTTCATATCATTTTTCCTCAAGTAGGGCGTACTTATATAAGTTACCCAAAGAACGTGATTCGTGATGAGGGATCGATAAGTTTAACAACAGACGTGACTCACTGTTTGTCTCATTTTTATTGAATGTTTACCCACGTGAATATTGAATCCGTTGGGTCGTTTTCAATCTCAGACTGCATGCAAACCAACTTATAATACCATCTTATGTTGGTAGAGAATCAACTCGAATGAGTTGTTCTGTGTAATTAGTATTCCTAGAGTTGATTCTACACCAGCATATTCAACCGAAGAATTTGACATTTTTCCCATTAACTTTGAAAACAATTTTCCATATATATATATATATATATATATATATATATATATATATATATATATATATATATATATATATATATATATATATATATATATAAGTGTGTATGTATCTTCTCGTTCTTTCTGTTTTTTTAAATCCCTTCTATTTCTCATTTTCAGGCTATGGAATAGGGTTAGCCTTTAACTAAATAACGTTCGTTCTCGAGACTAACGAGATCAGGCAAGATTTATAAGTGAGCTTTTCAAGCAAGCCTGGGAATAATGCAATTGCGTCCTCAAATTGAAAATAAATCGCTTCTTCAGTTTAATTCAATAAAATTACTGATCCGGTCTCAACCTGTTTGCTTGTAAATACCAGACAAATAAATTTGGATCAGCATAATAAATGTACGGTTTGTGTGTTCGGGACTGTGTATATAGACTGTATGAGTTAAATTCTTTGTTTATATTCGTGTACGTATTTACTTGTTCAACAGTCTGTTGTAAACATTTCTATCCCTCGGTCCGATGCATCTGTAGGGAGGCCAATTTAGACATCATTTTTGTTTTTCGAATTTGCCAATTTTGATGCAGGCTTTTTAATTTATCTATCTTTTTTTTTTCATTTGGGAGTCGAGTATTGCCGATTTCGATGTGTTTTATATCTGTTTTGTTGCTTTTTTTTTCAATTTGGGAGTCCAGTGTTACCGATTCAGATGGGATTTTTTTATTTGTTCTTAATTTGAGCATCCAGTGTTACCAATTAAATTCTTCTTTTTCTGTTTTTTTTTTCGAATAAAGAAGTCCAGTATTATTGATTCAAATGTTTTGATTTGTTTTGTTTTTGATATGGAAGTTTCCTTATTCAAACATATATGTAAATTGGCAACTCATAGATCAGTGCATGATTCATCGAATGATGAAAGAAATTATTTTTTGGTAAATGAAAATTAGAGGGTCAGGTGAAAGATTAATGAAACGTGAATGATGAATAACTTAATCAACTCAAATATTTCTACCTTTTCTATTGTTCAAAAGGTAATTTCCACTGGAAAATAAAAAGCAAGGAAAACTAAAAATCTATTTCTAATTTCAAAGACTTTTATACACAAACTTCACGTGAACAAGAAGGATGCTCTGTCTCTGTTGACACTAGAAAATTACACACTTTCTATTTTTTTACTCTTTATACGAACTGCATTGAAGTTGTACTCAAACAAACAAAAATTGATTAGAAAAAATTGTTGTTGGTGAATGAAATTTTGAGATAAAAACTCAAGGGGGAAGGACAGTGATATAGTTTGTGGAGAGGTAATCTGGATAGATAGATAGATAGATAGATAGATAGATACGATAAGATACAAATACAATGCAATAAGCTGATGAATCGATAGATAAATTAGTGAGTGCAAACAATTTGAAAAAATAGGATGGATAAAAACGGAAAGAATAGGATAGATAATTAGATAACAACCACTTGTAATCGATAGATAGACGGATAGATCTGAATATGCTGATATATATATATATATATATATGTGTGTGTGTGTGTGTGTGTGTGCGCGCGCGCGTAAACATAGATAGATAGATGGATAGATAGATGGATAGATAGATAGATGGATAGATCTGAATATGCATATATATATATATATATATATATAGATAGATATAGATATAGATATATATATATAGATAGATAGATAGATAGATAGATAGATAGATGGAGGTATGTGAATCATGTATCACAGTTTACTGATTGCACGAATAAAGAGTTGAGTAAACTTGGAAGAAAATTGTAAGATTTACCTAATATTATGAAAATAAATGACCATGAAGCATATAACACAAGCCTAATATGTTTGTTTTCTTTTTCTTTCTCTTACAGGTAAGTTAATGCTTGATGAATTTATTTGAAGAAGAGGTTCAAATGTAGGTAAGTGAATCCTGTTGTGTCCAAAAAGTGTTCCGTTACGCGTCATTGTGTCAACAGTTACGTTTTTCTCCAAAGTAATTCCGTACGTATTTTAGTTTCGTTATAAAAGACTTGATAGACAGATGACTGGTCCTTATGGAGGATGGATGGCAATGGTTGAAATAGCTTTTTGCATCCAGTGACCGTGCAATTGAGCTAGATATTCGGTAATAGTTTACTCGAGTACCCACTTTGTGTCCAATTGTTTTGTCATCATGTTTCGTTGCAATCCAGAAAGAATTGTAATAAAACAGGGTGTAAGAGAGTGTGTTCATGCCTATCCAAGAGAGATCTGTGCGGAGCGAATGCAGACAGCATCGACTGGATATCGAAATTTCTTTGAGATAGCCATTTTACGGCCTAAGTTCCCAGAACATTTGAGTAACACGTCCATGGGCACCCGTTGCTACTTTTCCCGAGAAGCGAGAAAGAAAAGGGATATATTTGGAATATAGTGGCAACCATCTTACCTGTAAATTATAACTATATTTTCATATTGGTACATTCATTTAGATTTACGTGAAACAATTGTACTGCACCTTTTTTTGTTATTGGCTACGAGGTTCCAACTTTGGAAGTCCTTCTCCCTAAGTGAGAAAGCCGAATCCAGAAGAGAGCAGAATACTTCTTTCCTTTTATCAGTCGCCCATAAGCACATCCTGCGTTATGCGCCAAAGAGAACAGCTTCTGACGTATATACATGGAGGCACTTAAAAGTGGGCGAGAATTGAGATGCCAAATAATTTCGCGTAGAAAAAAAATTCTGAAAAATGATTAAAAATGAGATCCTTCCTTTTCCGGTGGAGTGATTATGGAAGATAGCTGGAGAGACCCGGGAAACTCTTGTCAATTTGACAAATGAACACATTGGTTAATCTGCGAGCAACTGTACAACTATCATAGAAACAAATTATTTTTACAGTAGTTTTTTGTCAATAATGCATGGTCTTTAGGAAATCATCAACAAAAATTGATACCAGAACTGTAAACAGAGTTGTGAAGATGTTCTGACTATATATATATATATATATATATATATATATATATATATATATATATATATATATATATATCATGCGTATTGGCTGCACCAATGGAGCTAGAGGGCTAAACATTTCAACATTTACTCCTCGTTATGTCTACAAGAAAGAACTTTCTTTTTTCTTTTATTCTATCCCTTCATTGGTTTTGAGTTAGAGTTCAATTTGCAATGTAAGTTAATGCTAAATTGATTCTTTAATTTATGTTTAGCAGCAGCGATCACTTGTCCAACAGAAGGTGGAAGAAGAAACTTATTCATTGAACAGCAATTTTCCCAATTGTTCACTTGATTACTAATAACACAACATGGAAGGGTTTCAATGGTCAGCCTATCGCTTTTCTACTGATATTAGACAATAACAATGATACATTTGTACATAGAATTATTATTGATCCAGCCTGTCGGGTTAGTTTTTCAATAAATTAATAGATGGTACGTCTATTTATAACGAATTTTCCTCTTTCGTCAAATCTGACATGATGGAAGGGGTCTCTCAGGGAGTCAAGTCCCCCCCCGTGCCCCCTAATCTCTCACTATCCCTAACTGTGCTACTACCTCCCCAATCTATCAGGTTTCCAATCATCACATTTACAAAAACTCTTCCCACTCTTTGCACGTATGAATAGGCCATCAAATAAGATAATTCTATTTTATTGCTGCCATAATTGCCCATAACGTCAGGTAGCGCGCAACTCATTGCTATCTGGAGACATGTGAATTATGTGACCAACAATAAGTGTATATTCATATCGATGGAGCGCGCTCTGGTGAGAATTAAAGAAGAAGTAGAGACAGTTGATTAGGTGCGAGGATGGAAGGAAGAAGTTGGACATGATCGAACAGATTATTAAAAAGAAAACTGAAACAAACGAAAAAGCAAGAGTGTAAAGGAGGAATGGATGAATGAATGAAACGAAGAGGTCTGGTTAGTCATTTAATAGAAACCGTCACGTGACCAACATCTTTTGGTAGCATGCTCTTATGGGGGAGATCGGTAAAAAAAGAATTGAGAAAAATGATGATCATTGGATGAGTTACTTCCCTTGCCTTTTGTTGGACTGAAATCACTAGGAAGCCTGGATTTTTGATTACTGTGATTCGATGTAATATGCAATCATTTGATATTTCTGATCCCTTAACAGCAATGGTTTCTACTGAAGAAGTTAGGCTAATTTTCAGTAAGTAAGATTCAAGTTAAAGTACACTGTTTCTAAAGCTGTTGCTTATGTCAACAAAGCCAAGATCGAAATGTCTTTTATTCCGATAAATTTTCTACGAACTCAGAATTCTTTTACAAGCAGCTAAAAGACTAAACCTTCCGTCTTTGATCAATAATTATTTTTTAAATGAATAAACATTTGGTTCAATTTCTCAAAAACTTTGTAGAAGTTTTTTAATCAGTACTTTTCGGTGGACACCAAAAAAGTTCTCTCTCGGTAAAGAAAAAATGTCATTAAAAAAAGAAGGAAAATGTTTGCTATTCTAGATTAGATTGTTAAAAAAAAAACTTTCCATCTTCTTCATCTTTCCTGTGTAAATAATGACAGAGTCAGGTCTGTTGGGATTTTTTTTACCCCTCCATTCACCCAAGCAAAAATCTATTAGTCAGCTCCAGTTTCGTCCATACCGAATTTTTTCCGTTTGCAATTGAGTCTTGATTAAATCTATGAGACGAGAAGGAATATTGCTGCGAATCGGTCCCATAAGTAAACTGGTTTTGCGATGGAGAAAAAAACTAATTTCCTCCCACCATCAACTCGGGGGGAAGGCGGAGGGAGGAGTAATTAATAATTGATGAAGAAGAAAAAATGAAGGTAAATAAAATTTTACGCGAAAAATGGGAGAGTAAATGCATGGAACTTGTAACGGCACTCGTTTTTCAAAGGTTCTGTTTAATGACACACGCGCTCTAACGGCACGTTTGTTTTCATATCAACACAACACAGTTTCATAAGACTAGTTCGCATCAACAGTACATAAATATTCCATTGTACTATCTCAAAAACTAACTGACGACTGTGAAAGAGTGATAAAAAATTACATTTTTGTCTGTATTTCGACTTTATTATTATATCATTAAAAAAAAAACAAATCCCACGAGGATCCCTGGAAAGAATTGAAACTCTCAACCCTGATCTATTGACACCGACACGGAGACAAGCTGCGAGTGTATGAAATCAGGAATCGATTAGTGCAGATAGACATCAGTATGCTGTTCTCTCCCACTAACCTTTCTTTCTTGCACGGGGACATTCTCAGAATGTGTTCGAGGATTACACAGTTAAACTTCCAAGAGCCAATTTCGTTACACAATGGGTTGTAAATGGTTGGAATAATGTCACTGTCGTTATCGTGGATGCACGATCACTCAAACACCTACGAAAATAGTTGAGACAAAATCTGGCGAGACGTCTATCAACAAGCGAGCTAATCAAATAATTTATTGTATGGTTAGGTCTGCATCTACAGGCCTTCGTCTATGAGAACTAGGAGAGAAGGGCTGGATACTTGAGGAGACTTGCTGTCACTCGAACTCCTGCGGTAACCACCAGGCAACTGGTGTGAGATCACATAATAATAATAATGATAATAATAATGATAATAATAATAATGATAATAATAATAATGATAATAATAATAATGATAATAATAATAATAATAATAATGATAATGGAGGAGATCAGGATTAGGGGAAGGATAGAGACCGTACAGACCACAGTACTACTGGGAACTGCACGGATACTGAGGAAGTACTGCAACGAATCGTAGCTCTGTCATGATATGCGATAGAGAGAGGAGACGTTAGCTGAAGACCTGAGGAGACTTATTGTCACTCAGCCTTCAGCGATAACCACTGGGCAACCGGTGTGAAACTGTAAATCGCAGAAATACTGCGACCGACGAGTACTAGGAGAGGAGGGCTGGAGACTTGAAGAGACTTGCTGTCACTCAAACTCCAGCGGTTACCACCAGGCAACTGGTGTGAGATTCCAAAATAATAATGATGATGATGATGATGATGATGATGACGACGACGACGACGACGACGACGATGATGATGATGATGATGATGATGATAAGAACAATTGACCCCAGCTGTTAGCAGTGACCTAACAGCGGAGGAAAAACAAACGGTAGTGGAAGTACGAACCACAGCACTGCCGTGATAGGTGAGGAAGAGATGAGATGAAATGAGAGGAGGGCTGAAGACCTGAGACGACTTACTGTCACTCAACCTTCGATGATAACCACCGGGAGGGTGGAAATATGACAGTGTGGAGAGATTATGATAATAATAATTTGTATGAAATCAATGGGTTATAACGGCACTCCCCAAGAGTGCTGTAATCACGGAATGTTTACTGCACGATGAAAATTGCAAAATACAACTCATTTCACGCACTGGGATCGGGATTGCCAATTTAGATGAGATTCGAATTCTCAGATTCACTTTTACAATTCGAAAAATTAAAAAATGAAATTTCTCGATTGGCAACGCCGGACTTTAAAACGTGGAACAATATTCAAATCTAATTATTGTCAACACTGGGCTCACGAATTCGGAAAAAAATAAAACGACAACATCCGAATTGGAGATCCTGCTCCGGAACACACGCACACGCATACACACACATGACACACATGTACGCAAACAAAACACGTACATGCATTGCTTACTCTTTGGGGGTTAGCTGTGCGCCCTTTTTTGGTTCTTACGAAAAAAGGCAAGAGACGAAAAAATTGATTTGTAACAAGTTGTTCTTGGGGCAGTGTGAACCCTGACCCCTTCCTTTCTGTGGTGCAAATCAATCACATTTACTTCCCAACACCTCAACCCCTGAAGACTCCGACTGAGATCACATTTCAGGGGTCTGGTAACGCTCAATTTTTTTCCTTTTCAAATCATCAGTATTTATTTGCTTTTTCACTAAACGTAATTTCAGTTCACAAGCTTTACTTTTGGATAGCAGGGAAGTCTAAGATCGATAAACAAATGTTTTACACCAAAACTGGAGTGATATTATCACACCCACCGGAGTCCTCAATTTTGCCCGTGCTACGAACTTTGAAGCTATCCTACCGAGGTCTGATCTCGGATTATTTTGCAGTATACGGAAGATTGAGAAGTATCATCATTGAAATACATTCCTGTTGGACGAACTGATCTCTGGCCTGCAGGAAAAATGGAGATAAACATCGCAGAATATATAAAGGACTCATTAGAAAGCACCCATCTCTTGCTGAACTAAGCCATCTATGCATAAAGTCAGATTTCGGTATGATTAGAAATATAGGTTAATGAAATTATATCAACATTGAAATTCATATTCATTTGTAAAAAAAAACGAATTTATGTTTCTTATCATATTGATAATGTTCATATGTGATTTGATCCATTTTCTTTCAGAAGTATATTTCTTATGGCATTTTTTAGGTGGACTTCATATAGGCTCATGGGCATGTATGGGTAAACTGACCAGCTCCAGTAAACAGCATTAGCTGTACAGGGAAGAATAGCGATATAAAATCCACGATGCAACCTGCGTTTTCGAAGTAACCCTCAAAGCTAGAGCAGAAGAAAATACATAGTCCTTCAGAATTGGAGCTCAATCAAGGTTGCCGTATTCAATCTCCCTTCCATAGTCTACAGTACATTTTTCGACAAAATATGATTTAAATTTTTGGAAAAACTTTAAGAGATATCGTTTGGACGGTAATGAAATTATGGCGATATTGTGTGATTTAGAAGTATAACTACGACTGGGCTTTGTTGGCTATTAGAGGACAAGAAAGAGAGACGGAAAACCTTCCAAAATCTTCATTAGCAAAGAGAAGCCACGATATTGAAACAATAATTAGAATGAAATTAGAGCCACTGGGTATTACTGGTGTGAAAATTCATTAGAGAGAAGGAAACCTTAAAATGGGGAAATTAAAGAAGCAGGGGTGGGGGGGTATTGAAACAATGTGGATCTCCTAATTGTTAAATCTGCAAGAATAGTGTGTAGAATGCCTGAGATGCAAGAATGAATGTCATTTTCTTTGCAATAGCTCAGATGGTATAATGGTTAGCAAGTCTGACTCACACGCAGATGGTTCCGTATTTGGTTACCGATATAAACAAAGAATGTGGCAAACTCTTCATTTGGGAAATTGTCACCGTGCACACAATTTCAATTCATTGAGTACACTCTAAGCTGTGTGATTAGGGTGGAGTTATGAATCAAGGATGAGAGTCTCTCCTGTCCTCGTGTGAAAGAATATCTGCGACCGAAAGAGGTACTTTCGGGTCGCCTTCGACTACGCTCGATCATTTACCTTACTCCACAACAATTACCACTAAACATCTCCTATGTAAAAATACAAGACTAATAATTTGCAATGTAGAAATATGATACAATACAACTAGTAATTTCGACCACGGTGTGGTTAAAATTGACGTATATACAGAAAATTGTGCTTGATATATGCGATCTGCTATGCCCTATTGCTCAGTAAAGTTGAAAAGAAAGCACTCACTTGCAAAGAATAAGTCAGCAAGAAGTCTTTCAGACAATTACTGATGTAATGATTTCGATCTTCACTTTGATCTCCACCCTTGTAGAAATAGATGAAATAGATATGTATTTCCCAATGTTGCATGGAGTCAGTTTTCGAAATAACGTAAGAAGCTAGATTCACGGATGCTGATTTTGAGTGAGAGTTGAACATCTGGAGATAAATGCGCGGAATTCAATGAAATGTTTTATCTTATTCTTTATCCCCAGCCGGAATAAAAGAATACGGTACTTGTAAGTTGGTCTGTAAGTCCCAAGATCTCTGAAGAAAGGGCAGCTCCATTAATAGCGAACGAAGATCTAACAACTAGGATACAATCAGATTGGCTTCTTTTACTGAATACAAGAAAGAAAATGGGCGTCTTAATACCTTTTCCCTTTTGGCAGTGATTTCTTAAACATGGACCTCGTATGAAAAAGCTGCTAATATGTTTTATCCTAAAACAGTTCACAATTGAGTCAAGGTCCTTTGTCCGCAGAAGAAAACATGACAAGGGTGAGGTGAGCATTAGATTTTTAGGGGAACAATAACAAATCCGTCATAAGTAATAGGCTTATGGCATAGGTATATAGTATATATACTTATATAGATAAATCTCTCTCTCTCTCTCTCTCTCTCTATATATATATATATATATATATATATATATATATGTGTGTGTGTGTGTGTGTGTGTGTGTGTGTGTGAATGTTTTCTGTTCCTATTGTTTCTTTTTCCATCATATAGAATCCACATAGTCTTACAACATCCCCGACAAACCAGTCAAGTGCGCTACTGATTCTTCTCTCTCTGCTCACCTGTGTGTATGCCCGTACGTGTCCAGGCGCTCCTGATGACATTTGGGGGATTACGGCCGTGGAAATACGCATGAGTTCATAATTAGATCCCACGTGATTTTTTTTGGGTTTTTTTGTGTTTTTTTTTCTTGAAAAAAAAAAATGTTTGTTTTCTGTTAATCTCTATGGTTATTTCCGGGCCAACGATGCACTAATTTTGTGCTGGTGTTAAGATGATTCCAGGTGAAATATCTATATTTTTAGATGATTTTAGATTAAAGCTCTACTTTCTTTATATGACTCTTTAGATTATCTTGATTACTTTTGCTAGGTACGGATATTTATCTCGTTTTCAATTATCACAAAATTACTCACAGCATGAGCATTGTATTTTTTGTATGTGTGTTTGTTTCTCTGTCTGTAACAATGAAATCTACCGCTTCAATGCAGAAATCGTGTGGCCCAACATTTTGAACACATAAAACATGTTAAGTAATTTATTAAAAATTACGATCATCTTACAAGAATTCAAACATATCAGTGCAATCTTTCAGAGATTAAGTAGTTGTTAAATACTGCTTTTATGAGCAGGCGATTTTTTTGTAGTTTGTACCCCCGACTACATTTTTGTTTATTTTTTTACGGAAAAAAGACTTTTTTCTTCCTGGTGAATAATATCATTTAATTTTCATTCAAAGCGTTTTCGGATGACTGAACTCTTTCTCAACCTTTGCGTTGCTGATATACCATTCGGCTGATCCAATCTGTGACATTCTCCGGGTGTAATATTAGAATCTGATGGTGATAAACAGAATCTTTTCAGAGGTAGCAACGTAAAGCGTTGGATTTGGATGATATCTTTTGTTTTCCTTGGTAGGCCTGTGTTTCTATGCCTTTCCCTTTTGGGGGAGCTGATGCCGGTTAGGATTGAACCCTGCACTTATCTGATTCATACACAGTTCACATTTCTGTTGATGCACGTTACAACGCTCTTCAGGTGTAAAATGTAAAATCCGTAAAGAAATATTCTCTCCGGTCTCACCCGGTCTCCTCATCCGATGGTGCAATTCAAAGCCAATCAAAAAACACAGGAGAAAGATACTAATAGACGAAACTCTCCTTTCATAACAATATTACATTTTACACTTGAAGAAGGTCGTAGGATGGATCGGCTGAAAATTCAATAACAAAGATAGGAACAAAAGATTATATTGTCAGAAGAAAAGTAGGCAAATGATATTTAAATTATCAAAGAAAATGTTCAAGTTTTCCACTTCGTGAGTAATGGTTAGTAAAACAGTCTGAACAGGTTTCTCTAGTTTTTATGTTGGTTCGATAGCTGGTTATGTATCAAGCAAATAGACCGTATAAATAGTGTTAGAGGGATAAAATATTAAAAAATTACTTGTTATTATGCTCAGAAAAAATCCTCTCCCTTGAATCCCCCTACACACAAAAAAAATAGGTTTTTAGTGTGTGGGGGTCAATAAACACTGAAAGTTTTTACCAAATTTGTTACTAGTTTCTGCCCGCTTGTTTTTTGGAAATTCACACGTTTCAGTTCTTCAACAAGAGTCAAGAGTAGACTCTTATTCATCACCCGTTATTCCAATTCTTTGATTGGTCAACCCCAACATGGCATACCCTGAGAGATTTTTGCATGCACTTTTTACTGTACCTCATAATATCAACAACAACCACCGATGTTGAGCAATCTTGAGTCTGGTTAGTACTTAGATGGGTGACCCCTCCAGAATATCAGGTGACGTTACCTAAAATCGTGAGTGACTTTGCTTTGACTGCTCATAGCCTCTAAGTATGTTCCACGTATTGCAAGCCGATACAAGAAAAACTCGTCAAATGGGGGACCCGAACAGGGACGACTGACGTCGTAGCCAGCGTAACGGCACTATCCAACCAATAATATCCAACGGGTTTGCCAAGCAGTGATTTTTTCCTGATAATAGATGATTTTAAAATTCTGTGCTTGTGTGTATGTTCTTGCGTATGTACTTGTGTCTATATGCATGTACATGTGTACGTGTGTGCGTCTGTGTGAGTGTGCATGTGTGTGTGTTTGTGTGCGCATTTGTCAAATATCCAATATTTTAAATTGATTCAACCCTTCTGTTCGGAAAAGGAGAAAAAAAACCTAACAGGTGATACATCTTCCCATCAGGATTTGGGATTTATCTAAATTATGTTTGGCTCCTTTCCTCACGGCATTTTATGATTCCACTACAGAATTTGAAAACTCTTTTTACGCTTTACATGGATATGAAAAAAACGACTGAAATAAGGATGGGTCGTTTTTACATCGAATAATACCGAGAATAGAAAACAAGCCTGTGATACCACGTATTATAATAAGCACCCTAAAGCCAAGAGACGCAGGGTCTCCCTGAAAAGAACCCTCATCTTCCTTGACAGGGAGCAAAAAGGCATCCAAAACAAATACAAGGGATCACAAAGTCTACCAAGCAACTTCCCGTGCCGAAACTAAAGGCAGGGCTAAAACATGAAATAGGAGGCACCCCTGCAAGGTGAATACTGTCTCGAGCTACCAGACTATCTCGTGCAGTCATTGCTGTAAAGCCTGCATCTCCTGTATAGCCAAGCTGGCCCGCTACAGACGCGGTAAACCCTCCCAAATCTCCGTCCACGAATCCTAGCCATAAAAAAAATAAAAGAAAGAGAGGAGTGAAAGGGATGATTGCCTCAACTGATGATTATGATATTTAGATGAAGTGGGATCAGAAAAACTAGGAAAGAAAATCTGCAAACAATGAGGGATGAATTGAAGCGAAAGGTCTAATCTTGTTTTTAAGAAAGATTGAGGGCGGACCACTGACCCCAGTACCGGTCCTTCTTAATCAGACTGATAGTAGGACGGACCACTGACCCCAGTGTCGGTCCTTCTTAATCAAGCAGAGAGTAGCCTCAAATAACCGACTGTAATTGACCCTAAAACCATCAGACGGATAATGGAATCCTCTGTTCGAGAAAAAGAACAATCATTTCCATTTGAATGTCCTAAGGGGTCGTGACCCACCATGAACGGCATTACCGATTTTCCTCTATGTCCCAGATCTTCAGGAAAAAGTCCAATTCTAGTCGGCCAATCGAAGACAAATGGGACAAATAACTCTGGATACACAAATACCATCAAGTGAAAATTAGTTATCTGAGTTCTGATTATATACTGGGAAATTACTGGAATAGATGCAGAGAGAAATTTTCAAAAAAGGGTCTGTATTATATGACACTGCCAGAATGTAATAGGTCTTAGCAAAAAGCTATGATAAAGAGCAACTGATAAGATGTAAGTAAAAAGTCATATTTTTTTATTCTAAATAATAATGCTTACCGTGTGTGTTAGAGATCTTACAAAAATACACCAAGCATGTGACTGTGATAACATAACTCAGACACGGCTAAAGTTATGATCGACAAATTTTCTGGGGTTAGTGATCAGACTTCTGAGCATGCTTTGAACATATTGTTGGATTTTTCTATCCAAAATATGGTAACATGAAAGTTTAAACGGGACTCTTCTAGGTTCGCTATTTTGAATCAAACTATTCACATTGATCAATTGAAGCACCATAGCCACGCGCACATGGCAAAGGGTTCTATCCCTTTTTTTCAAAATTCACATGTGTTTGAGTGTTCTAATGCTCCTGGTCAAACTGTTGTGTCGGCAGGTTTGAAGATTTACGTCAGAGAAGAAGAAGCATTTTTGATCTTTTCAGCCTTATCTAGTCTGGTTTATCATTAACATCTACATTCCGTAGAATCTAGATGTTTTTAGATTTTTTGCTCTATGGTAGATGTTTTTAAATGGAAACAACATTCTGAAGAATCCAGATGTCACTAGATAAATTTTCCTCTATGTTACTCGATGTTAGATATGTTCCAATGAAAAACGTCTGTGGTGTCATGAATAGAATTCATTCTGACCATATTTATTCTTTGATGGAACTTTTTTTTCACATGACTTCAAATCTTGACGCTACGATTATTGACTCTGGCGGCGGGTATTCTCCTTTTTGTTTAACTGTATAAAGTAGACATCGAGCTGAAAACTTGCCAACTGGAAAAGTTTCAAGCTAGTCGGATAAATCTGTGCGTGGACTTTCGAATTGGATAGAATACTCGAAGAAACAAAGGCTTTTCTCCTAAATTTGTTTAGGAAAACGTTACCCTTCAAGAAGTTAAGATTTCTTTATGATTACATTGTTGAGGTAGTTTTTCAAGACATTCATCTCGTGATTTTTTGTAAAAAAATTCATGGTTCATGCCTTGTTTAGTGTTTCTACTCTCCGTCACCTTGTTTTTCGTATATTCCTATTTTTTTTTCACTTCATTTCTCTCTTTCTCTATGTCTTTCTCTCATATTTCTATCATTATTCGGACTATCCTCATCTTGGTTGTTTTTCATACAACGTTTCGACCGTTGTACTCTACAGCCTTCATCAGGTATCATCTGGTAGGAGTGGGGAAGTAATGAACCGAACCCTTTATTTAACCAACGGGGGTATATTGACCGCAATCCCCTCTTAGCAGTAGTAGTATTATTATTGTCTCACACCGGGATTGAACCTAGAACCATCAGATTACTTGCAGTAATTCTGTAACCACTACGCTATGTGTCCATATCTCTCTCTCTCTCTCTCTCTCTCTCTCTCTCTCTCTCTCTCATACACACACACATACACTCTCCATATATATGTGTATGTGTGTGTGTGTTTAGAAAGCGATCCTTCTTCACTACAATTTTGGTTATAGGCAACAGACAAGGAATTTTTTTTTTTTTTTTCAAAAACCTTTCCTCATCGACCTTTCCTGTTTCTGCACGGATCAATGAAGTCAGCAGTTAGTGTAAGAACCGCGAAAGTTTTTGATCAAGCGCTTTCGGCTCTTCGTCTAGCAATTATCAAGATCAAATGGCTGTGGACTGGAAAATGTGATGATGAATTCGGAGTTTATGTTCTTGTTTTCGTTTTTTGATCGTTTTAGATTCAACATTGAATTTTTGCCGATAGTGCTCGATCAAGAAACTTCAGAACAATTTTCACGTGCACGAATCGCTCAAGTTCACTCGGACAGACACAGGACGGATTAAAATAAGCATTTTTTGTCTGTGGTATTCAAACTTGTATGTATATATGTATTTATGCATGTATAAGTGTGCGTATACACATGCTGTGTACATTCATACGCATTCCAACCCGAGATTTGTATATAAAACAGTGCAACAACTTTGATAGTACAATTGATGAAAAATGAAAGTGGAATCTAAATCTTTCAAATGTGGGTCAACTTAATAGCGCGAAATTTAAGATAGATTCAAAAATAAGACATACTGATTTATATGTATTTTTACTCACACACACACACACATATATATATATATATATATATATATATATATATATATATACATAATTTCTAATGTATATGTGTATATATATATATGCAAACGTATATGTGTTTGTGCGTATATATATATATATATATATATGTGTGTGTGTGTGTGTGTGTGCATGTTTATATATATATGTACATATATATATATATATATATAAATCGTATTTGTATATATATATTTGTACATTGTGAATTAATCTATCATGTTTATATATATATGTATGCCAATGTTCATGTACATATATATATGTACATATATATATATATATATATATATATATATATATATATATATATATATATGTTTGCATATGTATTATGAGCATATGTGTGTCCATATTGTGTTTATATATGTGTGCGTATGTATCCTATTCATGTGTTTTGTGTGAATATGTGTGTTGTGTGTATATATTATCTTTATGTATCGTGTGTATATATAATATGTGTGTTTGAACATATATGCATGTGCATATTTATATATGTGTGTGTCTCTGTGCGTGTGGCTATGTATGTGCATTTGTGTGTTAGTGAATTTTTATATATGAGTGTGCAAGCAAGAGTGAATACGTACTTAGAGCCAGAAAAAAAACTTTTATCGAAATAGATTTGAACAAGCACAGGCATTAGTAAAGTAAGATGAACGAGAAAAGTTTGTAGATTAAAAGCGAGACATAGATGAGAAGAGTTTGTTGACTAAGCGATGCAGATGAAAACCGACTCTAGACTGAGATTTGCAAGTAAAATGAGTTTGAGATGAACAGACGGAGATAGACTTTTTTTTATCTATCTCCATATCGGAAAGCTTGTACAGAATTTAATGCAGAATATTCAATTTTCAATGCAGCTGTTTCCTTCCGTCTCCATTGTAGACATCTCTCTCTCTCTCTCTCTCTCTCTATATATATATATATATATATATATATATATATATATATATATAGATAGATAGATAGATATAGATATAGATATATATATATATATATATATATATATATATATATATATATATATATATATATATATATATATATATATACACACTTATTTATTCCTCCTCCTTCTGAATATGAGAAATTATCAACAAAAACTGTCAACATCGAAATAGTCTCCTCCAGTTTTTATACCTTTCTACACTGCCTGGCTGGCTGTCCGTCAAGCTCTCCATCTACCTACGCATATGTTCTGATTACGTGTTGCACCAATGGAGCTAGAGGGCTGTAAATGGCAATGATTATATCTGCCAACAAGTTTTGTTCTTCAAATGACAAAGAAAGTCCTCGTCATGTTGATCCCTTAGTGTGTGTGTGTGGCATCGTTCACGCTCGTTTTCCCTAATTGCAGTCTTTCTTAGTGATCGTCACCACAAAAAATGATTGGAAAAATAAATTATTCATCGATCACCTCTTTGTCCAATTTCTTTTAATTGATCACTCTGAACGAAGCCTTGTGCCAAAATACGTTGGTCCCGTGACAGTTCCCATTGAGTGACCAACCAAACCTGATAGATATATCTCTTTTCGTTCTTTAAATCCATTTTTTTATCATATAATCCAAACACTCAGCACTTTCTTTTTATCGTCTCTGGTTCACTATAATAAGGCCTACACCGAAAATCAGCAACTTTGAGCTTAGTCAGTTCTTGATGGGTGACCGTTTGGGAATACCAGATGCTGTGAGCGATTATGATAAAGTGAGTGATACTACTTCGGGTCCTTCTCACATCTTCGTCGATTTCATATATTGCAAGCTGAAACAAAAGAAACTTGTGGTACGTCATGTTCGGTTAAGGACAGCTGATGCGGTAACCATTGCAGATGAACTTTTTACTTTATTTCTTTATCATTAATCAATGTTAGGGAAAAAAAAGGAAAAATTCTAGTCACTAGCTTCTTATTTTTCTGTTTTATACCCTAAAAAAATGGAAAATTTTTAATAACTAACTTTTTATTTTCCTGTTTTATATCCAAACAAACAATAATCTGCTTTTATTGTATAAACACGAATGTTCTTTTAGAATTCATTCATATAATTTCCCAACAATCGTTTTTTTTTCTTGAACACCCATTCTTTCATATCTGTCTCTTATATGTTTAACCCATTAACTGTTGCAAGAGCCACTAAATTTGTATGGTCTGAGTGTGCCGAGTGGCCAGGGGTGGAGCTATCATAAAAGTAATGAAGCTCAACTTTAAGGGCCCTCAATCACGCAAAAGCCCCAGAAGCAACTTTTTTTCAACAAAAGTGACGCAGTTTTTGTATAGATCAAGCTCAGAAATAAGTCAAGACGCTAAATGATATCGAAGCCCACGTGGTTTTCAGCGTTAGCAACATTCCGTTCATTGGTACTCGGGGCGCTGTTGATACATCTTACTTTTAACATGATTACACCCGTATACTCCAATAAAAACTACTTTGCTATACAATTACTACACTGACTGGATAGGATGGATGCTGACCTTATTTTGCTGGTTACAAAGGGAGCCTCCTAACAGTTCAAGCTGCAGGCCCCCTACAACAGTACAAGCTTCAACGTTCCCTTAATGTAGGCCAAACTACTACGTGTAACTCAATATAAGCTGACCAGATTGTTCTGTAAACAATTGACCCTTGCACTTGAATGATACAGAGGTAAGAACACAGAAACAAGCTTAAAAGGTCATATGTAACTCTCTGTGCAAGGATCCGGTGTGAGGCTGGTGAAAATTTCCGCCATTTGCAATCAACAGCAATGACTGAAAAATCTGCTGTTGATGGGTTGGCGTTTTATTTTTTTCATTTTACATCTGAGGGAAAACGTGTTTGCTTCTATTGCATACACCAAAATGCCCTTCTTTTACAGTTCTTCCATATTTTCGAACGTTTTCATTGTCTTCTTGGAGAACTTTATCTTTCCAGTTCGGTTCTAAATATCTCCTGCAATCATGAGAAAATTTTCATCAATAACAACCGCTGATAATATTACACAAATGAGCCTTGCAAGATGCTCGTATGGATCTGTTACTTCAAAATTGTGAACAATAATGAGTTTGGAAAATTCTTAGGGATCTTGTCAAATCTCTGATTAGAGTTTTTCTATGAAATCCGTAATTTCACTATCACTACAGTGGCGTTGTGTGGAAGTAAGTTGAATTTACTGAAGCAGAATATACCTACGTTTGCCTTAGTTTGGTACAAGGCCACAGTAATGGAGCACTCTGTGGGAATCGAACACAGGAAACAAGTAATAGTCAAAATCACAAGCTTTATTAACATTTCTACACTGATTGTTGAACTGAAGATCTCATGAAATAGCGGGAATGTTCAGGAAATCTCACAAAAAAAACGGAGATTTCACAGAATCACTTGTTTTGCAATCTTACTGTAACATATACGCACAAATGGATCTCTTTTAGAGTGTTTTTTTGGGGGGGTTCATTTTTCTGACAGTCTGTTTGTCTTCGTGAAAAAAGATCACCCGGCGCTATGGGAAAATTATCATGATTAACAGCAGCTGACAATATCACTTTAATGAGCCTTGCAAGATGCTAGTCTAGAGTCCCACGGGCAGTTACTTCGGACAATATGACTCCACTGTCTTGTTCTGTGGAGTACATTTCACAATGGCTAAATCGTATGTTTGTTTTTTTTTTTGTTGTTTTGTTTTGTTTTTCCAAAAATAATGAAAAATTACACTAAACCAAAACAGACATAATTTCTGTAAAGCTAAAATCAACTTTGGAAAAAAAAGTAACTGAAATGTTTGAGAAATATTTCCAAAATTAGAAATTAATGTCTGGGATTCAAACATAATGTAATTTGCATGGAATAGAATAAAAAACAAAATTGGAAATAGTATCAGGTTATGCGACTTATAATAATATTGTTTCAACAAGTTGTGATATTTTTGTGTATGCCTCATGGGGAATTGGCTCTCGAAAATACATTTTGTAAATAGAATAAAAACTAATTGGGGGAAAATATCACTTCTGACAACCGAATCAGTTGAAGAGAGAGAGAGAGAGAGTGAGAGAGAGAGAGAGAAGCGGGAGAGAGAGAAACAGGAATGAATTTATAAAGGAAGCCTGACGTGTTCTAACAATTTTGAAAGAAAAAAATCGCCGTTTCTGTCAATAATAGAACAACTGCAGCGTCGAAATGTGAGGTCATGCAAAAAAAAAATACCATCGATGAATTGATATGGTCAAAATAAATTCTTTCTATGACATCACTGGCGTTTTTCACTGAAGAACATCTAAGAATGAGTAAAAAAAAAGATATACTTCTAGGTTCTGGATAATCTTGATGTTATTATTGAACCCAGCAAAACGAGGCCGAAAAAAAAAATTTTTTTTCAAAAACGACAAAATGACACATGCAGATATACACAAAAAAGATAGGATTTTTTTACCGCCTTTGATGGCTATGGTTGTTCAATGTAAATTTGATATCTGATACCATTTTTGCATCCAGGATAAGTAGAAGAACAAGTAGTGTAAGCGTAAAATGCGTGGATATGAAAATCGATGGCCTAAGTTCAAACTCAAATCGAGGCTTCTTTGCCTCACATTAATACCTGAGAGAAAGGCATGAATCTCTTTTCTAGGCTATTTAGAAAAGGAAAGCAACAAGTCTAAGCGAAAGATGACTCCGATTTCAATACCAGGGAGTGGAAACTTTTATTAGGGTAGTTGGATGCTAACTTTGGCATCTTCCAGGTATTTCCTACCGCCTATGCAGTTGATGCAAAACATGGCATACTGCTCTCTTTGGGACTCTAGAAAAGCGAAGCAACTTGGTATCCCAGTATCTCCATAATCATCACCTGGGCTTGCGCCCTGGAGGAGTCTTCACCGTTGTACCATTGTCTATCGAGGCAGAAGGTGATAAAAAATCAAGCTCTAGAAAATATACATTCATCATTAATTTGGATTATACTTTTCGAGGCCAGCCCAGTCATTGATCGTTTTCCGATGAGATTAGAACTTGCATATCATATGTTGGAACCATATCTTACATGGACAACGCTTTAATCAGACAGTTAATGGAACCTTAATGCTCAAATAGAGATCTCGTCTATCGCCATGCAACTATTTTTGGATAGAATTCAAAAGACTTGGTCAGTTCTCGATCCAAAAGTGCATATTTGGAAGAGGCTGGGCTTTAAGGCTTGTGGAACGATACGAATTAGAAAGAAAGATCTATAATCTCAAGTATTTCATTTATTCTTATTGAATTTAGAAAACTTGGCACCACACTGCTATGTGAGCAGACTAGTATATCTGGCGAATATCAACTTCATACAATGGCCAGTTGTCGAATAATCGCGGCACATACTCAGACAAAGATTTATTCAATGATAGCTCAGGTGTACCTCGTATGAATGAATCACCCTTTCCCGTACGTTTACTAAAAGTTATCATTTAAAAGATTATCTAAAATTAACCGAAGAAAAATGACCTTTCATCAAAGATCATCTTAAGAAATACCAGCACAAAAATTGGGCGCTGTTGGTCTAAAATGACCATTGAGACCGAACTGGAACATTCATTTAGAAAAACAAAAAAAACAAACTTTTTTCGGATAGTGCCTAATGGTGTACTCATGTGAAATTTTTAGGTTGAAATTCCAAAATGTGACTAAGGGCGTCAGGAGACACACACAGAGAAGAATCTGTAGCCAACTCGACTGGTTGGTCCGCCGGGCCATTTCTGGGGCTACAGTGATCCGGTACATTTAATTGTATGTATCAAAGGTGAGGTATTCATTCAAGAGAGGTAACCCGGAAAAACACTACATAGAGGAATGACGTATTATGAAATCATGGAGAACAGATAATACATGACTTACACGTACTTCATATGTCTCCGAGAAACTCATATTTCATCTTACGATGGACTATATTTTAACTTCAATTTTCATTGAGGAATCGGGACCTCATTCTGCTTATCTATTATTTCTTTTTTCTCTCTCCCGTTTCTTTTTCTTTTCCTCTATCTTTTACCTATATTCCATGGGTATCTTTGTCTTTTATATCTCTTCTTTCCTCTTATTTGAATACATCTATCTCTACTCACTCGATCAATATCTTCACATTTTTCTTCTAGTTCTGCTAAGACGACTCGACCTCAATCAGTACGTCTTAGTTAATTCATCTCATTGTCTACTTAGTTTTGTCGTCTTCCTCCTCCTGTCACATCTTCTCCTCTACGTTCAATCTCCTCCTTCTCTTTCCCTTCAAATTTCCCCAATCTCCTCCCCGTTTTCCACCTTCCTCCTCCTTCTCCCCTGTATAACTCTTCGTTACTCTCGCTTCCCATTTCTAAGTATACATCGTACATATTTCTGTATACATCCTCTCCTTCCCCTTTCCTTTCTTCTCATTCTCCTCTTTTAATCGGACCTCCAACTCCCGCTATTCATCTATCTCCTACTTCTTTTCCATCTCCTTCGTCTTCTCCCCTTTCTCCTTCACCACGTTTTATTTCTCTTCCAATTCTTTCTTCTTCACCTCTTCCTATCACCTTTACTTTATCTCTGCTTCCTCTCTTGTATCTTTTTCTCTCTTCCTCTCCTACTTCGTCGTCTCCACCGACAATTCCCTCTATTAGCCTTTATCCTCTTTTTCTCTCCTCCTCATCTTCCATTGCTTCTCCTCCTCCTCCCAACTGCTCATTTGCTACAACCATTTCTTGTCTATGTTCTCCTTCCATTTTCTTTCCGCCTTTATTCCTTCCTTGTTATTTTATCACAGACACTCCTGGTCATAAGTTGTGCCCGGTCGGCCATATCGAAGGCATGCTTGAGTAAGCTAGCCAGCTGCCAAGATCTCCAACTTAACAAAATTCCACCCAAGCATGAATTCGTCTGACGGCCGAGTAGGCAAACAGGTGTCCGGGGTGGCGCAACGGTTTAAGAAAAAAAATTGAGTATTAGGGACGAGCTTTAGAAGCAAGCGACAAGAGGTGCCTGAAATAGAACTCCAACAGCACAAGTAACAGCAGCAGCCATCATATCCGCTCCCGCCTTTCCCACCTCTTCCCTTGACGACCATGACTGCACTAACCCTTGCCATGTCTCGCCAGCAAATCTTTCTATCTAATCACTCCATCTTAGGTCTGGTCTTCTCCTACTGCGTTTACCGTTGCATGGGCACCAGTCAGTCTTTTGCTCCATTTGTCCTCATCTTTTCTTGCTAAGAGTACGGCCCATCTCTATTTTCGTTGTTTGATTATTTGTATAATATCCTTCTCTTTAGTCTTCTTGCTGATTAAAGAAATATCTTTATTATAAAATTTCTTGCTCAACATACGAAGGACGCAGCCGGCTTCATGACAACGTTAATTTCAAACTGTTTCAAATTCGTTTTGGCAAGTCGTGGTTTCAATTCAAATCCAAATCTCACCAAAGTCTTTGAAATGATATCCAGTACCTCTCTGCTAAGCATTCACTATGAACAGTTGGATTACAGAAGCCTGGGGAGGAATGGGATCACTTAAGCTATTTCACACCTGTGAAAATGGGTACCTCAATGACTCGGAATCGGAAAATCCTGTACTGAGTTACTGAGATCCCGGATCAAGAATATCGAAAAACTATCTCAGTAAAACACAACTTACAAAATCATCACCAAAAGATGCTTAGTACTCGTCAGGACTTATCTTGGTCTGCTTAGGATCTATGTCTGTTTATTAGTGTCTATGATGTCTGTCTGTTCAAGATGTATTTCGGTCAGTTCAAGAACTGTTTAGGATCTACCTCAGTCCGGGGTTTTTTTTATTGGTATCTACGTCAGTCGGTAAATGATGCACTCTGTTCTGCTTGAGATGTACCTCGGCTTGTTAAATTCGGGATGTGCCTCGGTCTCTTGAAGATCCGTCCAGATCCGCCCAGTATCAACTCTGGTCCAAACAGGATCCACTGCACTCTTCTCCGGATCCATCTCGGTCTATTCGGGATCCAATACGGTCAGCCCAGGATCCATTCCGATGGTGCTTTTCGAGATGCACGCGGGTCGATTCTGGATCTACTTTACATTTTTCGGGATCTATCCAAGTCTGTTTAGTATCTACCTTGGTCTGTTCAGGATCCTTATCTGGATCCATCTCGGTCTATTCTGGATCCTATACGGTCTGCCCAGGATCCATCCCGATGGTGCTTTTCGAGATGTACGCGGGTCGATTCTGGATCTACTTTACATTTTTCGGGATCCATCCCAGTCTGTTTTGTATCTACCATGGTCTGTTCAAGATCTGCCTCAGTCTGTTCAAGATCGATTTCAGTCCGTTCGATATCTTCATCCATTGCACATCGTCTCGTCAGGCTCCTCTCGCTTCTTGAGAGAACTTCTGGCAACACTCCAGACAGTATCATTAGTGATCGCGCTCTGTTCTCCGGACATTATATTTTTCCATTGTTTTCAAGGTTCACTGAACACCAAGACTCGAGGTCAACACAATACACTAAGCAGTGCAAGTTACCGTTTCGACGCCAGGGGCATACAACCATGGCCTGAGGTCACTATCTTCATATTTTCCTGACATATTTTATTACTCTTCCATCATAAAATAATGCACTTCAACGGAAATGGCTTAAGCGTGCTTGCGTGTATATACATACGTATGTGCGTGTATTTACGTATATGAACATATCTTTATATGTAAACATGTGTTTTACGTTTTCAGGCGTCTCCATGTACGCATATATATATATATATATATATATATATATATAGTTAGGGCAGTAAGTGTACGTACAGTAAGGGCAAATTGAACATTCGATCCGATAGCTTTCTTCGTTCTATGCTCAAATCACAACACAACTCAGGATACGACATGGGCAATGGTACACCTAAAATATTGAGTAAATACCTTCACTATTGAAGGATTTATGTATCTGTATTTCCAGCGTTGTATCTGAGTTGCGGCCTAATTTGAACTTTGTAGGACATGTATAAAGAAAGTTATTGGATGGAACGTGCAATTTTTCATACCTTACGAATATTTACTGACCTGACTGTATGTACGTACACGGATATTTGTAAAGTTTAGCCTGGTTAAATACATAGCTACACATAAGAAAATTGTGCTGCACCAATCTTTCATTGGGAAAGTATCTAACTAAGAAATTCGGCAAAGTTTTTACCTAAGCTCGGACACAATCCTTTGATTCCAGAGAAAAAAACGAAAAAAAGCGTCATCTCCCCAAAACATACATTCAAATACACACACACAAACACACACACACACACACACATATATATATATATATATATATATATATATATATATATATATATATATATATATATAATTAAATACATATATAGTTGAACTGTAAAAAAGACGAACGGAGCTAAAGTGTGTTTTGTATGCAATGAAGTTAATTCACATAATGTCATTCCAAACATGTTTCGAAGCGAAAAAGCTTCATCTTCAGTGGAGAGGTCAGACATCTGCAGTGTTGGCATAGTAGTAAATGATAATTTAAAATCAGTAAAAGACATTTCATTTCAAGTCCACTTTGCTGTTGTGGGTCAGCGAACTGAATTGATGATGATGGCTGTCTTGAGAATTGGTGAATGACTTGTTTGAGTAAGAGTCATTCAAGGGTCAGGCCTTCAAGAGACTGGTTGCCATGGGGATATTCTGCGTAGGAATGCAATAGAATGATCGGATTAAAACTGGAAAGTGCTGGTGATGAAGAATCCTGGTTTTAAAGAACCATTTGAGATAATTTAGTGAGTAGTTTCCTTTTAGGAAGTGTGCCTTTTTTTTCTTTTAGATTTTGAAAAGATGTTTTTAATTTATTTAAACACATCTTATAGTATCTTTTAGTAGGAACTGTCAACTATATCTTTCACCAAAAGTCAGAACAGATTTCTTCAGTATTTGAATTGGTTCAGCCGGCTATGTATGTATGTATGTATGTACCACGCAAAGACGCTACACTAGTGGTGCTAGAGGGCTGAACATTTAAACATGTACTCCTTATTTTGTTTACAAAAAAAATATTTTCTTTGTTTTTTCAAGGGCAGTCGATTTACATCTGAATTGGTCACTGGTTTGTACCCGTTGGATTTTGCAAATTTGAATGTGTCAGTAATCCAGCAAAAGTCTACAGAAGTGACTTATTCATTGATCACACTTAATTCTTTTTTTGATTGATAATCCCCAACATGGAATGCTAAAGAAATATTTTGGATACAAGACACACCTGTTCATATTAAATTCTGTCTCTAAACATCCTTTCCGTTTAATCCTATATTAAATTAACATGGAAGTATACACTTGCGTATCTATAGGTCTTATACAATGTGTTTAGAAATTAGAATGTGGATATACGTGTACACATATATCTTTAATTATAGATTATTTGAAAAGAACTTCCGTTTTTAATCAGTAAATATATCATTTGACCTGGACTACATAAATAAACGATTAAAGAAAATGGGACTGCTGTACGGATAGAAACTGCCGCTTTACTGTAGCGTTGCTCTTATCGTTGAGCTAAACGGCCGCTGGTAATTCAGCGGCCCCCAAAACTGTTTCAACTCTAAATTCTCATTTTTCTTTATTCACAGTCTATATCTGCTCTATTTGTTCCTTTGACACGGATAAGTATGTCACTATGAAATGGGTATATGGTCCGATAGAATAATTGCAAATTGCGTTACATTATATTGAAACTCTATTTGGATTGATCTCCAGTTATCACAGGGTCAATGTATCAATTGGTCTAGGTAAAATAAATCACACATTCCTCGTGCAACCACAGGAAATCATTTCAAATAGAGTTTTGATATAATATGGTGCAATCCATCGGATATTATATCCATTTCTTGATCAAGTATATCTATACGAACACATCTATAGTCTCCATATGAATAATGTGCATATATATATATATATATATATATATAATTGCCACATGCATATATTGTGTAAGTATTTGGGTGTTGGTTATTTTTATGTTGGTATACGTTGATGTAAACTTATGTGTTTGAAATATGAGAGTACCTCTTTTAATTTATAGTCAAATGCTGCAAATGTATAAATAAATAGATATTCATACAAATATATGGACCTATGTACACACATATCCACATGTATTGTTGAAAGCGTCTGGTTGCTATTTATTTCATATATATATATATGTGTGTGTGTGTGTGTGTGTGTCAATAACGGAAAGATACTAAAACGAGAGTCCGGTTTAATTTATTGTTAGTTGCAGCCATAAAGCTCATCTTTTTCTCTTTTTCGGTTCCAACATTTTAATTTAAATCTAGCTTTGTTTATTTTATTTTCATTTAATTAAGCCAAGTCAAAGTCAAGTATTTCTGGAGCCTTAGTTCGTCATTCATGTTAACTCTATTACCAACCACCTTCCCCTTCTCTCTCTCTCTCTCTCTCTCTCTCTCTCTAATTCACTCTTCTACCAGAGGCTGAGGGACTTGAGCGATGTTTCCGATGGTCAACTATAAAATGTGACCTTAAACGGAATCCGCCGAGCAAACGGATTGTTTGATACTAAATTTTGCGATAAACAAATTTATCTGCATGGAATTGTTGATGAGGTTTTCTATCGCTTACCCCTCTGCTCTGACTACTCTTCCTTCTCCTCGCTATTTGAGGGGAGAGGGCACAAGTCATCATCATCATCATTGGACATAGACCTTCCAGTACTTCCTGAACCTGTCAAGTTCGTTTCACAATTTCCATATTCTGCTGGCCTCGGTTCTGTATTTGATCTCTTGTGATCCATGCTGTGAGTCGTGACGCCCAGCGACCGTCGGCCATTCTTACAACATGACCAGCCGATTGCCATTTGAGTTTCCTAATGGATTCTATGATGTCTAAGACTCCTGTTTTGTTTTGTTTTTTTTTTCCTTAATTTACTATGCTGTCTTGTGATCTCTGTATTTATTTTTCAACATGATTCTCTCATGTGCACGTTGCATGGTTCTCAGATTGCAGGTCAGTCTCATGGTTAGGTTCCATGCTCCATGTTTCAGCTCCATTGGGGAGTATCGAGAGGATGCATCGCTTGTATACCCTCCTTCTTGATATCTTCCTCTTTTGCGGATTCCATGTAAAGTTGTACTTTTTCAAGCTTTACATTTTCTATTTTGATTGTTGTACGTTTATTTCCGTTGTGTTTGTTTTACACGATGTTTGTTTTGCTGAAATTGATGTGATGGCCAACTTTTTTGCTTTCATCGTCCAGTTTGTCTAGCATCAGTTGGAGGTCCTAAATGTTCTCGAAAAGATCGATGTCGTCCGCAAATCTGAGGTTGCATAGGCATTTGGGCTTGGAGTAAACCATCATAAAGGGGCATTAGAAGGGGAGTAGAGAGACTCGTAGGAAGCTAGGGAAGAGAAGTGACTGCAGAGAGGAGAGTATAAAATTCTTCAACATCAACCGGAAATCCAATTTACTTCATTCAAAACCTGACAATTCACTTCCACTGTTTTTATTTCACTCGAACTTTTGTCAACCTCGTAGTATTGTTGAGTTTTGACTTTATTTTTGTTTGTCACATCAATGACAATAACCACACCAAACACCAGTGATGTCATGCAATAATAAGAGTTACGCACACGAAAAACTGATAACTAATTCACTCTCACAGTGATAACTACTTACTTAAATTTTACTCTTTCTTCAACAGAAAAAGTTTTCCAGTAATTCTAACTCTTTTCATGATTTCAATCCCCCCCCACCAAATTTCTTGTCCATTTTTCTTTGCACGTAACCTCACCTACTAAATCTTTCATTGTTCTTTTCACAACCATCTCTCCACCCCTTAACACTCTCCTCCCTCTCTACCTCCGAAATTTCACGTTTAATTAGCCCAACTCATTGACTACATATTATTTTCGTCTTGATTCTGCCGATATGAATTCGTATAAGAGGGCATCGATTAGAATTTTAGAATTGCACTGAGAGCTACGTGAAAAAGCAGTGCTATGGATATTCTTTAAGCATGGAAAAGCCTAAACTACTACACAAATAAATGAGTGACAAAAAGTAGATTTGCTGGACACTTGATGCAGAGTAACCACGAAAGAAGGAGCAAAAGATTATTAGATTTCCGACCATGAAGGATGAGACAGAGAAGTACAGTGAGACATTGCAAAGATTAGCATAATCACGGTCATCCTAGAGGAGGAAATAGAATATCTAGCAGACTTCTTAAAATGCCTGATGATTATGTGTGTTTATATATATATACATATATATATATATATATATATATATATATATATATATATATATATATATATACATACATATATATATATATATGTGTGTGTGTATTTTTACTTATAATAAACAGTGTGATTCCTGTTTTTATTTCTTTTTCTGTAACAATGGACTTTGCTGATAAAAACATCCACGAGTCACGATTTCAAACAATGGACTTGTCTACTGAAGTGAGTTCATAAATTTCTTTTATTGGAAAATCATCTCATAGAAATTCTAATATATCCTTGACTTTTTCACGGTGATTACCTATATATATATATATATATATATATATATATATATATATATATATATATATGTGTGTGTGTGTGTGTGTGTGTGTGTGTAATAGGATTGATGGGTTATCTCCGTTATAAAGGTAGAACATTTTTTGATTGACAAAGTGTCAGACATAAATCGAGTTGATAATTATTCATCCACAGACGTTTCGTTGGTTGTCAGCCTACATCATCTGCGAGACGGGGAATGATTTTTCCATCATCTCACTGATGATGTGGGCTTACACCTCACGAAACATCAGGCCATATCATACCTATTAACCCCATCTGTTTCCCTCGTCGTCTGTAAAATAAAATTATATATATATATGGCAAGACACGAATACTTTGAAGTGTCAATATCTACGTAAATATCCCCATCAGTTTTTACGGTTTCCAAGCTAATTTAGAAAATAAATACTGCTTCACCAATTAAGAAAAATGAATTTACGCAAAAAGCAAAAAGATTGACAATTTTTGCAAAGCTTATAGAAAATGGGACCTGAGAAAATATGTTTTCATGTTTATCTTATTCAATAGAGATAAATGAGATATTTATCTTTCTGAAAATGCAGGCATGTGTAAGCAAAACCCAGACAAATTACTCTCATCTTTAAAGTGAATAAAATATCCCATATATTATTATGTGCTAATAAAAATGATGGAAACGACTATTATACTTACCTGGGATATAAGTTTATTACCTCTGCCAACGAAGTTGGAGAGATATGTATGTCTCTTCATTTTCCCGTTGGTTTTTCAATTTGTCTTTCCTCACGATATCTCCCGAAGCACCTGATAAATTTCAAATTCTATGGACAATGGGTTTAGGAAAAAGTGATTAAATTTTCGGGTTGATCCATACAGTAACCGACACTACATCGTTGTTATTTGTCAACATTTCTTTATTATGCAAAAAGTTCATGTATGTCCTCACGATATCTCAAAAATACTCAATGAATTTGAATTAAATGTTGTGGCTTGATGGGAAATAAAATAAGAAAGTGGTGCTTAAATATCGGGATATATCTAGGAATAAATTTTTATTTAAAAGTACTTTTTAATATTTTTTCATACATTTATATATAAGCACATCACTCCCCACTGAATATCTCCAAAAATTCTCAAGGAATTAAATTCAGGGAAAGTGTGGACGAAAGATTACAGAAGAAGTAATGAAATCATTGGATGGATCAATCAATAATTACTTTCCCTACGTCGTTATATATCCATGCCTCATGATGTCGTCAAAAGTTAATTTCTGTCCGAATGAGTTTCAATGAAAATTTGTGGATGGGTTGATAAAGCACCAAAAAAGTGATTGATTTCGAGGCAGATCCAGGCTCAATTACTATTCCTAACAATGATCTCTACAGAGATATGCGCTCTCGGGGTGCTGGGGAGGGGTTTCTGGTTTGAGTTTTTGACGTCAATGCAATGATAAAATAATCTGATTCTACCAGTGTTTATTCCTAACCATTTCTTCATTCGCCGATTTGATTGCTGTTTTGAGGAATGGGGTTAAAATTGCTAACTTCGTTGGATTAATCGGCGTTTCTACTAGTGTTAATGTTTATTTACCACTTCAAATTTTCTATGTTGAAGCATTCTAAAGCCACAATATGGCAGACGAGTAAAGCAGGCATTTTCTTACAAATGTTCAATCCAAAAATAGTCCATCTTTTTTCGACGTTGTCACAGACATCTAGATGTAGCCCCGAGCCTATCTCCCTGAGAGCTATTGGGAGTTACCATCCATCTGAATCACTCTTCAAAGATAACTCGTATTTTATTTTTCTGTCTTTATCCAACTCGACTACAAAGTCTTGAGTTGATTTAGTTTTACTACCGTAACAATAACAAGAAGGATCCTCATCAAAATCAGGGTTCTAAGCTGATACGTAAAACCCACATTTCCATATTGTGATTTGAATTAACGACCAACTAATTGTCAGTAGAATGAGCTGCATTGAAATGTCATAGATATTAACAAAAATATTCAATGCAGATACAAGCAGGCCCATTTCCTCCAAATAAATAAATACATCTTCAAAAAAAGATATATAGTTCCATATTTTTTTATCATATATACAATACCAAAGTTACACCAATCATCTCAAATCAGAATAGATGTTGGAGGCACCAGTCTTATTTATCATCTTCTTCCTTTTGGGATCTAGCGCGTTATGTCTCCTAAATGTTTGGATAACATCTCGTATAATCCCATCTGTACAATTTGATTTAGCTCAATGTATACCTGACATATCAGAACGTTTAAACAAAGACGTGCAATATTTACGCTGAAATGATAATAAAAAACCTCTACTCCATTTGTAAGATCACTAGAAGAAGGATATACAAGTATGTGGAAATAAAATAAAGACGAGAGATAAATTTACACACGCACTTACAGATTTACACGAAGAAAAAATGCAATTTACGTACAGATATTTATTTTTGCTATGTTGAAAGAATTTGCTCGATTCGTATCCATCTATTTTATTTGCAACTGGAAAAGAATGTGGAATATCGTTGAATCTACGGCCAATCAACCGTACCAATGTTGTTATAGACTTACGCCTGACTGAACATGATTCAATTTCTCGTTCTGGTTATTTTACCCTTTGCAAAAATTATTCTCTTTCAATATCTTGTTTGTCAGTTTAAATTCGTTTTTTACGGCATTTATTATTATATTTGCCTCTTGTTTTAACTATTCCCCACGTTCAATTTGTTTTTATCAAAAATCTTATTGTATTTGAACATGTATACATATGTAAAGATAGAAGTGTTTCAAAAATGTGTGCTTATCTCATAGCACAAATTAGATTTGAGGGAAAAGATTTTCGAGAAAATAAAACTTGACAACATTTTTGTATTCTGCCAAGCCTCAACTGCTACCATAAGCTGATTCCCCGGTTCAGGATTCGTCCTGTAGATGGCAAAAAAAAGTAGTGTCAGTTTCCTAACTAAAAGGGGCGAGAATCAGGTCCACCTTGATGCCTTGTGACACTTTTCGCGGAAACAGGGCAATGTTGTCATTACTCATACGTGTTAGTCTGCGAGTTGGACTCAACTATGCGTGGGTAAGCGAATAAATACCCACTACTTTTTCATACTGACATTAATTGCAGAAAGGCATGGTCCTCAATTTCTTTCAATCGTCTCTTATAATCCAATTTTTTTATTATGTTGCACACGGATATAATGGGAACAACGTGAAAAATATCACAATGTCTAATGTTCTGATCTCACAAACAACTGAAACATGTGTCAATGTATTCATCAAGAGTGTAAATACGTTAATCCATGCAAATTTAAGACTGTTAGCGTCTCCGGGGCTTGGGGTATAATTCGATTTAATATTAGTTTGAATTTTGTTATTTTAATTTAATTTCCGGACACCAGATGCGAAAATCACCCCCACCCACAACATGGCCAGTTCTGTGTTCAAGAGTACCTTGATATCCATCTCTCTTTTTTGCGACTTCTTTGTCTTCCTGTTTTTGTCGTGCGTGTTCATGAGTATGTTAGAAAATGTCAACATCAACATGGGTATCTTCAGTTTTTAAATTGGTCTGTCTTGACTGGCTGGTTATGTACGTACCAAGCGTTCAGGCTACGCCAATGAAGCTTGAGGACTGAAAATGTAAATATCTACTGGTAGTGATCAAATTACAATGTGAAGTTAAGCTTAATTGGTTTCTTAATTTGTGTCCGGTCGAATTTATGCCTTTTTTTTTTTTTTGAAAATTTGAAATGTTTTTGTAATCATCACCCCACAAAAGGCGAGAGAAATAACTTATTTACTGATCACCCAAACACAGCATGGTGCCAAAATATGTCTTTCATGTGACTGTTTCTCTTGATTGACAAACCAGACATATTTGAATATTTGTTTCGGTCTGTATTGTGAAGTGTTGGATAGTATCTAATTATGTGTATCAGATTCGTTCGGTTAAGATTCCTTCTCTTGTTTGAATCCAACCAGTGTTATTGAAAATTTAATTTTCATTGTCAAGTTTCTCTCATTTTTGTTTCTTTTTTGCGTGGACAATTTCCTTCCGTTTAAGTTTTTTTTTGGGGGGGGGGTAATTACTTTTGTTCTCTTTTTATTGCTATTATTCTCTCATTCCTTTGTTTTTCCTTCATTTTATTCTTCATAAATATCATCATCATTTTTTTTCTCCATCTCTTCCTTTTCTGCGTGGCTTTCTCTTCTCCATAATGAAAAAGCGAGAATGAGAAGAAGGCTGACAAGGAGTCTATACCCCTTTCCTCCTCTCTTTTACTTTCATCCTCATTCTCTTTTTCTCTCTCTTTCTCTCTCTCTCTCTCTCTATGTATCTATCTATCTATCTTTCTCTTTTTCTTCCTACTCCTCCACCTCCCTGGCGTCTGTCTCGCTTTTCGCATTTCAATTGTATTTATTTCTTTTCTTACTGTCTCTTTTTTACTCGATGCTGTCTTTCTTCCCTCTCCACTGTCTCTCCGTCCTTTACTCCACGTCGTCTCTTGTGTTTTCCCCACTGCCCCTCTCTCTTTTCCACTCACTGTCTCTCCTTCTTTCCTCCTCATTCTCCCTCTTTTAACTTCCCTCTGTCTCTCTTTCTTTCCTTCCTATGGTCTGTACTTCATTCCGTCTGCAACATCACCTGTTTCTATAGCCTCCTTGCTGTCCTTCCGTCCGTCACACTTTTTTTTTTGACAACATTTCCGAGGGTTTTTTTTTCTCTTTTCTCTTTTCTCTTTTCTCTTTCTCTATTCAATTGTAAGATGAACAAGACAGACGTAATGAGATTGTTAGCGCCTGCATTTGAAAAAACTCCAGCGATATTTACGGCTTTGTCAATGAAGAGTAGAAAATTAAATAAAAATGGAGTGCAGTTCCTGAATTTAAAAAATATCGGAAACATTTTTGTTGATATTTTGCGCAGTGAGAAATCGACCACTGAAAGACATCGATCAAGAAAAAAGTATGTTGCCTCTCCCACAAAACATGTCAATGGAAAAAGAAATATTATGCTGTTCGAGATGTTGTGTCGTAATTTTCATGGAATGAATCGAACCCCATTTAAATATAATGAAACCTTGAATAGTATTCCAACATTATTAGCAACGAGTAAAAAGAACAACTTTATTACTGAATCTGATACAGGTATGGTTAGTTTCTCAATAGAAATCGTAACGTAACTAACGTCCTTTTTCAGCATTCTGTGTTGGGGGTGATCAACTGTAGAAAAAATAGAATGATAGGTGATGAATGAACAAGCTACTCCTTCCACCTTTTGTTGATCACTAAAAAGTCCAAATTTTGAAAAAAAAACATTGCAAATTAGATACCTTCACCAAAAATCTATTGGGGGGATTTTGAAATAAACAATATGTTTATATACGTAATAAATAGTGAGTGTTTGAATTTTCAGCCCTCAAGTTCCATTGGTGCGGTCTGTTTGCTCGATTCATGGCCAGCCAGCCAACTTGACCAACTTGAAAACTCAAGAAACCTATGTTTCCCTAGCGTCACACGCCACACAAGTACTTGTGATTAGTTGGACACGTAAAATACTGTTCTGATACTGGCTATTGTAGCACGGTGATGCTTTAGCTGACACTTCCCAAACATGATGATGAAATTTAATAACGCATAAAATCTTTGAAGTTTTAAATAAAAAGATAGTTAATGAGATTAGTTATGTTAGCAAGAAAACGTGCCAGGCTATTTCATCCCCCTTGCTGTACTCTCCTTACCAGAAACGTATTTTGCAAGCTATGCCACGATTACCTGTACTGGACAATCTTTGTCATGATTTAAGCCAAAGATCCATAAATATCGTGTCTTGGTGAGCAGTTGATGGAATATTGTCTGTTTCGGCCATTACGAGTTTTTAGGATGAGACAAAGCAATCATAGCATATGAAAGGTGAGAGGATGGTTGAGATTTACTTTAAAATGCCTTGATTTGATCAACGGAGGGTAAAACAGTTTTGGTTCTGACAATTCCATCCAACGTCTAGTTTGATAAACTTAGGAAGTGACCATATTGTAAGGTTGGTATATTTTATCGTGATATTTCAACTCAAATGGTTTACCAACTTGAGATCTCAACGCTTTCTCCATGGTGAAACCCTATCCGGTATTTTTTTTATCCTCTTTATTACTAATAATACGAATTTTCACACTAATGGGATCTGGTGGTTTTAGCTGGAGATTAAGTGACAGCAAGTACATCAGCATTATCCAAAAGTATTCTTTGCAATTCTCCTTGGATCTCCAAAAAGTTCATTATTTCTGATATCGCTGCCCCTTTTCTGTTTGATATATTTAAAGAAATCAAAGTAGAAAAAAAAAAGTTCTCCCTGAAATTTCCTAACCTGACCATTAAACCATTGTATGTAGAAGGCTGATGTTAATTTAAGCGCTGTAAATTGGGAAACCGTGATCTTTGATCCTACGGAAGTAAAACATGGTAATTAAACACAGCACACAAAGCCTCCAGAAACACCATACAAAGGCTCGAAAAGTATAGATGCGCAACGTGTTGATCAGATAGTGATACAATAAAGCAGTTAAAAGTCTTTATCAGACACCCCGACTGCTGAAAATCTCTAAATACGCCTTAAAAAGATTATTACGACGAGCTTGGCACATCAGATGCATCGTTTCCGTCGAACCTAAACGAATTCATGGTGCGCAAAATTCTGATAAGGAACAAATTAATGTTCTTTTAAATTCATTATTGCGTTAACTTCTTATCAATACATTGTATAGTTATACTCTTGAGACACTTTGTATGACTTTGGGGGCCTTTGTGTGCTGTGCTTTACATCCGGAAGACCAAGGATTACCATTACCTCCAATTTACGACGATAAAATTAACATCAACCAACACGTATTAATGGTCATCTTTCATTAGTTGACACCTTGTATTATATTGCAGCGATCTGACCGGTCTTTTGTCTAAGTAAACAATGGGTTACTGCTCAGGTAGCAGTAAAAGAAATAAGATAATCGTCTGTTGCTTCAATTTACCATCTTGTAATAATAACAATGAAACAGATGTCTGTTTGTGATTGTATAACTCAAGGGCAGATAGAATTATGGCCAGCAATTCTAATGGGAAAAGTTTCAGCTAGTAAGATGACATTACTAACGCAAAACCAAACATGACATTTTACTTTTGATTATCGCCCATGTACTCGAAGGTTGTGTGAGCGTCTCTGTGAGTGATCCCTTGCCTCAAATATTGATTTATTACCAACAATTAATCACGTCAATCTTACTTCACCACCACTTGCCATCATCATCATGATCATGATCATCATTAACGATAACGACAGGATATTAAATCGTCAACGCCACCAGGCTCTCAACCCTTACCGTTGTCCTAATCGTGGCCCCGGTCAATTCAAAGGCCACACCATTAAATCAATCAGACGAAATTCAATCCAACATGGCTTCCTCATTATTTAGCCTCTGACAATTCTTGCTTCCATAATTAGGATTATTCAAAATCGCATTTACGATTTGATTGGTCGAATTGGAAGGAAGAAAATAATTCAAAATATCATTTCGATTTCCTCTTCTTTCCTTTTTTTAAATCAGTTTTCTGCAATTTTGTTCAAGAACTGGCAGGATAGGTTTCTTCAGTTTTTGAGTTGGTCCAGCTGGTAAGGGCTGAAAAATATAATATCCACTCCTTATCAGGTCTAGTAAAAACGTTTTTTTTAATTATTTATTAGAAACATATCCAAGATAAGTTTTTTTTACGCATGAAAAAAAAATAGTATGAAAATATGAACGCATCTAGACGAATCCTGACTGAAGAATGTGGAAACAAGCATTAAAATATCTTTTTTTAAAACTCCACTTTTTTGTCGTCTGTTTGCTCATTCCAAAGGAAAAATCTACAAGTGTTAAAATCAACTGAAGTTTTTCTAAAAAAAACAGTCAACCAAAATTTTTACGAAAATGTCAACATAGGCTCCTTCAGTTTTCAAGTGGGTCTGGCTGGTTTTCTGCCTGACTTACTAGCCACATATGTTGCATGCCCACGGGCTACTCCAATGGGGCTTGAAGGTAGAAAATATGACCACCCTATTATGTTTGATAGAAAAAACAATCTTTTTCTTTTTTTTGTTCCTCTACCACCACAATAGATATGGATCCAATCTGCAATGTAAATTTATACCGAGTTAATCCCTCAGTTTGTGTCCAGTTTTTAATGACCACCACCCAACAGAGAGCAAGGGGAGTAATGCACCCATCAATTAATCTTTTTTTCCAATTTTTTAATTGATGACTCCAAACACAGCATGCCGTCGAAAAACGTTGTTTACATGATGGTTTCAATTGTGTAACTAATCAGACCTATTTTTATTCAAATATTTTTTACTTAAAAGCAAACCAGTAAGAATCGCTCTTATGCTTAACGTTTTGATATTTTCGAAGATGCGAGGATTATGCATTATAAGTATGCACAGGTTGTAGGTATAAATTTCTACATCGCGAAGGGAAAAATCGGGCTTAAAAAATACAGTACCTAAAAGCAATCAATTGTGTCTAGCAGTCAAAAAATATGGCGCGACCCTTCATCATCCGAGGCAAACATTATCTGTCTTTCGACGACGCCATCTTGAATTATTCCTCTTCTGGGATTTCTCAGCCTCGGAACATTCGCTCAAAAATCTTCTTGGAAAATAAATCATTTTGCTTCGATCAAGTTCTTCCTTCTAGGATTACAGTCTTAAGGAAACCGATAGTGATATAGCAACGGTAGTAGTCTTTGCTTTAATTATTTCGGGTTGTTTACGACAAATTCACGTTAGATACAATTCTCATGCTATCACTGAAGTTAGGCAACGTTGAGTCTGGTCGCTAACTAAATATACACTGTGTATTCTCATGTTTATCTTGTTCTTTTTATCAAATCTATACCAGAAGATTTTATTTTCTCATCTCTTTTCAGCATATGCTCGTATTTGTAGATGTCAATTCTAGAGTTAAGAAGCTTTCTTATCTGTATTTTACTGCTGTGATTTTATGTTTTCTGGTTCAAGTCTGATTTAACGTTTATTGATATGTCCGGATCTTAACAAATATGTTTGTTTTGTTTAGCTTTGACAGCATACACTCAGGTATTTTTGAGAGAATGCATAGTTATTTCAATGTACATCTTCGACTGTGTTCAAAGTGTCATAGGAATTATTTTGTCAGTTACATCTTTCTGCCCTTTGTTTTCATTGGTCAATTTATAATGAACAATTTCCTCGGACGTCGAAATTCACTAAAGTCCCTTTAACTGAAAACACATTCCTTGTCCTATATGTCACCAGTATCTCCCGAAACTGGGTGAAGAGTTGGACATCCTGATCTTATTTCAGGGTTTCGTACCTCATAGCTTTATTGTTATCAAAGACTAAAGACTCCAGTCTGCCCTCCTATTTGCATATAGCTCTGACGAGATGAAATAGGTTCATATTCTCTGTGATTCCATTTTCCGTACGGCTAATCATCTTCACTTACATCTCCTGTGTGATATGTTTTGCAACATTATCAGCCGGTACTGAGATATAAAGATGTTTAGAAATGCATTACATCAGATTGGGAGAACGATTTCAACAAGCTAAATTAAAATGTCTATTCTTATATCTGTACATCGGAAAAATGAATCACTGTAACCCTTGCATGTAGCAGAACTGATTATGTAAAGTAAATATCTAAAGAAATGGATCTTTTATCTAATTGTTGGTCTGAGAGAACCACTGGGACCCGGCAAAAAAAGAAGCATTTTTAGATGGTGCCTTGTGTTGTTATCATACAAATGTCCAAGGTTGCTTCTAAAAAATGTGACTTAGAGCGATCAGAGACAATCAGAAATGAATGAGGAGAGAGGAATATGGAGCCAACATGGCTGGTTGGCCGGTTTGGCCCTTTTGGGGGTAACTATGATGCGATATAGATTGAATCAGATTAGGATAACCATTTAAACAAGCTGAATTCGAAAATCTATTCTAATATTTGGGGCTTCCCTGTGTATGTCTGAGCCTCTTTCACTCTAAAACGATCTGGCCCATTGACCTAGGTTTCAACATGATGACTAACATGACATCCAGTTGGGACATACGCTATGTAAGGTAGACCTAAGCGGCCACTCGAGGGTCACTGGAGGCCCTCGAAGAGTGGCCTTTATGATCCGTATTGAAGCCACAAAATTACATTCATACATGGAGGTAAATGAGTAGGTGGAGTTAACTTTTGATGCAAAACATGATACGATAGATTGTGCTGACCTCCAATGTCACTGGAGGTCACCTGAGGTCAATTTTAGATTTAAATAGATTTGTTCCACCGAAACGGGCTGAAAAATCGATTTTTGTGTTTTGTTTGTGAAATGTTGTGCAAGCCTAGAAAAAGCTTTCGGACAAATATTGAAAAAAGAAAACAACCGCTCTATTCTAGCACCTAATTGGAGAGTCACTATTGTGTTGTAGACAGACGCTCTGTCAAACTAATGGACTACATTATTTGCTTTGTTTGTGTATATATGTAAATGATTTTTTCTTTAGAATTAGAATTGTGCAAGAAGAAATTAATTGAATAACATATTTTTTCTGTGATGTTATGTTTGCAGTAATTTTCCTCCGGGAGGCACCCGATATCCTTGCTAGTATAGATCGATTAATATCTTTTAAAAAAGACTGAGATGGAATAGGAATGAATAGCTTTGGATCGTTACAAAAGAAATTGAATAGACTGAGATAGATCCAATGAAATTCCGATAGTTAGATAGATGGATAGATAGATGATACAAAAAATAATCACGGATAATGAACATAGATATAACGATAGATAAATGATATAGTTATAAACTGGGATAGATACCATTATAGATTAATACGTGAACATAATAATCATAACTGGATGAAGATACGACAAAACTGAGTCTGGTTATTCAGTATTTAGATGCCATCATGCATAGGGCCAATTTAGCACGAATTCACATTGCTAATTCAAAACCACACTAAAAAAATCTATTCAAGATAGAAGGGTCACTGAGAAAGTTTTTTCTGGACATTACCAGGAGAGAAATATTTTCAGCCCTATACCCCGATCAGTGTGACCTGTACGCGTTATACGTATATATATATATATATATATATATATATATATATATATATATATATATATATATATATATATATATATACATACATACACGAATAGCCAGCCAGATAGACGGATGATTTGGAAACTGAAGAAATCTGTGTTGACAGTTCCGGTGATATTTTGTTTGACGGCCCCTGATATGAGAGAAAATGAAACACATACACACAAACATCCATATATATATATATGCTGACTTTATACATATATATATATATATATATATATATATATATATATATATAAGTCGGCATACATGTATATAAAGTCAACATATATATGTGAAGTCGACGAATATGTACATGTATGTAAAATTGATGAATGTATATATATATTTGATATATATATAAAGAGAGAGAGAGAGAAAGAGAGATTCGTAGACATGTAATGACAGGGAAAGAGAAGTTGGAGTCATTTTAAGGGAGAAAGTGAGAAAGAGGGAAATGAATTGATTTGATAAGCCTATACAAATTAATCTAATTAGGTTTCGTGTACTTTCCAGGAATTCTTCAGTCTATTGAACCCCTTCGTTTGTGTGGCAGCCAACGTTGCTATAACAACATTTCAGCCGACCTATTTCTCGAATAAGGACAGAGGAAGGTTTCTTTCTCAAAAGGAATAAGACGATGAAACAGAAAATGGTGGCTATAAACCGACCGTGGATTATTGAGAATCAAGTGTTTTCCATGGATGTCTGTAGATAGTGTGAAGTGAAGTGAGCCCTGGAAACATCATTATCATCAACATCATTGTCATCCTTTTAACGTTCGTCGTTAGATATAGAAATTCCTTGATATTTGCCAGATCTCTTGATCATGGGCGGCATAGCGCGAATACTTTTCGAATTTGTCTGATTCGTCAGGCCATCTCACTCTTTGCCGGTCGCAGAATTGCATATACTTTCCAAGGATACACATCGTTAGTCCTAATGTCCATCAGTTGTGTAACGGTCTTGCAACATGACCAGCTTATTACAATTTGAGTTTCCTTATGGTTTCAATAATCTCTCTTGTCCTGCTTGTTTTCTGATATACTGTGCTGTTCAGCACGATTTTCTCCTGTGCACGTAGCATGGTTCTCAGTTTGATGGCCAACCTTTTGGTTAGTTCAATGTTTCAGCTCGAGAAATGGATATCAGGAGGATGCATTGGTTTGATATCCTTCTTTTTAGGATTAATAGGATTTTCTTGTTTTATGAGGTTGAACTGGCTTTCCCGTAAGGCTTGCCAACCTAAAGTGATTATTTGCTTGATTTCTTCTGTTGGGGATTTTATGGAGATTCTTTGTCTCAGGTAGATGTGGTAGTCTATTTCCTTCTGCACTTTCGATTTTGATCATTGAGGCTGAAGGGATACAGCCAGGTGACGTTAGATGTAATAGTTCTCGTAAGATCACTGGAGTTAAGCAACGTCTAGCTGGATCAATACCTCGATGGGGGTGGATACCAAGTGCCTTAAACAAAACCAAGCTTCAAGTCGAAAGTGGTCTTGCAAACAATTGATCATGTGCGCCTAATTCGGAAATAGACCTTCTAAATCACACACAATAACTTTACAAGTCTTTTACCAGATAGAATTCTACGAATGACCTGTTAACCCACGTATGCGCATAAACCTATATTTAGTCCACCTGGAATAATTCCCATAGAGCATATACTTATGAAAGATTGCTAATCGAATTAAATATGAAAACACTGGAGATGATAAGAAGCATGTTTTTAGACTTTTCAACAAATGAATTTGCAATACCACGCTAATATAATTTCGTTTACGTAATATTTCTAATTGTTCCAAATCATTTGAAAAATCTAACTTTTAACATAAATGAATCAATGTAGTCTTCCTTAAAACGTATTATTCAATACATTTCCGTTATCTGCAACCGGAATCAATCACGCTTCTTCACCTATATCTGAATCCAATGTCCTAGTTAATCAGCAGACGACAATGATGTTACTTCTTATCCTTTCCCACGTGACTCATTTTACCTTTTAAACTTCGTCGCCATTTTCAATTTCCTCTTATTTATTTGATTTAGCCATCAATGAAAAGGATAGGTACTTGATATTTTCAGCTTCTTTTTGTATCTTCTCTTGTGACATTCCGAGTTGTTAATCTCGAACTTTGTCATCACAAAACCATAACATTCAAGGCTGATACTCCCGAAGCATCATGCCTCTTCGCCAAGCTTTTTTTTTCTTTCTGAATTCATTCAGGTTACTAATTTCCGGTGTTTCTGCAGAGATCAAAATTTGCCTGGACACACGTTCGTGTCAATTCTCGTGAGACATTTTTTGTGCTCTATAGCCAGAAGGAAAGAAGCTTAAAACTTACTCCTTTTGTTGAATTGTTTTGTTCTTTTATTTCTGTTTATTTCAATGAATTTGTGTGAAAGGGTGAACCATGTCCTACAAAAGATTCGATAAAACACTGAGGTGGAATCAAGAATTTGTTCTCGATTACGATATGTTTTTATTATTCCACGGGCAAAGAAGTTGAAAAAGAACAACTTTTCAAATTAATTCAAATGGAAGTAACTCAATATTTGCACATTTTAAGTTCGCTCCTACCTTTTGTAAATATCATATCCAATCAATTTCTGGATTCAGTTATAGAACAGCGTAGGTTGGGGCTTGCACTGTTCGAATTCTTTGTAGTTGTACCTCTTCAGTGATATCCAAGAGGCTAAGTTTAGAAGGACACGGGTTCGAATGAAGGCACGAGAATTTTTGGCAAAGTTATTGAAACGTACGTGGAGATATATGTAAAGTATCCTCAATAATTATTTATGAAGTTGTCCTAATTCTGATACAAGGCCATCTAAATCGAGCTCCAAAAAAAACTTACGAGAAACAGGTCTTGTTAGTCATTAAATCAAAACCCAACATAATCAATGGATACCTTTCTCAATTTTTTAGGGGGTGGTGATCACAAAAAAAGATTGAATTTTCAAAAAAAAAAAAAAGTATGCATGAATGCCGCCGGTTACAAACCAAGTGACCAATTTAGCATGAGCTCAATTTGCAAATTGAACCCCCATCAATAACGCTATTGATGCGGTTTGTGCGTATGATATACACATAGCCAGCTAGATGAACTTGAAACCTTACGAAACTTACGTTGAAAGTATTGGTTTGTGGTTTCTAGTATCCAGTGAAACTAGCAAATTAAGTAACAAAAGAAAACTAAATAAAGTTTTATTGTCTTCCTCGTTCTCCTGTCGGAGTCTTATGGAGAGAAGACGATGGTTACTTATTATTGAGCAAATCAAAATGGAAGGAAATTGGATCGTGAAGATCTTGTTGTGCCAATCTTCCAAATGGGAAAAGTTTAACTGCCTTGAAAAACAACATTTGTAATTTTGTTTTTTGTTTGAGTTTCAACTGCAACGCCTGACATTCATAAGAAATATGAAAATACCCAAATCAGAGGTTACGATCAATTTAGGCTGAGAATACCAGTATCTGCTTGGTTACTGAAATTAAGCAGCCGTGAGCCTGCTAAGAATTGAGATGGGTTACTAAGTACGAATCCGGTCGATTTCTCTTAGGCACTTTCATTTAGAATGACCGCGACAAATGATACAATGAAAGAAAAAATCAGGTGGAGGCTCAATAGCGATGCAAAACAAGAAAAACATAGCTATATCAATTTTAAGAATATCGTGTATACAAGGGAAGATAACTTTGTCTCAACTTAGCCAGGTAAGATGAAATGTCAGTATGCTATGAAAAGCCTCCAGTAATGTCATGTGAGCTGAGTCCTGTGTGTCAGTTCAAGCAAAACTGAGAGGGTTTTTTCTTTACTTTTAATCATCAGGTGCAAGGCCCTTCGGCTACTTTTCACATAAGAACTTAAGGGAATAGTTCATGCCGCTGATTAGAGATCAGTGAAAAGAAAATAGCTTATCGATGGTATTACTGTAAAGTTCAAAAAATCGAAACATAACATGTTTAAAAGGTGACTTAAAAATCAGCAAGTGAGTTAAAAGGACTTATTACGGTTAAAAACACTTAAAATGAAGTGAAATGAGAGAATTAAAATTGGGAGATACATTTGTTCACCTTGGATTTTAAAATGCTGAGAGTTTAATTGTCGAAAAAAAAACGTTAGGAAAGGAGTTTATTCAAAATAGATGTTCTAGAGCAGAAACTATTCGCGTGGAACTTACTGAAATGTATAGATGTGTCTTAATTGCAGACCAAGTTTTAACTTAGTGTTGTCCGACAGGAGGGTTTTGGGGATGTATTTTGTCTGGACGCTTTTCCATGGAAATAACAATAGAAAAGAGCCAAACAACATTACGACGATATGGTTGGAATGGGGAAGAAGCTTATTACCCACCACTACAAGCATCCGCTTCCGTACTTGAGTTTGAAAAGTAACTGATGAGAGGACTCCGACCAGATGTGCGTACAGTATTCAATTTTCCGACGAATTTGGCTCTAAGAGGTGTATTAGTACTTGAGTGTCTCCTACCCCATCTTTCAACTACTAACATTACTTTTTTCATCTCCTGGAATCTTGTATTTCCCCTTCTTCACCCCCTCTGTCCCTACATCTCATCTCCCATGCCTCTCCTTCGTCTTTCTCTCGCAAAGCTGGACCCCGGAAAAACACTTGAAATATCATTTTAAAAGGTTTTTCAAAAGGATGAAAAAGAAAATTACAATAACTAAAGAAAGAGTGAATTACGATTACGTCGTCCCATTATTTGGCATCCTTCTAATTGGAGAGAAGAAAAAAATGTTGAAAAAAATCATCATTGCAAAAGGGGGGAAAATTGACAGAAATTATTTCAGTTCGGATTCCATTGGTCAATATTAGTCAAAGACACCAAGAATTTTTAAAAAAAGATTGTTGATTTAGGGTGTCAAGGGATTTCAATCAATTTGATCTGGAGTTTGTGAAGAGAGAGAAGGGGGAGGAATCGGAAAAGACATTGTATCGCAACGAAGGGTAATTAAAGCAAATCACATTTCCCAATCAACGAATAGTGAATGATTATCATACGGCATCGCCCATAAATGAGTACACCCAAGCACTTTTTTTAATCAAAACTTAATTTTCTTCAACTCCAAAAATAGCAGGGTTTTATCATAAAATCCTGCTATGTTTGGACGAGGAAAAAATCAAGTTTCTATTAAAAGAAAGTTGTACGGTTGTACGACTTGAATTAACTGAGTTGTATTTTCATCACCAATGTTACAAATATCCTGGACTGATCAAGTGACAAAATGAAGAAGGCTTGGGGATATTAAAAACTGCAAGAAAACTGTTGCTAACATGAAAGGGACAGAATTCTTCAGATACATAATGAGGAAGAAAATGCTTAGAGAGTTTAAGATTCACAAGCTGCATAGAAAGCAAAACGGGCAATGGTAACCTGCGAGTAACCTGTTATATTAGTTTGAGCTGACTGTTATTAGTAAGAATACCAGAAAGCGTAGATGAGAGGGAGCTGCTGAGAACGACAAAGGGAAAAGAAATTGCAGAGTGCAATGATGATCCTGAAAGGACATGGCACCTAAAGAAGGTGTTGACTCATTTTTGGGTAATACTGTCGAGGAAATGATTGGTATATATTCCCATGTGAAACTCTACCCTTGTAGTAGCAGGTTCGCTAGGTAGGATAAGGGCATGAAGGTTGTTGATATCATTTCAACAGCAGGAGGGCATGTTGGACAGAAGCCCTCCACAGGATATGGCTCATCACATCCCATAGCATATACGCACAATAAATTGTTTGCTTGACTTGGTATATTTAGATGAGATATGCATGTACGTCGACAGGTATTGACAGGTGTGAAGAAAAAAGCAGGTATCTGTATAGTCATGAACTGAGTAAGATAAGTAAACAGAAATGAAAACAGATATATTTACTCGAGTGTCTGCTTGGGGCACAACCAAGGTTAGAGCTCAGTGTCCCCTGCTTTTTACCCATAGCCTGGAGAGGCAACAGATGGATCTAATCTTTCCAAGATATTCAGTATTTTCAGTTAAAACTCGGTCCAAAAGCAAAGCACAACAATACATGTGATGTATATCTAGGGCTCGCCACAAGTTCCACGCAAACAATTTAATCTTAAGAACATCTGCTATGGGAAATAAACTCCCTTATGAATGCTTTCCCAATGAAAACAATCTCCATTTTTTTTTAAATCAGTGTGAATAAGTGCTTTTTCCATTGTTATTTTTAAGTCTCTTATTGCGCTATTTTAGTCTTTCTAACTCACATAAGTCATTTCAACAGACTTCTTGCCTTTTAGTCGTCTCTACTCTTCGATTTAAACATGTCATGCTTAAGTGCTTCCAATTTTCAAATCAACAAATCATCTCAACAAGGATTAACTGGTCTTAATTCATTGTCAAAGTAACTCCCTTTTTACAAACTTTTTAATATGAAACGCGCCCGAAAGGACTTGCTTAGTGAGATCAAAATTACATAAAAAGGCATTAGTACGAAATGAAAAACAACTGCCACAGTTGCTGTTTGATTTCTATTTCCGTGCTGTTAATCGTTAGGCCACCTGCACATCCAATCATCCATTTCAATGTTTCATTTCGTTTTGTTTTTTTTTCAGTAACCTTAATATCAGAAGAAGATAATTTACTTTGTTTTACTGATATATATTTTTTTTTACATTCATGGTTACGCTTATTTTTTATTCATTTATAAATTTTAACATAGAATATCTACAGTAAACCTTCGTCGAAGCGGCTCTTTCTCTAACAGCACGTATGATTCAAATGCGCTCTAACACCACGTTCCTTTTTATTAGATTCTTCGGAAAAAGATGAACTTTTTCGCCCATTGCGTCAGAGTACTTATCGTTAAACTGATTACATAAACTACATAACATCAACTATATATTTGATTTTAGTAAAATTTTCACTACTTATCAAATAAATAACGGAAATCTTCCCATGACTCGTTTTCGAATTCGTGATAACATTACTATTTAATTCAGCAGTTTAGCTACAAGTACCACAATGCAATGCGCGAAATAATAAACAAGGGGAACCACCCATTGAAATCACGAACTTTTTAATTTGCATCTTAAAACTCGAGCTTTAGATATGCAAACGCTTCAGGATATAGTAAAATTTATATCCAAGAAACAAGGTCAACTGATTTGCATGAATTTGTTTCCTAGTACCTATATTATAATTCAAGAGAATATTTCTGAATTATCACTATTCATTCAAATATTTTAGCATGCTAGGAGCTGGTTTAGACTGTTTCAGTGACTCTGCACTTGAAATGGCGAGGGATCTGTTTTCTAAGCCATAACCAGTGAGAGGGCGCTTTACGTAGTCCAATAAATACAAAAGTTGCACCTTGGTCCGTAAGTCTCCAGTACCAAAAGTCAGCTCAATGTAACTATCTATGAGGCAACTTCATTGGAAGCACCTGCAAATGGTGCAGACTCCTTTGCCAAATGGGTCTGTGAGTAGATCTCTTCGCTCTGGATAATTATTTGTGTTTCGTATGTTTTGATTTCCATGTCATATTTTCTCATTTCCACGCTGTATTTTTTTAATCTAAGCGTTATAGCGGCAAATTCGTTATTACAACATTCAAAAAAAATGTTTGAAAGAAAGGAAAGAAAACAGTGTCTACTGTAGAATATATATTTGCATAACCACAATATCAAAATGCTGTCCTTCAGACAAAATTGCTATTTTTCCCAAATTTCAATCCGCGGGACCTCGTCAAGTTCCCGATTCTATTTGATTGATTCGTATTTCATCATTTTTTTCTATTTCTTTGATTTTGTTCGTAATTTTTAATTTGTGCTATTTGGAAATTAATCACATTTCTCCAGTCTAATTCCGAGTCAGTAATTCCTAGTGTCAAGTATAATGGCCTCGCCCTCCCTACCCTCACATGACTATTTTCAGCAAAATCTCGGCGTAATTGGACAATGTTGAGCCGAGGGCAGCATTAATATTATATCACGTCGCAGTATGCAAATTAGATTCTTTTAATTGTTTCCCTAGCGAATACTACAACGAAATTCAAAACCTGAGGTCATTTCCATCATAATGAGAAGAAAAGAGTGGGAATAACGATGGGAATAAGACGAACGGAATGAGAATATTGATGAGAATAAGAAAAAAAGAAACGAGAATAATGTGAATTGGAAGAAAAGAATGAAAATAATGATGAGAATAAGATGAAAGGAATGAGTAATGATGAGAATAGGAATTGAGGAACGAAAATAATAATGAGAATACGAATAAAAGAACGAGAATGATGATTAAAATAAGAATAAAGGAATGAGAATAATGACGAGAACAGAAATTGAGGAATTATAATGATAATGATAATAAGAACAAAGAACGAGAATGATGATGAGAATAAGAATAAAGGAATGAGAATAATGATGAGAACAAAAATTGAGGAATTAGAATTATAATGTGAATAAGAATAAAGGAACAAGAATAATGAAGAGAATAACATGAAAGACGAAAAATGATTTAAAAAAGATAAAAGGAATGAGAATAATTGTGAGAACAGGAATTGAGAATGAGAATCATAATGAGAATAAGAATAAAATAACGTGAATAGAAATTAGAATAAGATGAAAGGAATGAGAATAATAATGAAAACAAGGATTGAGGAATGAAAATTACAATGAGAATAAGAATAAGGAAATGAGAATAATGACGTGTATAGAAAGAAAGGGATGAGAATAATGAAGAGAATAAGGAAGAAGAGCTGAGAATAATAATGAGAATGAGAAGAAAGGAACTGAAAATGGTCACTGCAACTTTTATATTCTATATATAATGAATGAATTCGTAAAAGTCCACTCCAGCTGGGACTTAAGTTTAATAATAAAAATGACAATGATGATGATTGTGAGAATGATTATAATAGTAATATCGATAATGGTAATATTGATAATGATGATTGTATGATAATAATAATGGTATTATATTACATATATCCTTTTACATTAAAGATGTCTAACGATTAGTGCAGTTCCTAAGAACGTGGACATGTGTAGCTCTCTTTTCTATTGTTAACAAAAGGTCAGCCCATACTGATGTTCGATTTCTGTTTTGGCTGCAAAAGATGCTTCTCTTTAATCCGATCATCCGTGGTTGAGCAATCCCTTTGATCCGGTACATTTAAAATCTCCCATTATTTGTTAATTGGCTGTGCCGTTAGCGACGCTAAGATGCCTAACTCTGTTTACAGGTCAGCTGAGTTCTTTGATGATACAGTCTTGTTGATTTCATATTCTACGCTGTATTTTAGTCCTTCAAGACGTTATCTAAGGGACCAAGAATACCGGAAAATGATGCTAGTACTGAAGAGCGTATGCATGAGCATTATATACGTTCGAATAGGTGAAGTTCCGGAATGAATTAGAGGGGGGTTTCTGTATTGAGTCTCTGTGTGCAGTATGGATCTTAAAGGTCTTAGTCTTACCGGATTGAAGAGTTCCAACCTGTAAGAAATCGGGAAACCTAGCTATGGTCAATGGTTTTTGAGTAATATTGTTAGCCATTTCAGCAAGTTCAATCTCCATCGTTTCTTCACTATTTTTGCATTATGTTGTATCAAGCAGAGTCCTGTTGTTGAAGTCGTTTCTCTATGTTGTAATGGTTGAGAAACCCCTCGCAAAATTACTCCTGCAGTGAGTTCGTGCTTTACTGAGCTCTTTGCATTTGTGGACATGTGCAAAATGATGTTGATCTCAGCATATTTCGTCGAAGGAATATCCAAAATTACATTTGAAAGGTGGAAGAGCCCATTGTTACGGCTATAAAAACAAAGTAAAATAAATCTGTAAAGAATCAATTGTCGCAGACTACGAACCAAGACAATCACGCTGTTCTTTATTAGGGTAGATAGATTTAGAATAAATATGATATTGTCTGTTACAGAATAAAGTCAACCAACTAACATGTTTTTTCTGTTGTTTTTTTTTAGCACGAAGTAAAGATTAATATTCAATCTTAAACTTTTTCCAATCAACTCTCTTGAGGAAATTTAAAATTACCTGAGAGACTCCCTTACGTGGCAAACCCATTTACTAACTACCCAGTTTATAAGCCTAAATATTGTTTGAATAAATCAAGATATTCTTATTAGTGTGCATAGTTATACGTTATAGCACGAAAGAATCAAAGTTTGTGTGAGAGGAAACCTCTATGCAGTTCTGTACTGTCACAGAAATCGGTAATGTTTGCGAATCTTCAGATTTGTTGGAATGTATTCTGTTTGTTTATATTGTTATTACGACGAATAATTTATGGGGCCGGTCTCAAAAGAGTTGTAATGAAAAAAGTTTCCAAAATTAAGTCGATGTCCTTTTTTCAACATCTTAGTCTTCCTCCTCATGTACAAACGTGTATTTAGGTTGTGTTGCAATCAATAATATTTCTTCATAAGATGTTGATTTTCCTCAATAGCGGTCGAAGATTCGTCTACATTAGCAGACGATATTTATTCATGAGTGCAAAAATAAATCTACATTTTGAAGGCGACATTAGAGTCGAGAGTTGGTTAGAGATATAGCACACACACACAAGAACGCACACACACATATACATACACACACACACACACACACACACATATATATATATATATATATATATATATGTGTGTGTGTGTGTGTGTGTGTGTGTGCGTGTGTGTTTCTTTGAATAGTATCGACATTTTTTATCAGTTTAATTTTATAGTAAGTTTTTTTCTACTTTTCGGGGGATATTCTTTATAGTAAGTCCAAAAACTGAAGAAACTTTTGAGAGAATTGAACCAACAAAAAATGTCCATACTGTTCAACGAAACGAGGACGATTTGCTGCATATATATATATGTATATATATATATATATATATATATATATATATATATATATATATATATATATATATGTGTGTGTGTGTGTGTGTGTGTGTGTGTGTATATATTATAAAAATTGATATTATAGATGTGTTTTTTTACCCTTTTTGTCTCTTGTTGTTCAACAATTCTTTTCCAATTGACTTTCTCGTAAGTGTGAAGAATCAATTGTTTCCATTATTGACGATTATGATGCTTCATACTTCATTAAAAAAATTCTCCAGTCAGTCAATCTGTCAATAAAGGCGTTTGAAATCGATTTTCTTAGCTGTTTTCAGTCAGATTTACTTGAAACTTAATAGAACGAATCCTTGATAAAATGGAAAATGGATCTTACCCAAAGTCATTTTCCACTCGGGGTGGGGGAGGCGTGATCCAGCAGTAATGGCATTTAAAGTTTACAGTTCAAGTTGACGCCTGATTGACCGTTCTGTTCTTGTTCTTTCTCCACTATTCTAGGACACAACGAGACTTGGAGTATTTTGCATGTATCTTTGTAGCGTAGTTCTTGACGCCAAGCAGTTTGGGTTCAATCAACCGATACATCATCATCAGCATCATCATAATCCTTTCAACGGTCATCGCTACGTATAGACCTTCCCTAGGATTTGCAAGATTTCCCTACTGCGAAGATTGTGGCACCAGTGTATCTGGAACTTGTGAAAATGGTCTAAGCAGCTCATTTCTGCCATCCACAGTTTTACACATGATATCTTGGGATGTACGTTGCGAGTCGTGATGGCCAACGGTTGCCTAATGTTCTTGCAACATGGCCTGCTTATTGCCATTTGAGTTATCGAAAAAACCTCACAATGTCTCTGATATATATATATATATATATATATATATATATATATGTATATATATAAAAATATACATATACTGTGCTGCATCGTGTTTTCTTCGTTTGATTTGAGCATGATCATATCTTGTGCATTTTGAATGGTTCTTATTTCGAAACACCATTCTTTCATTTAGGTTCCATGTTTCAGCTCTATGGGTGACGATGCATTGATTGTAGGCCCATTCTCTCAAAATTAATGCGATATATTTTGCTGTCAATTGTGAAGCTTGCCCTACCGAAAACTTGCCCACCCAGGGTAGGTTTTTGTTTGATTTATTCGTTTTTCAGGGGGGGGATCTCATGGAGATTCGTTGTCCCTGGTAGATCTAGTGATCTTCTTTCTTTAGCTTAACATTTACGATTTCGATCGTTGTGTTTTAGTCTCCAATATGTTTATTGCACATGAGGCTTCCATTGGTGTGTCAAGGTCCACTCTTGAGGTATGGCCTAACTGGCGTGAAACTTCAGACTATTTTTTGCCAGTACTTCACAAATACTGATGAAATGATCCCAAGTAATTTCTATATAATGAACCTAAGATGATGTTATTCAATATTGTGGGGTTGGGATAAAGCTGATATCTTATTAACAAACCTGTTTATCGTTTTACAAATGACCCAAACCCAACGTTTCTCCTTTTAACATACGAATTCGTCATCCTCTTTCGTCTCTCTCTTTGGACCAACAAACGACATCAAGTCTCTGGAATCTAAATAATTTATATAGACGATCGGCATAATATGCAGGATATTCCTTTTGTTCTTCTATGCTTTTTTGCATTTACGAAAAAAGGCTAAAATAAGCGTTCTGTGTTTATTTGGCAATTTAGCAGCGAGTACTTATAGAGGCAGCGTGCCCCCGATTCCCTTCCCCACAGAAAATGATTTGAAAATTCTACGGGTGTTTTTTTCTAAGAAAGAGTCCTGGGGGATGTCCTGGATGGATTTTTCCAGGCGGGATTTTGTCTTATATTCAAATTAGATAAATCTGATCAGAACCATGTGTGTGTGTGTGTGTGTGTGTGTGTGTGTGTGTGAGTGTGTGTGTGTGTGCATGTGCCGTTTTACATGTATATAAAATGATGTATAAAAACAAATGCATCACAAATTAATGTCTCTTTATTCATCTTTTACAGGTAAGTGAATGTTTACGTCCCAAGACTTTATCACCTGAAATTTTCAGACGGATAATTCCAGATCTTTCTACTCCACGTGGGTGAGTCGATATTTTATCAAGATTTGAGTAAGTGATGAACAATTAAGTCCAATATGATCAAAAACTTGTGGGTTGGGGGCAATTTTTTGAAAAATTACATTTTAAGAAACTAATGAACAATAATATATATATATATATAGAGAGAGAGAGAGAGAGAGAGAGAGTGAGAGAGAGAGAGAGAGAGAAAGAGAGAGAGATGTTTGTGTATGCTTCTGTGTGTGTGCACATACATATATATATATATATTTATGTTTGTATATGTGGATGTATATATGTATGTATATATGTATGTTTGTATTGTAGATGTGAAATGATCCTACAGTATGTTGGTATATATATATATATATATATATATATATATATATATATGTGTGTGTGTGTGTAGAGTGAGAGAGAGAGATAGAGAGAGAGGTGTGTGTGTGTGTGTGTGTGTGTGTATGCTTCTGTTTAGGTGTGTGTATGTGTATGTGCATGTGTGTGAAGCGTGTGAGAAGCATGAGACCCAAAGGGGAAGATGAAGGAGACAATGTTCCGGACAGCGAGCGAAAAACAAACTCCATTTCGCAATACGAAGAAAATAGAGAAGGAAATGACATGATTCCAAAAATATCTCCAGGAATGAAATTGCCGCGATAGATGGAATGGCTATTTGCTTCGTGGAATCTTTTCTTCATTACTTCGGACGCAGGGAGCGCAATGATTGTCGGGGGAATATTACTAAATCTTTCCAAAACCGGTCTACTCCAGCCGAAGCTCTTTGCGCTACTCTGATGTACATTGGAATGAAATAATTCCCTTCAAAATTTCCCTCACCTGAGGAAAAAAAAAGTTTGTTTTTTTCTAATCTACACCTGCACATTCTAGAAGATCACCCGAATTTCGTTTAATCACCGAATGTCATGTTTGACCGTTAATAAAATTGCCCAGACGCAATCACTAATTCGCTTGATTACTGTAACGCAGTAACTGACAATAGATATAACAGTCAACAATTGAACAACCATAACGTCAAAATTTGAAGCTATTTAAAAAAATTCCATCAAAGAATAAATATCGTTCGAAAAATTCTGTTTATGACATTACTTGCGTTTCTCACAGAAGAATCTCTAAAATCGAGTTGTAAAAAACATCTAGAAACATCTAAATTCTCACAAATAATAATGAATAAAACCCGTCAAAATAGGGCCCCTTAAAAAACATTCGTAGAAGGAGTCTAGTGAGTACTGAAGCCAATTTCGAAATCTGTAGACGAAACGATATAGTCAGGGGCGCTGATTCGCACAAAAACAAGAACATATGAAAAGGAATAGAAGCTTTGGTCACTCCAATTCTTCAACAGACTTCTCTGATAAACATAGATTGTATATGATGGCTGTTTTCTCTCAATCAGAAATAATACATTTATCAATGTTTCTGCATGTGCTAACTCATATACATGAATGTTAGAGCACGTATTTAGATTCTCAAAATGCAGACAAGTTGTAGGAAGCAGTCAGAGATGATCGGAACACAGAAACAGCACTCTATACATTATTGGGAACCTTTACAAAACGGCTCAGTTTTTCTTTCTGGAGAGACACTAGGGAAAAGCTCTCCCATACTTCCACTTACTGGTGACGCACAGCAATCTTTCAATAATCGGATGGGTTGGTGATTGTGTGAAAGTCGTTTTAACAACGGTCAATCATAAGATTCGGCGATCAAACTAAATTAGGGGTGAGTTTTAAGAATGAGCTGAATTTTCCTCCGCACCCAGCATGCATCGGTGTATAACATTGTCAATATTCAATTTATGTTCGTTAGACAAAATGAGTAATTACGATGAATTTGATGAAAAAAATCATGACTCACTTTTCTTACCCGGGTTTGGACTTAACGTGAAAATAGCGTTAGAAATTGTCCATTGGCATCAATCACTGGAGTAACCAAAATTATCAAATGCTGATTTTAAAGGTACGCAAGACTACCTGCTCCATCAACTGTAGCAATTCAGTGAGCAAAGCAATCCTCCATACATAAGTGAGTGATGGAGAGTGCATTTTGGGGTACATGGATTAAATTTATATATATATATATATATATATATATATATATATATATATATATATATATTGGACCATTCCGGCAAAAAATGAGAGTGATACAGACAACGAGGGAGACAATATTAGTGGTATATTGATAGAGAAAGAACACCACCCCCACTCCAAAAATAAAGTAAGGGAACGCTGTTCCAACTTGTTCCCACGCAACTATTCATTCTCCTTCTTCTCCTCTTTCTACGTGTGCGATGAATATTCCCACTTTACAAAGTACGCCTGTTCATGTGTGAGAGAGGGGGGGGGGAAGAAAGAAAAAGAAAAAAGTAAGAGAGAGAAAGAGACGGGGAGAAAGGAAGAGAGGGATAAATGAAGAGGGGGATAAAAAGAGACAGAAAAGGAAAGGAGAGTGAGAGAGAGAAAACGAGAGAGGTGAGGAGGATTAGTGTCTAAGATTAGCGCGTCAAAGTGCTTCTGCTATTAGCTGTTTCGGAAATATCCACAGATGTCACTGTCAAAGAGTGCTGGAAAACAGGACATATTGATGATAGGCATCTGTAAGAAATCGTCATTTCTCCGACAAATGCGTTTTCGTCATTGGGAAATCAATTTGCAGCCTGTGCTAGTGATATTCGCGCGCAGAAATCCTCGCCATGACAAAATAATCCGACATTTCAAAGATTTAAAGGCATCCCCCCCCCTATCCTCCGCAGCCTCCGTCGTCATCTCTTCTCTATTTCCTGTTCGTGTTAAATTGATAGCTGTATGGATGAACAGACTGAGATAGATAGATAGATAGATAGATAGATAGATAGATAGATAGATAGATAGAGGAAAGGATTGACTGATAGATATGACCAGGCTGGAATAGATAGATAGAGAGAGATATATG
>OY735221.1:9695221-9705221 GCA_963457665.1 Thysanoteuthis rhombus
TCTATTATTCTCCTGCAGTTTCATTTCATATTTTTCATTCATCCCTTGTTTCCCATATTCATTCTTAATTCCTTTCTCTCGTTCACTCGTCCATTCTTCCTCTATTCCTTCAAAGTAATCTTCTTTCCTATCAATAATTTATACTCTCTCTCTCTCTCTTTCATTTGTCCTCCCTTTTTCTTTTACCTCCCCTTCACTTGCTCATCTTAGGTAATGTACAATATGCTCTTGTTAAAACAGCATTCGTTCTAACGGCACTATTTGATCACGCGCATTCTAATGGCACGCTCGTTTTTATATTCTCATTAGATTATTATCGCAGATTAGTCTGCAGCAACATCACATGAAGATTTCAGAGCATTATATCAAAAGCTAAAGTTAGTAAACCCTTAGAATAATGCCGCTGAAAGACATCCCACCGTGAAAGTGTGATTAAATTTTTTTTTCACCTGTCATCATCATCATCATCATCATCATTATCAGCCTTCAAATGTCCGTTATAAACGTATCCCCGTATTGTCTAGATCTCTCTATCATGGGCGCTGCGGAGCAAATACTTCCTTAACTTGTTTAGTTTGTGACACCATCTCAGTTTTGACGACCATGGTTTCTTATACGATTTCTTAGGATCCACATTGTTAGTTGTTGAATCCATTGGTCGTCTGAAATTCTTGCAACATGGCCAGCCCATTACCATTCGTGCTTTCGATTGGATTCTACAATGTCTTTAACTCTTATTTTTTTTCTCTCTAATATACCACGCTGTCTTGTGATCTCTTCACGTAAAGTTGAGAAATTTGTCTATAATTATTGTTGTCCCATTATTTATAAACTTCGTATAAAATCCACCAGTCTAAACGGTAAAATTCTCTTTAACGGCACTCTCGATTATTTTCTTAACAATTTGCTTTCAGTCTTCGATTGACCCGCAGCTCTTCCTATTTTTTCCTTTTTTCTCGTAAGTTTTTTTTTCCTTGATATCCACGACCACAATTCTCTTTTCCAATTCCTGTTATTACAAGTTTTCATATCCTTTCCCTGAATCCCTATTTATCTATTCGTTCAACAAAATCAGTCTAATCTAAATTCTCTTCCTATCCTTTTTTTTGTCCTGGTCTCCCAGTCCATTTCTCCAGTAATCTGCTATTTTCATACATTTTTTTTCCTTTTAGGCAAACAAAACTAGTGAATCGGACATTTTGAAATGTTCCCATTATGGCCAGCACTAATATATATATATATATATTTATATATATGTGTGTGTGTGTGTGTGTGTGTGTGTGTGTGTGTGTGTGTGTGTGTGTGTATGTGTTTGTATAAATACTGTCAGGGGGCCTTATTTCTATCATGTCCCAGTTGGAAGCTTCATATATTAACCCAACATTCTCAGTGTTCTTTTTTATCCAAAATATAATCAACCTTTCCTGTGGAAGACATTTTCTTTTCAATACCACTTTGAAACATTCTATAAATGTACATTCCAAAATAATGGTTCGCACACATAACTCACTATTTCATGAATGCGTCTCCAGGGTCAATGCAGCATCATACTGGAGTTAATAGTTCGAGCCATGTGTACCTTAGCTAAAAGCAGGAATTTATGTACGTTTTCCCCCTTTTTTTTTAATGAATAAGATTCACTTAGGGGATCAATTCTTGACGCTAAATTCCGAAGTTCACACTTTTTATTTATTTCTATACATGAATACGTTTCAAAAGTAATTTTCATATTTATGATAGACGATTGAAGAAATCCCAAGAGAAATGTTTATCTTTATATACGAGATGCTACTCAAATTTGACAAGAAAATTACCCTCGGTAAATTACTTATCCTTATGCGCATTGTATAAATTTCCCGAACTTTGGGGTAGCATCTTATATATATATATATTTATATATATATATATATATATATATATATATATATATATATATATATATATATATATATATATACATATATATATATGTATATACATATATATTAACAATGATCGGAAAATAACTTATTTGCATGACATACCATGGTAGGATCATTTTGGGCTGCATAGAATTTATGGAATCTCTAAAAGAAAAATTCTTCCTTCGTATAAAAGTGAATAGTTTCCAAGACAAACACACACACGTGTGCACATATGCATACATATATATATTAGCTTTGTAGAATATCTATATCTATCTATCTATCTATCTATCTATCTATATATATATATATATATATATATATATATATATATATATATATAATTCTAAAAAGTCATTTCCGGCATAATTGGCCACCAATCACAAAATCAGTTCATACAAGTTTATGAAGTTATTCTGTCATTCAACGAATATTTGATAGAGTATTAACAATCATTCATTCTGCTAATTTATCCATAGAAGAATATTCTCGCAGTGTTGTCTGGTCGAGAGTAAATCGTCTGTAGATATGGTCGGCGTCTCCAGCAAAAATAGTCATTCTCAAGAGCCATATTGGGAGCAGTGGGGCCCCAATTGGAAATATTTTTGCGGTTGCTCAGGCTCATAACCGATGTAGAATCTTGGAGATATAAGTAAACGTTATTATGGACTATGAAGAAAGATTTGAAAATTAAATCCAACAACATCAGAAGAGAGGAGAACAAGATGATACATGCTATAAACATTTCAAATTATAAAAGGCATTCACAACATCCCAGCAAAAAAATTCTTTACAATGAATAAAAGAAAAAAGAATATATATATATATATATATATATATATATATATATATATATATATATATATATATATATATATATATGTATATATATATATATAACAGCTTCAAGAATAAATACGATAATCACACGAATAATAAAAGAAACAACAACAACGAAATTAAAAGCCTTTAAAAAAGGAAATTGTAAAAGCTGTATACAAGCACAAATACGTGAATAATATGATGATGACAACGCTTTGAGTCAATATAATCTACGACCATCAATGGTAGCAATCTGAGCTGGGAAAAGCCTTCGGCAAAACTTGAACTCCTATCCGTCATATAATACATCATCATATTTCAGATGATTTAATACTATAAGTAATACTTTTTTGCCTAATAACCGACATATCTGAGATATGCACAACTTTTCGAATATCCCAACGAAATAATTTTCATTACAAGAGATCCCTAAGATTACCAGCCTCACTCCATTCCTTTGAAAATGCATTTGCTTCAATTTTCTTTAATTCACCTTACTACCCGAAGATCCCCTCGATGTTCTGATGAAAATTTCTCAAGCGTTTAAACTGTCCACCAAAACTGTCAACATAAGTATCATCAGTTTTCAATCTGGTATGTTTGCATGTATGTACTATGCTTACAGGCCGCAACAAAGGAGTTACAGGGCTGAAATTTTAAACATCTACCCTATATTGTGTCAAGAAAAAAATGGATCTTTTGTTTTTTGAAAATTACCGACTGGAATAACTTTCGAATTTATACAAAATTAGTCCTGGGTGCGTCCAGCAGTATTTATGCTTTTTCTGTTTTGGGTTTTATTTTCTTTTTGTTTTGTTTTTGTTTGTTTTCAGGCTTTCTTTCAATGATTGCTGTCCAAAAAGAGACCGGAGAAGTAACTTATACATTGATCACTCCCAACACGACTTGCTGCCAAAAGACATAGACTGCTTGACGGTTTTGATTGAGTGACTAACAAGACTTGTTTTAATAATGTTTGCAATTCCTGCCAAATGAATAGATATAATTCGTAATTGTTGGGGGCATACAGAGCCCTGAGAGCAAAGGTATCTTCAGAAGATGTTAGACTGATTTACTAGTACGATTCCGATTTAAGATGAAAGGCTGCTCAAGCTACTGATATCATCAATAAGGCACTACTATAGTGTTAGCCATTCAGCATTTTTTCAATAGGTTCATGTGCGCAAATATGGATACCAATAATCAATCTCGAGGCATGAAATGGTAAAGAATTATCAAAAGCAATGGCAAACACTTTCTGGATACTTAAGGATTTCAATTCTAACCATAGCATGTCATCTCTAGGCAATAAGAAATAAGAAGTTGAAAATAGGTCCCCAATTATGTGAATGAAATGACATTGACACCCGAATCCCCTCTTGATTTTAAAGTATGATTTCGATTAAGGACATATTCCTGATCAAACCACTGATAACGTCCACAAAGCATTTGCAAGAAGCACAGCAATAGTGTGAAATGTCCGGTTTTAGGGTTCAATTAGTTTACATCTTTACTTGAATGGCGCCCGTTCTATCTTCACCGACAATAGAACGTCCCTCACCTGGGCAAAGAGTTTGGAAACAATGAGATGCCTTGTCAGCCTCGCTGTCCAGGGAGTGATACCTCTAGAATCGGCTTGGCTGCCAATGGAACGTCAGATCAGGCTTCAAACCATCATAAGGGGGGTCCTCTTTCTGGTTTGGTGCCAGAGTTGCCTTTCTTCCAGGCCCCTAGAGAGTATAATCTGCTCACCTATTGCCCATATGGGAAGGGGAGATGAATCCATACATTTCCTAAAGGAGTTGGCGTGAATTAAACCGAGTTGTAACTCGACTCGCCAATTCCATTAACCGTTACGCTAACTGCACATCTTGTCTTAGCTTAGCAAATTGATGCATGAAGTCTTATAGTATCTTCGTGTTCCCCAAATGATGCTCCAACGGGTTATCATCTTGCAAAACATTCTGATCTTCATTTTTACAATTAAACGTACATTAATATGGAAGCTATAATTCGTGCTTTTACTGAATTTGTGACCACTTATGCTAGAGTATTCCATAGGGATGGCACAATATCTTGAAGGATCGTTTTAAAAGGGTCATTTCTTAAAATAAGTCATAAATTGTTTAAACATTCGACCTATTTTATATCATCCTTGATTTTACTATCCAAAAATGTGACAACCTAATATATGTATGCACACACACACACACACACACACACATATATATATATGTATATATGTGTGTGTGTGTGTATGTGTGTGTTTATATATATATATATATATATATATATATATATATATATATATAAGCATATGAGGGGATGAAGCATGTGAGGGGATGTGTACAGTCAAACACAAGTTCAAAAATTAATAAGAAAAATCTTTTACAGAACTTGATTTTCTGCCAAGTTTTCCCCCTCCAAATATTCCCTTGCAAAAAATTCAATTTATTTTCAGCCTTAAAAAAATCGTTTGTCTTTGTTTAATCCGCCTCTACTGCCCAACATTCGATGACCGGCGTTTGTGTCCATTTTTGATTTTATTCTGTTCTGGAATTAGAAAATGGATTTATGCAAAAATTATTTTCTGGGGGCTTGTAGATAAAAAAAAATACCAATTCATTTCAATCTTCTTATAACTGTATTAAGGTCTCTTGTATATATATATATATATATATATACATATATATATGATATATATGATGAATGTTTATCTATCCATCTCAGTTTGTGCATATCTTTCGCTCTCAGTCTGAATGCTTAAATACGTGTATGTGTGTGCATGTATGTGTGTGCACGTTTCGAGTAAATGAATATGGGGAAAATGTACGTTATTTGCCCAGCATCGTTGTCTTCTGTTCATGTGCAGATAAAATGATATACAGGTTCTTTACAATACAATACTATATCTGCCTTTTTGTCTCGACACTCGAATAAAAATAGTACAGTAGACAACAACAACACCAATTATAAAATCAAAGCAAATACAACAATAGTTTATGTCATAATGAACCAATTTCAATATCTTTGTATGGGGATTTATGAACTGACTTTTACTATAACGCAAAAAAACAGCTCTTTGTAGTGAATTTATGTTAAAGCAATACCGATAAAATACTCTAACTAGGATAAACAATTCTATTGTATCACCTTTTTCACAGTAATAGATTTAATTAGGTATAAATTGATTGAAAGAATGTCAGATAGATGACTGCCGTTTTTAACGGTGTGTTACCTATTTATGAGAAAGGAAGAGGAATAAGGAAACAATTATCATCTATAATTGTTCTGCTACGTACAAATACGTTAGTAACGCATCAACACAGGGAACGCTTTGGTAATTCAGAAGCATGATAGGAACAGGATGGTGAAGAAAGAGCAGAAAATTTGATAGTTTAATAAGAGAGAAGGAAAAATAGGAGAAAAGTGGACCACAGAGAGACATTTGCAGATGTCCTAAATGGCGAGATGGAGAAAGAAAACGCATAGGGGAGAGAAAAATGGAAAAGATAAAGCTGGAGGGAAAGAAAGGAAAGAGTGATTTGAGCGGAAGGAATACTCCTAATCTTGTCTCAACCTCAGAGGATATATCAAATTCTATACTAATCAGAAATATTAACTCATCCGCCATCATCAAATCATTTTCTTTTCATTTTCATAATTTTGATTACTTCTGTAGAATCTCCCCCAAATCAAATACTTCAGAAAATATACAATTTAAAAAGAAATCATTCATTTCGTGGTTCTCTATAAACTTCCAACAATCTTATAATTTTCGAAGTAATCATGGGATGTCCACAGATGCTGCTGGAAGCATGAATTGTGCATCTGAAAAGCGATTCAATATTGAGCTTAACTGCAAAAGAAGGTGGCTTTTAAATAAGTTGAAATGAAATTGTTGGTGTAAAAAACCCCTGATCTTTTGCATTATTTATTAATTGAGAATAATAATCGTAATAATCATATCATTACCTTCTCTTTGAAATTTTTGGATTTTCATCGTCCTCCTGCAACCCAACTGTGGTTCCAACACTGAGACAGTCTTGCTTTGTCCTGGCCAAATCTACGATAATAACATTTGTCCATTTCCTCTGCAAGCAAACCAAATAATCCATTATTTGATTGACAAAATTCCTTTTTCGCTCGCAAAATTGACAATCGTTACGCCAATCGAACAACAAAAAAAATGGCAAGAGATTCAAACAAAGCGAAAAAAAAATAAACATTACAAAATAAAGAATAGAGATTGGCAAAAAATGGAAAAAAAAATATCGAGGCCTAAAAAGGCAAGAAAGCAAAAAAGATATAAATATTTTCCCCAAGAAGCCATAACCACAAAAATTGTTATTCTGCATCGGCCATGTTGTTTTCGGTCGTCCATGTTTGTTTGTGTCTCATTGCAAGTTTTAGTACTGATTATTTGTTTTTATCTAATTTCTTCTTTGGTTTCTTTATTCCTTTATTTGTTTTATTTTAGTTTTATCGCATTTTGGTCCTGAATGCGAAGTAATTCAGTGGCATTACGAGTATTGCGTGTTCTCTATTTATTTATAGTGATTTCATTGTTATCGCTATTGTTCAATCACCCCATTTCTGGTCCGATAGTAGGACATGTGTGATTGCTCATGGGTATGTCTGTTAATACATATGTGCGCTTGAAAAATGAACAAACCTAACTTGCATTTTTTTTTCATGTGCAAGCAAGGTATGCAAGGTACATCATTTGAAAAATATATAAACATGGCATGAAAATTTGTTTTGGTGAAGTACATACTTATCTCTGAGTTAAGTAGTGTTTTCTTCAAGGTGTTCAATTTTTTAAAATAATTATATGCTCTGTGAAACTATGGTACGGAGAACTCATATATATATATATATATATATATATATATATATATATATTGTTTGGTTTTGTTACTTTAGCAGTGTGACAGCGGACCAACGATGCCTTGTTGTATAACGGAGCACTGCTTGAGTGCATTAGATTAGTGATGATCAAGCTCCGATTCCGAAACCATGCCTGATCCTGGGTCATCATTTGATGAGGGTTTCGTTATCTATTTGTTCACATACAAACATATATATGTATCTATATCTATATATATATCATCAAGGTTGGTCAGTTCTTACGTACTTCTCTCGAAGTGTTTTCACCTATTTCTCTCGATATATTCTTACCTATCTCACTTGATCTGTTCATACCTACTTCTCTCACACTGTTCTTACCTATTTCTTCTCAATCTGTTCTTAACTATATCTCTCGATCTGTTTTAACCTATCTTTCTTGAACTATTCTTACCTATCTCTCTCGAACTGTTCTCACCTATCTCTCTCGAAATGTTCTTACCTATCTCTCTTGAAATGTTCTTACCTATCTCTCTCGAAATGTTCTTACCTATCTCTCTCGAAATGTTCTTACCTATCTCTCTCGAAGAGTTATTACCAATCTCTTTCGAACTATTCTTACCTATCTCTCTCGAACTGTTCTTACCTCTCTCGAAAAGTTATTACCCATCTCTTTCGAACAGTTCTTACTTATCTCTCTCCAGCTGTTCTTGCCTATTTTTCTCGAAGTGTTATTACCTATCTCGCTCGAACTGTTATAACCTATCTCGCTCGAACTGTTATTACCTATCTCTCTTGAACTGTTATTACCTATCTCTCTTGAACTGTTATTACCTATCTCTCCGGAACTGTTCTTACCTATTTCTTCCGATCTCTCACCTATCCACTGTCCATACTTATCTATTGTTTCTATCTATTTATCTATACACGTATGTATGTATTGAGGATTATTGATAAGTATCTGAGTATTCGACGATGTAAGTTGTGCCCTCATGCTGGCTGATGCTACAGTCGTTTCTACTTTGGCTCCGAGAGTTGCATTAATACTTTCTCGTATCCGTTTTCGATGTGCAAAATAGAATTAAAAGCGACAGGGACCCGACATGGTGTCACTCACTTCACCCTGAGATATTTTACCCATACCTGGCAGAAGAAATGAATTTATCCTTTTTCCAGGGATATTAGTGCAAGTGAACACAAACCGTCAAAGCTGGAGTTTGAACCTTGCTTACCAAATCCATGCTCCGAGCCACACATAGGCGTAATGTTTTTTTTTTTTTATTAAGCTCAGTAACTGATAGATACTTGTGTTGTGTCTGCGCCAATTCTGTTGAGCTCCGGTGGAAATAGCCCCCCTTGTGCCTTGAAACGAGACTGAAATGCTCTCCTTTTTCTATAATTAGTTCTTTCCTATATCATTGGTTCTTCATCGAAGGTTTGTTTTGGCAGTGAACAAACAAAATTTTATAACTATAGGGAAAAGAGATTTTTTTTGGAGGTCTCGGTATGACATTATGGTTTTTGTTACCAATATTTATCTATCTCTTTGGGGTTTTCTGCCTGTTTTTATATCCCATTCAGGGTTCGTCTTGTAAATAATATCCGATCAATATGGTGAGTTCAGACCTATAACAGCACAACACAGAAAACATCAGAGAAGGATGATTCTAGAAATATGGAAATTTAGTGAACATGAATAGGTTTCCCTATCGTCTCATAAAAAAAACCTTCGTAAGCTGCGTTACCATTAAATGGTAAAGAAAAAAAAATTGAGCGTTCACAAACCTAAGGAATTGTGATGATGGTATGGACAGCCAGGTCGTTAGAGGTTGGAGTGGTGGGAGGATTTTATACCAATTGAAGAGAATTCAAAAGTACCAAGCAAAGATGGAGAAATGCTATGTTCTTATCCAATACAGCCTGCTTGATCATTTTCTTTCTGGTCCTGAAAGTAGTGTTCTGTATTGCACAACAAAAAAATGATATAAGTTAAGAAGCATCTGAATCAGTGTACCTCTACTATTGTCACTAACAACTAAAAGAAAATTATTCCATATTCAGCAACAATGCATGGGACATTAATGTAGACTATTCCTGGATCCGCTCCGAAGTATTATATTTGTTTCCTCGCCCCAAGGCCAATCCTTCTGAACGGGGATATCCATTGAAATTCATTTAAGGGACATGTAGCTATAATTGAATTTCAGGGTCGGCCACCTAAATCCAATCAGTTCTTTCTCGGCACACGAACCATTTTTCCATCGAATGTCATTGAAATTCACTGAGTACTTTGAGGCATAGTGTAGATAAATAGCCTACCGGACAGGAGTGAATGATATGCACGTCTTTGTAGGCAGAGGTAAATAATATATAAAAAGTATTTTCGGGCAAACAGTGGCTCGATGGAAAAGTCTATTAATCTTGGG
>OY735221.1:9710221-9770221 GCA_963457665.1 Thysanoteuthis rhombus
TTCCATTTTTGGGACATTTTGCGAATCCTGGGGAAGGTCTATGTCCAACGACAGACGTTAAAAGAATGATCATCATCATCATCATCATTATCATCATTAAAAAAGACTTAATTTTCAGAAAAAAACAAGTGTGAATGCTGCTGAACGTGAAACAAGGGATCGATTTAGCGTGAATATACATTGTAAATTGAACCACCCACAGAAAACTATTTTGCAGAATATTGAGGAAAAAAAACCGTCTTTCTAGGCATGATTAAAAATACATTATCTTATCTCCATCGTTGTGACCAATACGTATGATACACATACGAATAACCAGCCAACCTGTTTTGATATTTTGTTGCCAATTTTGGTTGACGGTTGAAGAATGGTTTTACTTCTTATATCGCTGCTTTCATCGTGACCCTATCATCTAATCATATAATGAGCTTCCATGCATTTTTTTCTTTCTATTAATTTATTTATTTATTTGTTTGTTTGTTTTTGCTCAAATGGGATGATCTCATTGGTTGATTTGCCTCTCTATCATGACATAGCAAAAAGCACACACATCGAATTCTTCAATGCTGATAATCACACATTAAATGATATGAGTTGAGACTTTAAAAATCTATTTGAAATTTGAATTATCAAAATGTAGATTATCGAATGAAATAGCTGTTAGGTTCCTTAGTACCGATCCATACATAAATAAACCTGTCATTTTTGACGGGTATACTCTAATTGCGTTATAAAACACATTAGTAAAAGAGACGAAAAAATGTAACCATGAACAAATACGTCACAGAAAACGCTTTAGCTCTTATGACACTGCTCCTATTCAGTTCATATTGTTGCGTGTGCTCGACATTATTTTGATAAATCACCATCATCATTATCAGCAGCAGGTTTTTGGCGTCCGTCGTTCGACATAAAAGCTTTCGAAAGATCTATTAGACCTCTTTAACATGGGCGTCGTGGAGCCAATACTTTCTGAACTTATCTTGTTTGTCATGCTATCTTGTTTGACAATCACAGTTTCGCTTATGATATCCAGGGATTCACTCTGAGATAATTAGCGGTTCATTGTCATTCTCGCAACAAGACCAGACGGTTGCCGTTTGATTTTTAATGGTTTCTTTGATATCACTGACGCTTGTTGGGTTTTTTTTTTTTAATATAATGTGCTGTCTTGTGTTCTTTACATAATACCTCATATTACTCTTGAATTCGTCCCGGAAAGATCGGATCGTTTGTCAGTAAACAGCTTCGCCGGTCGAGTTTGAATATTTACACGATTATTGAATTGTTTCTATTAGTTTACTCATACTATCAAAAAATTACGGCTGCGTTCAAAGGGTTTTGCAATTGCATTGTACTTAAAGGCCATCAAAAACATCACATTACTCAGCATTTTTATATCAATGTTCAAACAGAACGAACCCGGACTTTTCACGTCTTTTCAATTAAGTAAAGGAGGTTACTTGGGAAATATTGCAAATAGACGATATATATTCCATTACGTGGTGTATTATAGAGGAAGATTCTTGATTTCTTTAGTACAGTAAATCATATTTGGACATATATGGGTTTCCACGCAACATTCTGAAAATGTATACACTTTTTATCGACAATTAACTCTTTAATATCCTTTTTGTGTTGGGGTGCAGTAGCCTAATGGTTAATAGAGAATGGAATCGGTAAATACACTACAAAATCCAGCTCGGGTAGTTTGCGTTCGCTTTGTTCTAATGCCCTTAGCTGAGGCATGAATCCATCTATTTTTCCCCAACTATGGGTAAACGAGAGGACATTTGGAACTATCTATCCCTATAGCTTGGTCGTCAGACTAGCACTCAGGCACTGTAAGTTAATTGAATTGAGCCGTTACGCTGGCTATGTGGAAATGGCGTCACCCACTTTACCATGTGTTAGTTTATCTATTGCATGGGGGGGACTGATTCCCAGGGGCACTGGTGCCAGTTTCAGTCGGAGTTTGAACTCTACTTGTCGAGTCAATTTTCTGTGCTGCTAGGAACCCACAATTACCGAAGGATCGTTTTAGAACTGGCGATTAAAAATTATTGTCGTGTGTTGAATGATACATGGTTTGAAAAATCGATAATGAACTGACCCGGGCTACTTTGTTGTGGTTCAATTGTTAGTTGGCCATCCTAGTTGACCATTTATACCATGTTCTGAATAAGGTCCTCACCGGGTGCCCAATACGTGTGACCTTGTGCAAGACTAATCATGTACAAAAAGTACTGTTAATTGATATTCTTGCTTTATATATGATATTTTGTTGCTCACGTGTAAGACAATAAACATCAACAGCAAGGAAAAATGTCCTCTTTTAAAGTATAGACATTTTTTTTAGTGTTGTCAGATGCACACATCAGACAATACCTTAAGAATAATCACCTGCCGAACGTTGTGATAGAATATATACAAGATGGGCCTCTAGGCTGACTTTTGGTATACGCAATCTCGCAGCTGCAGTACAGAGACCTAAAAACATTAATCTTGAGTTTTGATACGTTTGCAGAGAACAGAATAATGCTTGTAATATTCCAAGTATAGAAAAATACTGTAATATCATTCAAAAGACTCAATTTTACTCTCATTTAAACCCTTTCTTGCTCTTAGTCATCGTCACTTCTTGGCCCCTAGACTTTCTTGTAAGAACTGAATCAATAATCTGGGGATGTCTTATGCGCAGATTTTATTTCTACCTGAATTTAAATACCTGATCTGAATAATAAAAGGTGGTGTGAGGATAATATAGAAAAATTATTTGGGAAAAAAGGTTAACTTTCACTTACTAGCAGTTTGCAGACTTTCAATCGGGAACCCCGAGTGGTGTGAATCCAATTTGCAAAACGAAAATGAAAATGCGCAGAAGAGGCAAAACTGGCACAGGCTGCGCATTTCGTATTAACATGAAGATGGACGAACATCGCGCAGTCTTTGTATGTATGTATAACAATAACAGAAACTCATATTCTTTGATTTGTTGGCGCCATCTTTTTACATTTGGGAATCCCTTCTTTTTTTTTCTCTCTCTTATGTCTTTTTGATGGATCTTTCTCTTCATTTTGTCTTTCTTGTTCATCATATTTTTTTTTGAGTATTTTCTTTTCGTCTTTGTAATGAGACGCTATATAAACTTCACGGTAAAAGTCGTAATTGTGAGCATACGTAGTGTTGCCTGCGCCGACCACCATTGCAATCTGACTGTACTTCGACTTTCCATCGAACATTGTTACACCGAAAATACGTAATACACGCATACTTATACACGCCACGAACTCACAGACATTCTATACACACGCATACTCAGATACACACATGCACATCTACAGGCCAAATATACACACGCATACACGTACACGCACTTATTAGACACAAATACAATCATGCGTACATACCATATACATACATGCACTTACGCGCAGTTACTGCATACCTATTTATGCACTTATGCATACATCGCACATACAGACATATACACTCACGCATACATACCACATACATACATCATGGATACGTGTTACATACACACACATACACACATATACAGTTGCACATTTTACACGTTTGTACACGTATTAAGTATACACAAGTGTCCATGTGTGTATGTGCTTGCTTGAGACGTGTACGTAAAAGTTTGGCAATGATGGCTGATATCATGTCAGTATAAAACTAATGTTATAACTCCTGGATTTAAAATTTGCAAAGACAATGGCTGTTCCAAAGGTACATGCTTGGAAGGAGTCGGTCTTCATGGTGTGTGAAACAGAAAGCTAAAATTGTTATGAAAGTTAATTTCCCGTCTGCAGTACAAAACTATGGCTTTGAAGTATTTCGGTTTCTTTTCTCCGTTATTGCTAATTTTAACAATTTTCCTCTACCTTAAAATCATCCGAAAGAGAAGAAGGTAAGGGAGATGATTCAGAGAAAATAAAGAGATACCTGGGATGTTTAATTTTTGATTTATTAGAATTAGATCTCCCGAGAACTGCTGAAACAAGCAACTTCAAACTGAACTATTAACTGACGTATGGGATAAATGATATATCGTACGATGGCCAGTTGCCAAGTGATCGCAGTGTACACACTCAGATTTTTCGATTATAATTCGATGGTGAAATCTTATTACATCTTTCTTGAATCGATTATATTGTATGAATGTACATATGAACCTTGTGCACTCACTTTGGAGTCTTGTTTCATAATCCAACAACCTTCCTTTTGTTTTGGTTGCTTCGTTTTCATTTTTTAACGCTTGTATTCATAGAAAGAAAATAGAATGTCAATTTCTCGGGAAATAAATTTTGATTGAATTTATTTCCCTTTGACATTTTGGAGAATTGAAGAACCGTGGCCAACAAAGGTTACGGAAATTTTTTTCTCCCTTTTTTATATGTGCCCAGGTATTTGCGTTTGTGAGTCTCAGCTCTTAACCATACCGTTTTATCTACCAACTTGGATATTGGTATCAGTGCTACCCTAGAAACCTGCTAAAAATGGTTGTTCTGATTTTGGGAAAAAGATCTTTTTTGACTATTTGGGTTTTATTCTATTTTGACCGATTTTGATAAACATATCTAAATTCACAAGAATCCACACGTCTCTAGATTGTTTTATATCCTACTATGGGAAAGGCCTTTGATGCTATGAACGGATTTTTTCTGACCATATTCATTATTCGATTGATTTTTCTTACATGACTTCAAATTTTGACGCAATATTTTTTTAATTATTGACTGTGACGGCAAATTATTCAACTATATTGTATGTTTTTCATCGAAGAGATCTACTGTTCATTGCAAGCGGCTTCAAGCAGTTTATGATTTTAAGAGTTATTTTAATCTATTTACCACTTTTTTGTTTCTTTTTGTCCTCAATATCTCTCATTTTTTTATTTCATTCATCGTTACTTTATCATCTTATCATATGGTAGATTTTCATTGTTACAACACCCCAGGGATTGCCGTTAAAGTTAATTTTATGTTATAGGGGTAGATTTTGAAATATCACAAATCGCATGTTAATTTATTTTTTTAGATATGGTGCAAAATAATTACTTTTTGATTTGGTCAGGAAAAAGTATGATCTCCCTCAACAGTCTTGCGATATTTTATGCCCTTGAAACATATTTGTCATTAAATTGTGCCGTCAGAACAAGTGACATTATAATGAGACATTATTATATTTGGTATTTGTTCTTTTTCTTTTTCGCCCGATATTTTTATTTTTTTACTCGTTCATTTCTTTTTTTCGTTCACCCCTTTCATTTCCATTGCCCCCTCTTTCTTTTTCATCATTTTTCTCTTTCGCCTTCTCCGTTCTTCCCTTTCTCTCAATTCTGGCGTTTTTTTCCTTCTTCAATTAATTTTCGCTTTATCAGTTCTTGTATGTTATTTCCTTCCTTTTCTTCTCGATATCTTCCGCTTTTTCTATCAGTATGATCCCCTCTGATTCATTATTTTTTACACTCTTCCTTTGATCAAAACATGTATATTCGTTTTCGTTTCTTTTTTTTTTTTTCTATTATTCTGCCTTCAACCCATCGCTTTTCTCTTTCGTTCTTCGTTCTTTTTTTTTTTTTTAGAAGGTTTCATTTTTTTTCATATGTAGTCTATGTCAATTATTTCCCTTTTCTTTTTCAGGTTGCATATATTCCGTATAATTATCATTTTTTTCCCCTTATAACTTTACAGCCATTTTCTTCTTCCTACACGCAATATCAGTATTTAGCTTGACACGGATGCATACGAAGGTCAACTAGTTAACCCTTTTAACTTTTATAAGTCTTGGTCGTCCAATGCCTTAGAGGCGGTCTGTGATTTTTTTTCCTTTGGTTCACTGCCGATAGGTATTCACTAAAACTGGAGTAGCCTGCAATGCTCTGAGCTAGTCCTCTGGTCAATTTGGCTTTTAAATCTCTGAAATCTTTTTCTCGGCCACACTTGCAGCATTCAACACATCAGAATGGAGAATTCGTGGCCAGATAACCTGAAATGCCCAGTTGTTATAAGTGAGTTGTTCTTGCCACATTTCACTGGTCATAATGTTTTGCCTAACTAGCTAGTCAAATTCAAAAAGTATTGGCTCCGCGATGCTTATGATAGAGAGGTCTGGAGAAGCTTGGTAAATGTCTGTGTCAACCGACAGACGATGAAAGGCTGCTGATAATGATGATAATATATGGCTGTGTGGGGCGGCATGTATAATGTCTTTCCCTTCTTATTCGTCTCTTGCCAATGTATCTAGCAAGGTAAATGCCTCGTCAGACAGACACAGAGCAACACAAACACACACACACATACACAAATACATACGCACATATACTTGTATATTTGCTGAAATTCACCTGGTATAATTCCTTATAGTTCCTATTCTATAAAAATTTATCAAGTAATGGATATATATGACCCTACAGAATAATTATGAATTATGCTATGTTATATAGAAATTCATTTGAAAATGATCATCCATCATTACACAGTTAATGTATCACTAGTCTTAGTCAACGAAAGTGGAATAAACAATTTCTTCAATTGTTTAATCTTTTTACGTTATCTACTGCAAGAAATACATTAACCATGTCATGACGGGGGATCATTGCAAATATGTTTCTGCATAATATAACGCAATACATAATTACATATGTAAATATATAAATATATGTAAATCAAATGATGCGTAGTATAAAGTAATATCTATACACAATACATTATGATAATACCCTACATCAAATAATAAAGTACATGAAGTATAACCTAAGCTATGAGCTAAGATCATAGCTGAAAAGGAAGTGGTATTCGATCAATGCTGCTGGAGTACCATATTAATATAACTGTTCTATTTTTAAATCCCTGAAACTGTAAGATGGTAGACAACTGATGATCGCAACGACAGAAAATTTACAAACGGTACTCGAATATCAAAGTAAGAGTAAATCGTTATTAAAGATTATCTTCACAAAAGAAACGCTGAACAACATTACATAAATTATATTAACATTGGGAAATAATTGACTGAAGGGGAACAAAGGGGTAGAATTTTGAAAAAAAAAACTTTTTTTATTAGTTTAGTGCTTAAAACTGCAAAGTTACCTGGAATATATATATATATATATATATATATATATATATATATATATATATATATATATATATATATATATGTATGTATGCATGTGTGTGGCTAAAAGCTAACCAGGAAAGACCAGACTCAAGATGGAAAAACGAGATAGAAAAGTTAGCTCGAGAGAGATGGATGAAGGTCTGATCACGTTCATCATTGGAAGAGATTGGATAGCCCTTTGTCTAGCCGTGAAATCATAACAGTTGATATATATATATATATATATATATATATATATATATATATATATATATATATATATATTATTGTGTTATACACAGCTATTTCGTTGTATTAAAACTCTACAGTGTGGCTATAGACTATATATTATCCCATCCAGTACCACGAGACAGGATCAAAACCTTAGCTTCAGACCCAGGGGCTGGTATTCTTTCTCTGCTCCACGGAACTGGACAGTCAGTAAGATTGAATTTAAGTGATATATTTATTTACGCATATATATTCCCCATCCGCCAGAGTACTCCATTCCATATCGTGATATATATATATATATATATATATATATATATATATATATATATATATATATATATATATATATCCTCGTTAACTTTTTAAAGATTTTTGAATATATAGATATATGCATACTTATATGAAATATGTAAGTTTTGTAAACATGTCCGTTCGATTGTTCGTCTAACTCCTTATGTTGACCTTTCTCACTCTTGGTCTGGAGCCTTGTTGATCTTTTGCCGCCAAGACATTCAATGGATCATCACGCTTAAGGCAAAGTGTAGCCATATTTTCCTGCTATAGCTGGCACCAACGTGAAATACACAATTGTATGAGTATGAATTTTTCGGCGAGAATTAGAAATGAAGCCACGTTCACTTCAGAAACATGTGAACGCTCTTAGACAAACAAGTTGTCTGGGCTATCCCTCGAGATCGAGGCTGATGGTCTATGTTACACAGAACCAAGACGCCAGTGCTTGTATTTGTTCAACGTAAAACTTGTTGTTATAAGCCGAGTATATTTTATCCTCACTTACTTGAGTCTAGTAATCACAGCAGTGACCGTTGTTTTCTGGATAAACCGAATGAAACAGACAGCAATACTTATATATATATGTGTGTGTGTGTGTGTGTGTGTGTGTGTAGAGAGAGAGAGAGTTCTTCATGGTGACTCCAAGATTCACAATGGTGCAATCTTCAGAGCATATCAGAAGATGGCACTATCATGAAACTCAGAGTCACCATAAAGCACTGATTTGTCTATCAATATCTATTCAATTATGCTATATCCCTGATATCGACCATTCTTCATCCATAGATATCTCAACTCTAAAAAATAACAACATATATATATGTATATATATATATATATATATATATATATATATATATATATATATATATATATATATATATCAATACATAGCTATAAGATTATTACAATGCAAATTGATATATATATAATAAAATTTCTCATTATTAAAGGTTCATAAATTTGTATTCAATAATGTTATCATATGTACGTGCGTGCATGAAACGGCCATAGATTAAGGTTCATAAAAACAGATTATGTTAGGTGAAAAGTCTGGCTTATGAAGAGAGATTGATACATACATAGATCAAGAAATGTAAGGATAAATGAAGTCGTACGCATGACTATGGTATATTTTTCACAATGGCTTCGGCATTTCAAAACGCCAAAGGCTGATAGAATTAGTCAAATGTCAACAAGTGGCTGGACCATGGCTTTGAACGAATTCTGGCAGAACGAGAAGGCCGGTACCAATCAGCCTCTGGCTAAGGGTCTAAGTGGTATCCCCACTAACATCACGGGTCACCTTTTCACTTGTAGGTTCATATGTTGACATCTGTGCATACGTATACAATTACACAAATAATCACACTTAAGCAACATCAACACATATATCTCAACAGTGACATCAGCACAGCATTACGGCTATGCGTGTAAGTACTCATATATATATATATATATGTATATATATAGAGAGAGAGAGACAGAGAGACAGAGAGAGAGACAGAGAGAGATACATATAGATATATGTTTTCTCTTAAGCATATTTCGTTGAAAACGTCGGATGAATTTTGTCTGGATAACTTTTTATTTAATCTTCCCCATCTGCCGATAAAGTTTTCATATTTCGGTCACCGGGATACAGAATCTGCTCTGAGGAGAAAAAATGTCGTCAAATAAACAATTACTTTTAAAAAAACAATTACTACCGCAAATTATACTTATCGTTGAACTTTTGGACGATTATCGAAAATACTCTTTGAGCATGGCTTGACAGCAGTTGAAAGCGTCTATTAAAAACCTGGACTATTTCTATATTCCAGTGACCAAAGATCTCAACAATTGATCCACAGAGAGGAAAAACTTTTGAAAAAAGTCAACTCGACAAAAATTGTCTATCACTTATATATATATATATATATATATATATATATATATATATATATATATCAACCGATATTTAGAGCCCACGTTCAGGGGAGAAATCTTTTCTCTGTGAAACATTTTCTCTCAAGGCGTTTTTAATAGGTGATTCTTCGTCGCCATGTGAGCCTTTCAAGTGATTTTTTTAGTCCTCTACCTGTAACAAGGGCTCGTGCATAGCTATTTTTCAGCACGACCAGCCCACGGTGTATCTCGCTGCACACTGAGAACCCTGGTTTAGATGCCTGTTCATAGGCCCCAGGTCATCCTCTGCATTGATATACTAAACTTGACGAAAGTTTCACAATAACTGGACATTCTGTGAATCATCAACAACAATTTTAACGATCAGTTAAGTTCGGAATTCACTACATTGGCAACAGTTCATGAGATTCAACTGCTCAACGCTTTTAAGATCCGTCAGATTCAAGTGCTGAACACTTTCAAGCTTGTTCTAGTGTTTCCAACTTTTATAGTTTTATCAACAACTATCTCTACTTAGAATTACTGATTTTATTTCAGTGATGGATATAACTCTATCTTTAAAAACACTGTCGTATGACAAGTGAACGAAAGGACTTGCTTACAGTGAGCAAAACAGATTTTTGAAAAAGTTTGGTCGATGGCTCGTGGAATCGGCCATTCTGTGAACTTCGAACTCACTACATTGGCAACGGAGAATTAACAGCTAAACACTGCTTCAACGTAGATTACCAAATGTTGTTATTTACTGGAAAAAGCTTAGTATACCGGAGAGAGAAATTAAAGCCACTCAACGAAGAACAACCCTAGCACATTAGTGAAGGCACTGAAAGACGATATATTTGATCACTGCACTCTGCCTTGCGTTCTTTTAGATGATTTAGAATTGTATGATACAAATAACTCCTCCTATTACTGAACCTTCGGAGATTTAAGTGTGTTGTTATAACGAATTTGCCATTGTAACGAGTGAATTTTATACAAAAGTATTAATTATTTGGAACCAAAAAGTACAGACAAAATGACTTTTTATCTCCCTTTCACAGTCTAATACCCCTTACACGGGTGACAGGTTTGCAAATGAAATAAATGAGCCAAAAGGTTGTTGTTTTTTTTTGTTTTTTTGTTGTTTTCAAATAATGCAACGAAATCCCCCTGCGCTGTTGTTGCGAACGTATCTCATTCAATATTTTGCAATAATATAAAAATGAGCATGTTGTTTGAACGTGTGTATCATTATATACGTATATGAAAGAGGTCTGGCGAATCTTCGGGAATGTCTGTCAAACAGCAAACACTTTGCCGTAAAAAACAGTGCCGTTACAACGGGAGTTCACTGTAGATGTATGTATTTGTATGAAAGTGCTATAGAGAAGGAGTCCGTGTTTGTGTTTGTGCATGTTGTTGTCGGAACACGGAGAAAATGGTCGTTTCGCCGAAAGGGATTCCGAATCCACAAAGTGATTACTGATTGTAGCTGATAACAAAGCCTGTAGATTATCGGCCAGGAGAGAGAAAGGGACATAAAGCCGAAGGAAGACAGCATCACTGGGATGAGACGGGTGTGGGTGCAGCGAGTGCTTTGTTTACTATTAAGTGAAACCCTATCATCTCCATTGTCATGGGATCAACAAAATCAAATTATGAGCAATCAACGGGAATGCTGATAAAAGAAGCGGCCATGTTGGTTTGCGGATCAGAGGAAAGAGATAAAGATCGAAGAAAGAATGGTTTATATGGCCCCCGGCCGCCGAAGCTGCGGTCATGGAAGCAGGTTTATTATGCACGTTTGGGGAAAGAAGGAGGGGGCCGATGCTGTTTGGTCACTTGGATGACGGGAAGCAAATTATGGTTGGGAGATAAATTAATTAGCTACGAATTATAGTGAAGAGATGGAACAACACATAAACACACACATATATGCACACGCACAAACACACGCACACATATATATATATAATAATGTGTGTGTATGTGTGAGTGTGTATCTATGTTTATATATATATATATATATATGTATGTATTCGTACGTATACAATGTTTCAGCTGGTATATGTATATGTATATTTTCGTTCCATTCTTTCCCACTTCTCTCCCTCTGTCTCAGTCTCTCTCTCTCTCTCTTTCTCTCTCTCTCTCTCTCTCTCTCTCTCTCTCTCTCTCTCTCTCTCTCTCTCCCCCTTAATATATATATATACATGTGATGGTGACAAATAATGAGATCGAGATGATGTAAGTAGATCAAAAGTGCGCATGCACGATGCTCGTCGTAAACATTGACCACTGACTAACCCTTAATGTTTACATCCGTTTCTTGTTTAAAGCTTGTTTGAAACATTATCATCACGTCCATTTATGTTACATAAATCTTGGGAGCTTTCATGGGATATCAAGTGACAGGAGGTCTTCTCCGTTTCCCAGTGCATCCCTCAGTATACTTTTTTAGTAATGTTGCAACCTGAATGAATTTTGACTATTCCTTCTTTCAAAGTCTTCTGACTACCTAACAAGACCCTGTTCCAAGTGCGCTGATTATGATCCATACGACCGTTATTCACGATGTTTTTTTCTATCTTTCTAGCTTAAGCCTTTCTTCCTGTCTATCTTTCTTTTCTTTTTTTTTTTTTTTTTAGATAAATCTACTATTAGGTATAATGGAGCTGTAATATTTTTCAGCTGATGTCTACCCAATATATATTTTACTCATTGAAGGTCTTTCCGGCATGTCAAATAAGTTTCATCAATCAACTCAAAAAATTTCAAAACTCAGACCTGGTCTATGGCTTGAGTTGAGGAATACACTTGAGTTACAAAGTGCCATGAAATTTCCTTTCGTTACACTCAAGGAAACATTCACGTTTTTGCTTCAATCATTTTTTTTTTTTTTTGCATTATAAAATCCAAGTCCGTTGCACAATTCCCAGGTTTGTCAATCTCATACAGCCATTACCTTCCATACCATCTATTTATTTTTGTGGCCCAATTAGTCAATATCACCGTAGTAATGACTTTGCTAGACCGGCCGGCAACGTTTTATTTTGGCTCAAAGTGTAGTACCAGCACGATCCATGGCCTTTCGGTGCAGAGATTGATTACGCTTTTCGACCGACAAAGATACATAAAATATTTAGCGATAAAGAATTGGGGAAAGTAAGGTGGGGGATGAGAGAAAGGGGAGTGTGGACGAGGGAAGGTAGGTAAGAATAGTGCATATAAATAAATCAAATAAGTGAGTACATTGACATACGAAAAAGAGTGGGGCATGGAGACAGAATATATATATATATATATATATATATATATATATATATATATATATATATATATATATATAAAAGCTCGTCGACTGCTTGATATCAAGACAATGAGCTTTAGACAGGTAGGGATAGTAGGGCTCAAGTGTTGCAATATATTACAATTTTATGTATTGTTTGCTTCGCAGTGATGTCTGCATCTCGGGTCATCTTTTGAACCCCACCTTTCGGACGTTGTACCTCTTCAGTTTGATGTCGTAATTGGGGATGTTTCGTAATGCTGAGGTTGAAATGTTGAGTTTAAACAATGAAACGAGATGAGAACAAAAGTCTGTGAAAAAAAAACTAAGCGTGATGGGGATCCTCAGTTAAATTATTCAGGCGAACAATTAAATTCTTTATGGAGAGATACAGGAAATAAATGCGAAATAGAGAATGCGGGATGAAAATATCTGTTCTCCTTACTCCATTTTTTCGTACATGAAATCAATCCATGTTTGCATAACATCTTGATAAAACCAGTAATGGACAACTTAGATACGAACAGATAAAGGGTACGATGAAAAGAAACAAGTAAAGGGTGAGAGAAAGGGAAGTGACATGAAATGAAGGATGATATTAATTATCAAACAACCGTGGAATTATCATGGTGTCAGGTATTATTATTAGTGTAGACTGGGTGGTCACTCAATAGAAACCATTTCGAGACAAACATCTTTTGGCTACACGCTACGTTTTGGGTGTTCAATTAAAATATGTACCGTGGAAGGGGATGCTCGATGAAATAGTAATATCTTTCAATTCTTCTTTGGTTCAATAATCTCAATAAAAAGTCTGAATTTCCAAAATACTGGATTGAATGCTACTAGGAACAAACTGAAGGACCAATTAATCATGAACTTATATTGAATATTGGTGTGCAACGAGTAACATATATAGGGGGAATTTATATTTAAAAAAATACATATATATATATATATATATATATATATATATATACATATTGAGAGAGAATTTATATTAAAAGAAATACATATATATATATATATATATATATATATATATATATATATATATATATTGAGAGAGAGAGAAAGAGGGAGAGATATGGATTTCCAGACTTTTGTTCCATTAGTGCTGCCTGTACATGTGATACACACTGCCAGCAAGACCAACTTGAAAACTGAGGAAACCTATGCTGACAGTTTTGTTTGACAGTTTCTAATAGCATAACCGATTATGAGAGTGATTATGATCATTTACACCTCCTTTATCGCTCGTGTTAGTTTGGTTTTATTATGTAGTTATCTCCCTTTGTAACCTTCTGCTACCGACGTTATTTGGCTTCCATGCATAAAACTGATAATAGTCCACGACTAGAATGAACTAGAGAGAGAGAGAGAAAGAGAGAGAGAGAGAGAAAAAGAGAGAGAGAGTGGAGGGGATGAGGGCTCAATAAAGGAAGAAGAGTGATTTATCTTTATTTTCTGATGCTCTTCTAATCCCAGAACTCAACCCCAACCATTCCCGGCCAATTTTCCCCTAAGTTTTCTCTCCGTTTCGTTAGTTATTTGGTTGGTTTGTTTGTATCTTTTTTTTGTTTTGTTTTGTTTTTATGGTTGTTTCGGTGTGCTGTTATCAGCCGGTACCAATCCCACCGGAAACGATCATATAAGAAAAAAAAAGGGGGGGAAAACGTTGAGTGTACATTTTTGCTTCAATTCCCGCCATGCGTTTGATTACATCAAAAAAAAAAAACGTACCGTCAGGGCAAATGGCGGGAAATCGCGCCCGCTTAGACCTGCCTTTATCGCTCGTTGACCGACAACTGCTCATACCAACATGGACCCGCTATCATATTAACAATGGTTACAATGGCTGCAATGGCGTCAAAAGAACCATTACAGTACTTGTGGGGATAGCATAATGGTTAGCTATCTGAACTATCAGCAACAGTTCAAACACAAGCACTGTTCAATGGTCTTTCCCAAAAGTAAAATATTACAAATCGAGACGAAGTAATAATTCGCTTAGACCCGTCTTTATCGCCCGTTGACCGATTGCTACTCATACGCACATGATCCACTCAGATGAACGATGGTTGTAATAGCTGCAATGGCGTCGACAGAACCATTACAGCACTTAAGGGGATAGTATAACGGTTAACATTCTGAGATATCTGCAAAAGTTAGATTGCAAATGATGATCTTTCCCAAAAGAAAATATTGCTCACGAATCAAGGCGATACCCACATACCAAAATGGTTCACTATCATATTAATGATGGGTACAATGGCCGAAACGGCGTCAGAAAAAACCATTAGAGCACTTAAGGGGATAGCACAATGGTTAACATTCTGAACTAACGACAAAAGTTAATCACAAATAATGTTCACTAACATTTCCCTAAAGTAAAATAGTACTTACGAATCAAGGTGGAGTGCTGTAAGATCAAAAGTAATATTAGTCTTTTGGTCTCTTGGTATTTGAGTGTCTAGCCCAGTTCTGTTATGTCTGGCAAAAATCTGGACAAGATAAATTCCAAGAATTTAAATTCTCAAACTTTGCACATCAATCTTCTTCTTGCATGCAAAAGATAGCACAAGAGCCCAAATCATCTACTTAAATCACGAAGGGTTTGATTTTTCATTTAACTTTCCCTTACAAAGGACTCTTCGAATCAAAGGTAATAGTTATTCTGACAAAAACTTCTCTTACCCACTGTTTGAAACCATGAGTTCTTCCACTGAAACCGATTCTGCAGTTTTAATCCTGAAAACAAGAGTCAATAACCTATGCATATTCTCAACAGTCATGGAGCTTAAACGTGCACCCAACCAAAATACTGTCTCTTAAACTAAGAACCGTATAACGTATGCCATTAAATACGGTAACCAAAGCTATAATTCGATCTCATTTCCCAGCTCTTGGTAAATAGCAGAGCAGCTGAAACTTTTTAGACCTGTAAGGCAGCCCATCTTAGCCATCGAGCTAACACCCTGGTCAAATAAAAACCACAATTGCTACAAACGGTAAATGGGTTTCAGTGGATCATTCGAAAAATGGAGACTAAGTTATTGTATCCTCTGTGAGAGCAACTGGGCTAGGGTCAATTGCATGAATGTAAAATGATCATTGACGTCCATGACCAGGATTCGAACACGGTCTGCCTACTTTGTTTTTCCTGCCTGCAACTGTAATTATGAGAATTGTAATTCTGGGTTTGTTCTTAAGTGATTCTTTTATTTTCCATTTCTCATATCCGTAAGTCATTGTTAAATAAAATTAGCGTACGTCATAGATAAATGAAATAACTGTAAAATCATATGAAAAATATAGTTGTGCTTTGCCGTAATAAGCAAGGACTTATAGCAACGATAATGATAACAAAAGCTGTAGAATGAAATGAAAAAGATCTTTTTATTGTTATGGGCGTTTATAAGAGTGCCTCAACGTTGTTAAGTCGGGTCGTTAATGCTAGACTCAAAACGAATGAACGACTTGAGGGTGGGAACCGTCTGACGTTAATTTGTTGTCAGCAATCGTCGAATCAAATTAAAACTAAACCAACAGCTATGTTAAACAATGTCTCCATTCAACGAACATCATTTGTTCATTGAAAATATTATGCATACAAATATATATTTATTTGTATATTAAGAAATGAATATATATGACCTGAAAGAATTATTATAAATTGCTTGATATTTTATAGAAATTTTTTTTTAAATGATCTCCCGTCATTACACGCTTAATGTATCACTGGGACAAAACAATGTGAATAGAATTTTTTAAAAGATAATGAAAATAGGTCTGCTACAGGAATCGAGCCTACGACCAATGGGGTTGACTCTTCAACCTAGTGTGGCTCTTATCAATGAACTAATCACATTAACTGCGGCTGTTTAGCTCTAAGTATCTTGCATTTCTTTGAGCTTATCGTCTGACTAGTTAGTTTTCCCCTGGTTTGAGATAGGAACGATTATTTGGAAGTGAAAAAATTAAAAAAAGATTAAACTGTTTATTAACCACAGAGAAACATAAAAATCAGTTGTTTAGTTTTCAACATGGTATGAATGTATTTGGTTAGTAAATAATTGAAATGCATCTCCATGTATTAGGCAAATTGGAGTGAATCTTTACGTATGAACAAAGGCTCACGTTACTCAAGTTGTTGACAGTGGAATCGCTTGTATTACACGCGTTGCTAGGTATGGTCTGATCTGATCAACACGTTTGCTTTCATTTCCTTTATATTTTCTATTCTTTTCTGGAAAGAAAGCCTGTTCCCTTTACCTCATGGACTGTACCCTTGTTGAAGCCTAGACAATTGATCAGCTGAAGCATTGTTCTAGCAACTGATCCTACAACAACAATAACAATAAAACAGAATGAAATCGATTGTCCGAACCACTGTAGAGTGATAACTCTTGTTAAAATCGCAAAAAGTATTCGCTACTCGGGTTGTGTGACTAGAGAAGTCTGCAGGTGGGTCGAACAGGACATAGGGTTACCAACTAAAATAACAGAAAAGACATGAGATCAATAGCCCAAATATTTCTCTGAATGATTAGTCTACCCAAATTTACGGAAGATATCTTCTCTTGAGTTCGGTAGTTCGGACAACTCTAGGAATAATAATGACTATTCTCAAATTGTAGACGATAGCAATTTACATAATAACTTTTCCATTAATGAAGTTCACTATTGATGTTTAAACTCTTTGATTTATGTATTTGTTCCGTCTAATTGTGTCTTTATTTACCTATATATCTACAATCATCGATCACAATGCAGGCTAATGTTATTTGGAAAACTCTGTGATTATGGAGGTGGGGCATACGTCATACTAAGAGGCAATTCATTCAAATTTGCTGGTGGGGATTCGGAAATTGGTGTGGAAAGTGAAAAGCTTTCCTTGGCTCAAAACTGAGTCGTGTTATGGTTTAAGTGATTAATTCCTAATCAAACAATTAGATATTAATTACTGATTCTAGTATAGATTATATAGTAACAAATGCTCGTTAACTTTGATAGGTATAAAAGTAATGTTACCAATTTCCACACGATAGAAAAATTACGAACATGTTAGTAAAAGTTCGTATATTAGTATTTCTTTAAAGATTTTTTTTTATATTTCTGCAGTTCAAAACTCTAAACTTTCGTACTTTTCCGAATTTATCAGTATGCTGTTATATCTTCCCAACACTAAATTTGTTTTATATTGAGAAATATTTCAATTCTTTTAAGCTGTCGTGGAGGGGATGGATCTTAATGGTTGAGAAACATTGGTCTACTCAAAAGCCCATCAAAAACCTATCCACCGAAAAAGGTTGACTATTCATATCTATAATCTAAAGTATCACAGCGCAACACTTTATTTATTCATGTTGATCTTCCCCCGGTGAACGTAGCTTGATTTGAATACTAGAAATAAAAATGACGATTGTTGCTGGCTTCCGCTCATAAATGTCATAACCAGTCTCGTGAGATAGATTTTAATACCGACCTCTCAGACACCCCTGGCAACCAAACCCTATCCACTGGATAAATCAACAATACTAGAATCCTCCTCTTTTTGAAAGATCTCTTTACGACATTTACTCGCTTTCATGAAAAGAGGCGAGAAGCGGAAATAGTGTTCAGCGTTTGTTTTGCTGCGAGCCGATATTTTTTATCTTACACTCCAGTATCCTGTACGTACCGGAACCTTAAACTCTGATAATTCATCCAAAAATATCGTCATCACTTTCGATAGTATAGAAACACTCAAAAGTTTCCCATATAAATCAATTATTATTGCTTATTTGCTTTACCTTATCGTGGCTTACGAAAGGTTTTCTGGGGAATGACTTCCTGATGGTGGAGGAAACCTGCATTTTATCGCTAGTAAAAGAAAAAAAAAGAATTCACTTTATTTGAAATCATGACATATTTCTCTCTCGTCTCCTTTGTTTTTTTCATTAGTTATTGATATTGACGAGGCTTGGTTTTCCTGGTTCAAGGTAACAGTTTTGGAGCACCCACAAATTAACTACGATGGTGAATTCAACGAAGAAACGGTCTTACAAACTATTACTTTAAGATTATTATCCTACATTTTAATTGTCACCCGATTTGAATCAAACTTGCCACAATCGTAAATGATGTGTGAGATCAACTTACCGACAAATGCTATACAGTGAGGCTGTTTGGAATTATTTACTTAGCCACAGTGTGACACAAGGCCTCGACTGTGACATACCTGATGAGAATCGAACTCACTTCACACTAGTAAGAGTCTGCGAAATGAACACACTAAACCTCATTCCATAGCGTTGAGTGTCCAGTGTCTATTACATTGCACAACCCTTTTTTTTTCTTTTTTTATCCGTGATTCTTTCTGATTGCTCATGTGTAAAAAGCAGAAAAATGTCAGCCATTCTTCCAAACTTTGCTTTTACGACCAGGGCAGCGACAACGGGTAAATAAGCGCATTTCCAATCATATAAAGTAGGAAAAACAATAACAAATGGATACCCCTGTCGTGGCATCAAAAGCCATGTTTGAAGGGTATATTGGCATTCTGTATACGTTTTATACATAAGCAATTAGTAAATAACTCCTGGTGCATACTTCAAAGACTTCTGATTAAGGCAACGTTCATAAAAGATGCACAATGCGAGTTTCGTTGGGAGCTACTTTTTAATATCGATTTTTACACCCTTTGCCCTTATGGTCGAAGAGTGTATCGACCTAAAGCAACAATAATTGAATAACATCAAACTAGTAAATAGGAAAAGTTCTTAATTTGTCATATGTTTGAAAAATAGGAAAATATAGTGAGAATATGTCGCAGAGTATTGACGAGCATGGTAGACATGTGAGCAATTGTTACTAACCTTGTTACTCACAGAGAGCTCCAATGTTGCAACCTTGTGCCATCTTTGACGACATTGAACAAATAGCTCTTCCATGTAAGGCGTCATATAAGTATTGATCAGATAAACGGGTGCCTGCACTATTCGTGTGTTAACTAACATAATCGACGACGAACACGACCCTCTTGTATAAAGGAAATGGGGGCTAACCCTAGCTTTTGGTATGCAGAAACTTTCTCTGTTATAAATCGTCAGAATTTAGTCCTCAATCAGAATCCAGTTGATGTCAACTTGGGCAAAATGAGATATTCGGGCAATTTGATAATGACGTCATTTTGGCTTGGGTCTAACGGACATAAATCAAAATTGTCCGAGTATACAATAATTATACATTAAGAAAATTTTGAGCTGAAGAAATTGTTACAAGCATCAAGAGTCAGAAAATAATAAATGACTTAAGACTCACTTTAAGCCTCATCATTATGATACAACACAACGAAAATTAAGATAGGTTTACATCCCATGAAAAATGATATCGAATTCTCAATCTTATCACAATGTCTGATTGCAAATTGACATCATTTATAATACTGGAGAGAGCATATGAACTTCAGTCTTCAGCATCCTCCTCTGGTAATCCTACTACGAGCTTAGTTTCGTCAATGCAGGATAGTTCAACATCTCTGCAGCAAGTGCATAATACTGCTCACGATCTTCGCTGATACACGGAGACGTCTTTCACTTACTGTTGGTGCAGATGACGGGCAACCACATTTTATTTTATTGACGATCTCATTTGTTGCTGGTGAAACGCCATCAGGTATTGCAAATAGAATGACTACTTGGCTTTCCTAGTCATGTTCCTATCAATACGAAGCAAGGTCGCAATCCATAGGATCTGATTCCATTGTATAGTATCAGATGGCAGACTGTAAAAGGGCCCTTTTTACGTTTTCTGCAAAGGCTTCATTTGCTGGGGACAAAGATTTTAAGGAAGGAGCTGTTTTTTCCGGTTTTGATTCTTTTTTTCAACCACGAGTTGATTCTATATTCAGTCATGTTCTGCATTTCAAACCCGTAGTGGCTATCAATCATAGATGCAACTTCTCTAATAGCAGTGTCAATACAAGCACCAAAACCCCAAAATAAATTCAATTGAATTCTTTCTTTTTCGCTACACTTGTCTTCTCTATAACATGATATAGTGCAACAGTATCACAACCAAATTCCATAGGTTTCAAGAATTTTTGCGATGTTAGATGATAGTGTTAGAGTACCACCTATATCTATCATATCATGCTATCTACTTATTTTCTGTATAAAACCAGTCACTTTTAGTCTTGATATTAAAAGTACACAAGAAGCACAATTATATTGGTGTCATCACATATAATGAATGCAGATCGAGTACCACTCTCAAGGATTGAACGGAAAGCTTGTTTAACTATCATGACCCTAGCTCCTTCGGATTTTTTGTCAGGTTTTCAGTTCTAATGACGATGCAATTTTGTACTTGACTGGGTGTCATAGAGGACCCAGTTGTACTCAGAGAAAAATGATTCCCTTGATGCAGCTGTTACTACTGATTGACCCCATACAAACTTCATTATCTGAAATTTACTATGACTGCTAGTGATATGTATTGATTTGGCGGTAGTGGAGTTGATACTATCAGTTTGAAAGTTCAAGATGCAGCCAGATCTTGTTGAAGATTCGATGCTAAAGTCAAAATATCAACAAAAACCAGATTTGTGTCCCCCTTTTTGAGCAGCTCAAATACGTTTGTACTTATATAATTTCCATAGTCTGAAATGTCAGTCATTCCTTTCAAACTTTGCTTTTACGACCAGGGCTGCGGCAACGGGTAAATAAGCGCATTTCCAATCACATAAAGTAGGAAAAACAATAACAAATGGATACCCCTGCCGTGACAACAAAAGCAAAGTTTGAACGGTATAATAGGCATTCTCTATGCCTTTTATTCATAAGCAATTAGTAAATAACTTCCGATGCATACTTCAAAGACTTCTGATTAAGGCAACGTTCATAAAAGACAAAGTACGATGTGAGTTTGTTGGCCAATTGACTATCCACAATATTGCCTATCCATCGATTACAGTAAGGTCTGGCTGCTTTACTGCGTGAAATAAAACTTTAGATCCTGTCTTCTTGAAATCAGACATAGACTTGGCTGCCTTCATGTCATCACTAACTTCAAAGAGAGATGTCAGAATCGGTACCAGCTCATGTTTTATTGCTTTTTCAATTTTCATTGCATCTTCAGCTAGTTGTGTAGCAATAACTCTGAAATAAATGTCTATAACTTCGACATCATTCACTCACACATATTTCTCAAGTATAGTGTTACCAAGCTTTGTGAGTGATTTGTAAAACCATTGGGTAATTTCTTTACCAGCCCATTACCAGTCTCAGTACATTGACAACCTCCTTTCAAGACTCACCCGTGTGAACGCCAACTATCTCGAGTAGATGATCCTCCGTAAAAAAAAAAAAAACCAGATTGGTGCACGTAAACAGAAAATTAAGTTATTTCTCTGTGTTCTGTCTTCAAATCAGGAGGATCCTTATTCCATTTGTTTGGTTATATCCCTTGCTTGATTCGATTCCTTTAAGCCGTTAGTTCTTTTCAATTACACTGGATATGTGAAAACATTTTGCCCAGCAATCTGAAGGACTTTTCATTCAGTGTAATTCCCTTCACTCCTGAAAAACCCTAAGAAAACCATATAACAGTGTTCTCTATCGTCATGTTTGACCAAATGAATCGATAGGCCGTTTTGATGCCTCATGGAGTGCTCTTCAGGAATAAACTCGACGAGAATATATTTGGGTGGCTTGGTCATCTAACACAATGGCGTATCTGAGATAATTTGAACGAACCCCAGCAGCAAAATAAAGGAGCATGTGGTCGAGAATAAAAGGGTGAGTGCAAAGTTCAAGTAGCTTCTCTACTTGCTCTGACAAATCGAAGTGCCAAGAGAATTGGTTGAACAAAGGTATCTGGCCATAAACGTGCAGCTTTACTCCTAGTGGCAATCAGGTCCGATCTAGTTATCAAATCACCATAATCTTCCACAGAAATCTAACAGAGTACAGCACAATACTTCTTCTCCTCGGTCGTTTTGAGGAAGGATGTTGCTGAGCAGCGTCTTTACACCCCTCCAATTACAGCCTTCAATACGTCGCCTTAACCAGTGTTCACTTTCAATGTATCAATACTTTCAATAAAAGACATCAATGTATGCATTCTCCGAAAATCAGGGTAGAAATTCTTCCCGTCATCTGGTTATCAATACGGGATTTTAATTGAAATTTTGATTGATTGCTGGTGATTAGAAAAGACTGTGTAATACTTGTCAGTTTCTTCAGTCGTGCATGGTACAAGGTACCTTCTAATCAATATTGTCACTGGTTCAGCAAGGTTCCTATTGATGAGAAACAACTAAGCTTTGTAAAAATTTGTATTTTGAAACCACTCGGGAGCTTTTACATCACTGGTAATCAGTCGGAAGAAATAGAAATCGTCACTTTTGGCTCTTTCAGAGGACAGAGGCATTTTTGTTGACTCAGTGACAACACTTTTTATTTCATATCCTTTTTAGACATTGCTGGATTTCTGGACCCTTAAGTCGGCACAGTTGAATTTTCAGAAAGCTTAGTTCTTTTTTAATCTGACATTCAAGAAGATCATTGGGTCCCTCTTTAGCATTTACATGCCCTTGTGTCATTATTGCAGCCATTTTAAAAGTTTGTTTCAATCCATTTGGTGATGTGATTGGGCAATCGAAGTTATCTGCAACACCTTGTAAAACTTTATATTTATCGATAAGTTAAACCCCATCTTTTCTGCAACTTACGTTTTATAAGATTCAGAGAAACACATTAATACTTTGATGACAAATTTGAAAAAAAAACATGATATAAGAATCCCAAAAAATACTTTTAAAACAAAAAGTGTATACTGTACTTGAAAAAAACGAAAGAAATTCTAAACAGAATTTTTTTTAGGAGGGGGGGGGGGCATTTTTTATTTCCCAAATCAGAGCCAATACCAAATTGACAGATAGCAAGAATATACAATTCAAATAGATATAGATTCTTTTGGGAATTGACTTCCTTGAAATGTAATAGAGTTGGTTTCTAAAAGGTTATTTGATTAGGATTTTATGAAATTAAAGATGGCGGGGGGATTGGAACTAATTCCTTGAAATCTTCTCACAAAATATCTTTCTCCTGAGAATGTCCATTCAAAATTGAATAAATCCTTAAATTTCTATTGAAATCGACCAATTAGCGTATTGTGGCTTGAAATTTTAAAATGTGTGTGCAGATTGGACTATAATTTCCCAATACAATTTCAATTAGTCCACCGGTTCATGAATGTCAACAAGTTTTAGAACCCGGTTATTCCTAGTTTCTTATCGTCTAGGGAGATAATATCTAATTGATAATCTCTATAATAATGATACAGATATTATTATGATACGCTTTACAAATTCCACGTTTCAGGCCTTTTTAATCGACACAAATGGCTTTTTCTCAGAAATTTGTAATTGTTGCTTAACCATACTGAATCTTAAAATGAGTATTATCTAATTTTCTTAGTGCTTGTAACAATTCATTTCAAGTATAAAATTCCCTTTTCAATGATATATAATAAGTATATATTCGGACAACGTGAATTTCAACCCCTGTTTGACCCCAAATATTCCAATTTGCGGAAGCTTTGGCAAGTGTTGTCAATTGGATTCTGATTCAAAACTAAATTCTTGGGTAAAATAGCAAAAGAAAACTACCACACACCAAAAGCAAAGGTTCATTGCTATTTACCATGATTTCCATCTGACTACTCACCGTCTCTCTCCGAAATGATTAAAAACTCAATTTAGTATAACGCAAAGTACTTTCGAACCACGGAACAAAATCACACGTAACTCTTCAGACACATTTTCAAGAAACTGACAGTGTTCCTATCCTTAGAAAAAAAGCTTATAGAGTCCTTACGCTGGCTACAGAATCAACTGTCACTTTTCGGGCTTCTCATATCACGTTCCCGTTCGTCTCCGCTTGTGAAATCTGAGATTGACTTGAAGTTAACAATGGCATCACTCACTTGACCATTCTCCTTTGAGGCAGCTGCCATCTACAAACTTTGTATCCATCTTAGTACCGACCACATTTGCCGTTGCTAAACTTTATTCAACTCACGAGAATCGATGTGATTAATAGCTGAAAAGGTAAACGGAGTCTTCGGCTTTCAGTTTCCACGTTGACTAGAACTCTGGAAACGATTTGAAAAACTTGGCGATAAATGAGGCAAATTCAAGGTAGTTCGTTTTTTTGTTTTTTGTTTTTTTTTTCTTCTTAGCATCTTTTACTTAGATGAGGAACGTTTTGCATGTCTTGAAATACGGTAACGTTTACGCTTTTCAAATCCCGGTGGGGCTTCAACTAAGCTAAGAATAAATTAAGATCCTGGCCATTTCAGTTGGTTCTTATCTTACCTTCCGTGTTTGGACACCGTTTTGGGTTTCATGACGCAAAAGCCGAGCTGAAAAGATGATAAAGACAACTTAATGGGGATTCGGCGAAACGAACAGAGACATTTGATTCCCAATTCAGGTACGACAAGAAAGAACGAATCTCCAATTGTCACGTAAACATAGAGATGTAAAATGAGAAATTAGGAATGTTAGATTAGCCGGTACTTACGAATGGCGCCCACTGGAAATGTGCAGTGACTTTAAAAGGTCGCAGAAATGTCAGGAAACGATCTTAAAATTCAATCAATTTTCGATATCTGAGTCAAGCCGAATCGCTGAAATTACTTAATTGGCAAAATTTACTTATATTAGGTGGAATGTTTATCCACCGAATGTACGTAAATTTGGCCAATCAAATCAAAAACCAAATATTTATTTTCTGGAATTTTTCTATTTCTCAACCTCTCGATTGTAAAGAAAATAGTTGTTTCATTTGATTAAATTAGAATTATGTTTTTATTTATTTACTGTAATATACCAGTAAAAAATGACGGTCTTATTTGTATATGGAATACCGCTATGAATATCTATTTATGTGCCACAGTATTGATAATTTTCGTCCATTTTCAGAATATTTTAACATGACAAAGACGAAAATATATTAATGCAGTAGCAAAATTACAAGTTGTTATATAAGATTGCTAATTTTAGCCATGGCATGAATATATTTTCTTGTCTTTTTTACGTTGAAATATTCTGAAAATCAAAGAAAAATATCAATAGTGGCAAGTGACCACATGTAATTTTCTGAAATAAGTTTGTTCAATTGTATATAAACTTTTCATACAGTTAGATTGTAAAAACTATTCGGTGATTCCACCTATTCAACGAAATATATATATATATATATATATATATATATATACATATATATGGAATCTTATTTGAAATGATCTCAAATCCTTACACATTCAATAATTCACTCTGCAGAGAAAATGGAAATAGGATGAACATTTGAAGGAAATGGGTATGTAGCAGGAATCGAACCTGTGACCGATGGGGTAGCCAATTTAACGTAGCGCTGCTCTCACTGTTGAACTAAACAGTCGCCGACAAGGAAAAGGTCCCAACAACTGCCCCTACTCCAAACTCTCATATCACCCATTCCCAGTCCATTTGTTCTTTTCCAACGCAACAGTTATGCATAAAGAAATCAATTTCTTGGAATATGTATATATACTATGGGGAATGAGACAGACTTAGGAGTAAAAGTATGTGGAGACTTTGTTCATCAATCATGTAATCAATATGTGAATTAATTGCTATGTAATACATGTTTCAGGATTGGTTTCCATCTTCAGTATCGTGGTGAGTATGCATCTTTCAGTGGTGGAATGGTTTCCGTGGACAATAAAATAAACATGATTTTCTTTTGGAGCAAATCATGGAAATCAAGGAAGACGATTCCTTTTGGGCCATCCTGATGAGTGGCACTTAGTTTTATCCATGGTGAATCCTGTGTCGGTGTGTTCAAGGATATAGTTGTAGCAGCAGCAACTGGTTTCGGGGGGGGGTCTTAGGCTGTCAAGGTTACTGAGGAGTTGTGGTGGTTTAATATACATAAATGTATAAGGGTTATCAAAAATGTAAGTCCCGATTCGTCACAAAACAATTTCATTGAATCGACAAAGAATAGATATGAAACATAGACAAACAAAATGCATTACATGTTAGTTTCAATGTAATTGCTGATCATGCCAATACGTTTATTCAGTCGACAAGCTTCAAATGTGCACATATTCAGAAATAGTTCAATGTCGATATTGACAATGTTTTCTTTTAATTTGATTTTTAATGCTTGTATTTTTCTCCTCTTCTGTTGCTTCATTCATACTTTCATGCCTTTTCTCCATCCCTTACAACTTCCTTTCTCTCTCTCTCTCTCTCTCTCTCTCTCTCTCTCTCTCTCTCTCTCTCTTTCTCTCTCTCTCTTGTTTCCTTCCCTTGTACTTGATCCTGTTTAATATCCTGTCCTTTTTGTAACTGGAAGTTTCACGTCAATTGCCCAGATGCCAATACATCCGAAAGTAAAGGCTAGACATTGTCCGGTCAAATAAACAAACAAGCGTTTCTTTAGAGGCCATTTGCGTCATTACCCCTGAATCCCTGATGGATTTGCCATGCAGACCAATGGTCACGCGCCTGATTACATCAGGTCAGATCTCAACCAATTTTCTATTCCTGACCGCTAAGCACTGACCTTTGGACTAATGGCGAAACTCAGTGGTCATGCAATGGCCTATTGAAGAATGTGACGAGTTTAATCAGCTTTCGCTGAGGACATCGGTCAGTTCAAAAGAGCCAAATGACCTGATCACACAAATCACCCACCTTTCTTTCTGACGCGTTTTGGCTAATCTGGAGGGGTCTGGAAAACTTCTTGGCCCACCCAAGCCCACACCTGATCTAACACATTCTCGTGATGTCTGAATTTTCACCGGCTAAAATGTGTTGTGTGGCAGACAAGCCTTTCCAGACTCTGACTTTATCAGATTTAAAGATATGATCTGATCAATGGAGGTTCCAACCATCAAAAACATTGCCATGTGATTCATGTTAAAAAATAAAGTCTTATAATGAATGTCTCCTCAGACGATACCTAATTATCTCGTTATCAATATATATATATATATATATATATATATATATATATATATATATATATATATATATATATATATATATATATATATATATATATATATATACAAGCAAAAGAGGTTTTTGAATCGTTGTTCGACTATCAAATCCTCGGGAATATAGCCAATCAACTACAGCAAATGCCGTCAAAAATGCTGCCTCCTAGGAGTATATCTTTAGATGCTTATCAACAATTGCACTCAGCAGGACTGTCATATCACATGGGCACATTGGGAAGCTCCCTGGATCCTGTGAATTTAGGGGCCCCAAAAATCGAATTGAAAAATGAGTTTGAAGCTTCATATTAAATAGCAGACAAGAAAGATATTCTTTAAACTTATGTTTATATATATGTACAGATCCGTTTTCGACTCCTCTTTGAATCCATGTAACAAACGAAGATTGGCATTACGACCTGCAGGCCAATTCCAGTCCATTATTTTGCCTGGGAGTCTCAAATATTCTTAAGACGGTCCTGAATGTGAAATTACCGACGGGATTCTCGATGAGTTGAATTTATTTCTCGAGTAAAAAGTCGATCTTTTCAAACCTGTATACGGCTCCCAACGTGACACATGTGTAGAGTCCCTTTACCAATGAGGCAACTGTCCAACTCCAGAAAACGAGGCAAATGATTGTTCGTGCACATTTAGCATAGTATGCACATCTTGCATTGAAACATAAGGAAATTCAATGAGACCATGTAAATTGTGAATAGTAGTAGTTTCAATCTAAATTAGTGTGTACAGTCCTGCGGCGAAAAAGTTTGTATTTTTTATGATGAGATGACCTTTATGCAATAAGAGATGATGTGACGCTAGATAATTGTTCAGCTATTGAAACCCCATTTCCACTTTGAAAAGGTTTCGTGGTAGTAATAGAATTTGGATATGTTCCAATAGAATTTTTTTTTTTTTGGTATGGTTGTTTGTTTGGTGGTTCTGAGTGACATAACGGTTACTAATACAGTAAGAAAAACCAACAGACCAAGTTCGAATTTCAGTTGATGCTGTATACATACTCGTTGTTTTAATTTTCTGAAGAGAGGCGTGAATCCACTCAAAATTCCCAGCCATAAGTAAATAGTAGGGTAGTTGTATTTTAATTCCGACATTTTTTGCTAATGCTCTTGGAGGAAGCAAGAATCTGACCCCCTCCCCAACTATTGGTGAATAGTAGGGTAGCTAAAACTCTTTATTTCCGCGAAGGGAAGGTTACTCTGACCGGGTAGAAGCTGAAAGTCATTTGAAAGCTCCTGCAGTGATGAGCAGACCATGTTGCAAGAATATCAGACAATTTCTGGCCATCACCACTGACAACGTGGATCAACTGCGAAATGGTGTCCGGCACAAAATAAATGGAATGATTATTCAGACAACTTCAGAATACGTTGATATTCGAGAGCCAGAATACTGACAGACCTAGGTATGTAGCTTTATCCAATGAAGGTCTTTAAGCTGATTCTGATGATCATCATAGGCATGAAATGTCCCTCGTGCTATAATGAAATCAGACAAAAGTTGCCCCTGCTACAGAACTAACGTACCGCTACATGTTGCGCTTGAATGATCTGTTAATTGAATCGCTCTGATGTAACTTTGTTCTGATAGGTTTGCCAATATATTTTTCCTATTCGGAAACTTCTGTGGTTATTTAGATGCGGTTGCACAAAGAGATCACAAAACGAAGGTTAAATAATTTGCCCTTTTCTCTAAGGCCTGAACCGAGTATTTTATCCTCTTATTCAAAGCAAACATCTATGTTTCTATTTTAGTCTATACGACTCAGAATGCCTCTTATAGATTCTGCACTTAAATCTTTTCATATAGGCTTTAGCTCACCCCTATCTATTTAGATAGATAAGTACATTGATAGGTACGTACGCACATACATACATGCATACATACATACATACATACATACATACATACATACATACATTTATATATACATGCATACCTAAATACATACACAGAAAAGACATAATAACAGAGATAGATATGAAAGAAGATAGAGAGAAAGACTTTTGGTATGAACGTTGATAAATAGATAGAGTGAGAGAGAAACAGATAGATAGATAGATAGATAGATAGATAGATAGATAGATAGATAGATAGATAGATAGAAAATACATTGATAGAATATATATCGAGAGAGAGAGTGAGAGAGAGAGATAGAGAGAGAGAAACGAAATGAAAAGACTTAAAAAAGACTTGGATAGAAAAAGCTGATTGAAAAGAATTAGCTTAGTAGAATAGACGGATAGGATTCTTGATAGAGAAGACAGAGATAGGAAAACCTCGTGCAGATAGAATTAAGATAGATAGATTCATAGAAAAGACGGATAGATATAAAAGACTCAGATTGATAGATAGATAGATAGATAGATAGATAGATAAATAGATAGAAAGAAAGAAATCATACGTGGGCAGAAATTACAGAGATAAGTATGAACAAAGATGAATCGAGAACTGCTATAAAGGGATAAATGAAAAGGACTCTTAAATCAACAGTGAGAAAGACTTGGATATGAACAGAGATGATTAACTGACGATTGTTATTGATGAAAGGAAGAACACTATCAGAGATTATTATAAAGAAAAATTTATAAAATGATCGTAAGTAGCGTCGGAGGAACTGAGAGAGACAAATGAAAGAAACTTCATAATCCGTTGAGTATTGGTTACTAGTCGTTGCCGGTGAAAAAATCATGGATACACATTTCTTTTATAAAACAATATAGAAAATCGATTCCGTATTACAGTTTAAGAGTCCATAGTTTCAAGGAATGGCTAGGAGGTATTTCATTGGTAAAATTTTTAACCCCAACCTCCCAGATGGAAGAGTTCAGAGTTATGGACATTGGAACATGAAAATCGGATTTCGTTATTTGAATCATCATCATCATCATCATCATCCTCATCATCTGCCTTTTGGCGCACGTCGTTGGACATAGACCCCCCCAAGATTCCCCAGGCCTCTCTATCGTGGGCGTCACGGAGCTGGCACTTTGTAAAATTCGTCACGCAATCTCATATTTTGCAGTACACTGTGTCTCTGATGATTGACGTTGTGCGACGCTATGTCCAGAGATTGTCCGCCATCCTCGCTACGTGACCAGCCCATTGCCAAGTTTTCTAATGTTTTTTATGATATTTCTGACTCCTGCTTCCTCTTTCTCTAATATACTGAGCTGTCTTATGATCACTCCATGCGATGTTGACCATGATTCTGTGATGTGCGCAGTTCTCAGTTCGAGGGTCATTTTTTGGTTAGCTCCATCGGTAAACAATCGAGAAGATGCATTGGCTGTATACCCTAGCTCTTGGGATTAATTAAATTGTCTTGTTCTAGAAAAGTGGGCTTGCTCTATCGGAAGCATAACAACCAAGAATGATTTTTCATTTGATTTCTACTACTGCTGAAGGGTTTCATTAAGATTTATTGTTCTACATAGATATAGCAGTCCCCATTCTTCAGTTCTGCATTTTCTATTCTGATAGTCGTCTCTTTGTCCTCAACATGTTTGCTGAACGTGACTTTTTTTCCTGAAGTTTACATTAAGGCCTATTTCTACGATAAGAAAATTAATGATGATTGCGAGGGTTTTGAGCGAAATTTACAAAAATCAACTAATCAAGCAAAACTCGTACATTTCAATGACTGTGCGACCGTTGGACTTCGGAAGTTAATTAGTACTCTTGCTCTAGCTACGGTTTCAGTCGTCCCTGGTCCATATAATATAGAGACGATAAACCCAAAAGCGTTGCCACTCACTTGAGCGTGCGATATACTATCCATAGCTTAGGGAAAGAGGTTGACTCGTGCTTTTTCAAATGGTATTAGTGCAAAGTGAACAAAAACTGGCCCAGTCAGAGTTCGGACTCGGCTCGCCAAGTTCATTATCCGTCCAACTCGGCCATTCCACACCTCCCGTGGTTTCTAGGCAACGTCGAATCGAAACTAGACACCATTTCTGCAGACAATGGGAATGGTTTGCAGAATAGGATATTTGAATGTAGATCAAAGGAATTCATTGAACTGTACGGCTCTCGTTTTGGGAACCGAGCGAAAACGGAAGACGATCATAATTGATAAATCGTGCCAAGGAGGGGAGGGTATTGTTCTATGAAATGGATTTAATTTAAATACGTGAGAGGTGGCGAGATTGTGTGCCAAAGGGGAGATTTCAATGGAAGGGGAAGAAAGGAGGGAAGAATGGGAAGAAGGAGGGAGGGGACGAAAGGAAAAAAGAGAGAAGGAAGGTGTGGATGGTCGAGGAAGGGGGAAAGGAGTGATGGAAGAAAGGAAGGAATAAAAAAGGATGAAAGGAAGGACGAAATTGAAAAATCAAGGGAAGGAATGAACGAAAGAAAATAGTCAACAAGAATGAAAGGAAGGAGAAAAGGAAGGAAGAGCAGAAGAGAAAGGATGGAGAGATAGGATGAAGAGAAGAAAGGAAAAAATGAAAATGAATGAAACAAAGGATGGACCGAGAGAATGAAGGAAGGAAGGAAGTAGAGAAGAAAGGAAGGCTAGAACAGATAGGGAAAAAAGGAAATAAGTAAGAAGAATTAAATGAAAGAAGGAAGGAAGGTAGATCCGATGGGCGAACAGGAGAGCAAGGAGTCGATAAGAAGGAAGCAAAGGAGAGTAATGAAAGAAGGGAGAAATGAAATTCGTGGGAAGCGAAAAGGAGCTTTGCTATAAGAGGCATTCGTTGAAGGAAGGAAGGAAGGAAATATAGAATGGGGGAGGTACTAACAGAAAGGGGAGGGGGAAAAGGAATGAAGACAAGTCATAAATAAATAAATACCTATCTCTTTCAGTTGGCTCTCTGCCATATGGGGCAGAATTTGATAGATACAATTCCTAATGCAATCAACCTCTTCATGATTTTCACTTCCGAAAGACCTTTGTTTTCGATTCTAAAAAAAAAAAACACACCTTCTTCCTGAGAGACCCGCTGAGACGTGGGTGAAATTTACGAAAATATACCGGAAGCGTTTGTCTGCGCATTAACACAAACAAGTTTTTCACTTTTATTCGTTAGAGGGAAGATCTACAGCCAATGAGGGCTGAACACATTGCTTTGAGTAGAGCCAAACCGGTAGGCCGGTAGGATTGAGAGGAGTGTCGCTTTTAATTATGGGAAGATTTTGTAGAATAGATAGATAGATAGATAGATAGATAGATAGATAGATAGATAGATAGGTGGAAAAGATAAATAAAAACAGAGATCGATTGAAATAGAAAAGGATAGATTTATGGAGATATCAAAATAGAAAAGGACATATACATCAAAATAGTAAAAGGGTGAAAATAGAGATCGATATATATATATATATATATATATATATATATATATATATAGAGAGAGAGAGAGAGAGAGAGAGAGAGAGAGAGATAGATGGATAGATGGATAGATAGATAGATAGATTGGAATAGATCAATATGAGTATGAACAAGTTGGGGTAGAGACAGAAATAAAGACACACATGAACATAGATTGTTGCTATGATAGGTAAATATATAGATACATATATACATATAGATAGGTTAAAGTAGAGATAAAGAGAAAGAAACCCGCGAATATGGTTGGTTAGATAGATAGATAGATAGATAGATAGATAGATAGATAGATAGATACTAATAAAATGGGGGATTGACTGAAAAATATAAATTCCAGTTGATACATAGACACATATATACGTAGGTATAATAGTTTATTATAGTTATGAATAAGCGAAAATAGATGAATGGGTTTTATGCTCTTATAAATGAGACCCCACTGAACATTGCAAAGACCTTTGCTTTTAATAAATGGCCGGTGATTTATGCTTCAATTTTACTTCATTTATTTCTTCTTCCTTTTCTTTATTAAACGATAAAGCGTGCTGTATTATGGGAGAGCATGATGGTCAAAATCAATATTCGTTGAATATTCACCTAATGATTGATAAATCCCACCTGATCTGCCCAGCTCAAGCTAAGTAGCCTCAGAACACACAAGCACACACACACAGCACCATTTTGCATATATACATACATATATATATATATATATATATATATATATATATATATATATATATATATATATATATATATATATATATATAAGCGTGTCTGTGTCTCAGCAAGTTATGTGTGATGAGCAGAAAGTACGGATCAGTCAAAGGTGCCAGCAAAAAGGTAGAACTGTGGAGGTGGAGAACAAGTAAATAAGAAGGATTATCCTCCATTCTTAGAATCTCTTGAGCTCAAAGGCAGGTTGGCCACGGAAGATCGAAAGTCCGCCATATTGGAAAAGAAAATGGCGACCATAGATTTTTACGATACATTTAATAACTTATGTATTTTATCCTACATATTTTAGTGTTGTTATATTTATTTTTATTCGTTTGTTTCCTTACAGCTGTTTTTTTTTTCTATCATCGTACATTTCCCCTCATCGTATAATCTATAGATCTTATTCCCAGCAGAAGGATGACCATATATTCTAGTAATATATTTAACCTTTTTTCGTTCTTTATCTTATTCGATATTTCTGTCATCTTTTTTTTAATCGATTCTTACTACTATTTATCTTACTTTTACTTTTATATAATCTCATAATCCGCGGATCTTATTCATCGTCTGACCCAAGGGTTCAAGTTGTGGGAACAAGAGGAAGATGATTGCTCGTAACCATACGAAATTCGCCCAGCACCAATCAACACCTTTTCTGATCTCTTCTCAGCGCTTGACTCAAGAAATGAGGCGTAGGCTCAATGGATGATAATTACTTACCCCCTGTTTGTTTTTTTTATTCAGCGATCTAACAAAGACGATCGCAGCTGTTATGTTTCAACTCGTTCCCCAATAACGAATTAATTTATGAACGTCTATTCCTTGGGGGCTAAAAAATTCTTCTTAATCTTTCTTTCTTACATCTGAGTGGGCGATTACTTGTATCAATTAGCTTGCACACAAATACATACATACACACAAACACACACACACACACACACACACACACATATATATATATATATATATATATGTCTGTGTGTGTATGTGTGTGTATGTATGTATATATATATATGTTTATGTGTTCATGTGTGTGTGATAGAGTGTTCTTATAAGATAATTAGTGTAAACAAAGTAGCTGTTTTCATTAGTTTGTAAGCGTTTTTGAACTTTCCCAAACCTCCAAAATGGTGTTAATGGTATGCGAGACTGACTTATCGGAGTCCCGGGGTAGGATACATAGAATTTCGCAAAAGTTTGACTAACGCAACTTTTTGCCTCCACGAATGAATGCAAAAAGCGAAAAAAACTTTCTGCACGTTTTTCAGGGACCTGCTATAGATGCAACTGGCACCTTATCCTTCTATCCCTGTTTCCCCCCTCTCTCTCTCTCTCTCTCTCTCTCTCTCTCTCTCTCTGACTCTCTCTCCCTCTTTCTCTCTTTTCTATAGTGTAGTTCCAACCATCCCAACCCCAAAACAATCAGTCTGACATAGATTCGCCACCATTTTAGGGATCTGGAGACGTTCAAGAATTGTTTTCCATATAAATTATAGGTAATCGCTTCTGGGTTTCACACTGAGTAGAGTAAACCTATAATCAAGAAAAAGTAAATCAGTCAATATGATTATTTCATTAGTAAAATAAATTGACTTTTACCGACTGAATTTAGTATGGAGGGCTAATAAGGTCAAAATAAATGAAAACAGGATGACTAAAGGAAATTGTAGTTTTTGCTCTGTGTTTGTGCGTGTATCTGTGTTGGTTTGTGTGCATAAGGAGACAAAAACAATTTTTGCACTGAGTAATAAAATTCCTCTCCGAGTGCTTGCTCCAGAATTGACAACTCGGAAAATATTCTCGCGCCAGATTAACTGCTAATCGGCGCTAAATAGCACTAAATTAAAGAAAAAGGGGCCAAAATGACCGTGCTAACTTAGTGATTTCCGCACTGCCGAAAGCGCCAAATTGGCAAAACTGCAGTGCTCATCACTCGATCTCTTCCATCTCGTTAAATCTTATTTAATCGTAATATGCCCCATTTGCCTTCCTTTCACTTTCACTTTCACTTTCACTCTCACTCTTCGTTCCTCATCCGCCAGACATTGTACAGTTAATGATCATTTTACGCCTCTGAACCTTCTAAAAAAATACCATGATTCTAACACGCTGATTGCAAGAGAAAGAAATGCATTGAACCCAATTACGAAACTGGATTTTTCTTCTTCTTTCAATTGACCCTTATCATATTCTTTTCATCCACCTGAAGTGAATATTGTTCATTCCTCGACCACGCCTTGTCTATAACTGACCCGAAAGCCGGCCAAATGACCTCTGACCTAAAAAAAAAACAACTCGTTAATTGGTGCCATTTACCAGTCAATAGAAAGCGTGACTAGAAGCCTTTTGGGCGGGTTCAGCCAAAATTAATGCATTCAGAACACGACAACTGCTTCTAGGCCAGTGATTCTTAAAGTGGGCAGTGCAATCTATTTGGGGGCGCTGGAAGACTCAAAGGGGCGCTGGATGATGAAGGGTTGCTTGGGAGGTGTTAGAATACAAGAGAGTGGTGAAGGGAAACAGCAGCGGAGACTATAAATCAATGCTTCCTACGCAGAACGTCAATGATCTGAAAGCTGATTTTAGAATAGAACTGCATCAAGTTTAAATATTTCACCTTTTTCTGATTTAAAGAATTCTATTGACTAAATTAACTTGAAATCGTTGTGAAACAAAAATTACTGTAGAACTTCGAACATCTCTACTGTAAGATTAGCTTTTGAGACGTAGGACTTTTCTGAATCATTTTTCCACCTTACGTGTGGGCTCTGATGAAGTGCATGCTATTAATGGTAGCATTAGCAAAAAATTGATAACCTTTATTCTAGACGGTGACTGATTAACCATTAGGCTGTAGAGATTTAAGCGTATGGACCTGTAAGAGGGTGGGGGGCTGGGGAACAAAAAATGGTTCAATTGAGTGTAACCATAAGTACTTTAGGGTTTGTAATCTGTTTATATTTTTTATGAAATTGTGGATGTAGTATATTATACATAGATATGATAACGATATAAGTTATTAATCGTGACTTAATATGATTATTTAATCCATTCAACGTAGGGTGGGACAGGGGTACAAGATCAAGGGTAGTCTTAATGATGCCCAGTTTAAGGTCTGGGTTGGAAAATGATACATCACAGCTTCTAAGGAGAAATGAACATGTGCTTTCAGAGTTCAATTGTGAGTGGAGGATTTAAAAAAGGAACTTGCTGGAATTAAAATTCCAAACATTGTTTTCCACCTGTTTTAAATTTAGTTCTGTATCAAATGAAAACTTAAATATGGAATATACCTATTTATCTTGATTTTGTCACTTATATTTCAATGGAGGAATTCTACAAACTCTCAACTCATTTCATTGCATATGGTTCGAAGATTCTCAGTCAAAATCAGGGATACTAATTTAGATGTGATCTCTCAGATTTTTGATTTTGGTCACCTCCAAGTAGGGAAAGATTTTTTGTTGTTTTTTCTAAATATCCCAAATGACAAAACGTGCCTTTTTTTAATATTCAAATATTGTCAATACTGAACTCTCAAATTAAAAAAAAAAAATATATCAAAAAGGCAACCCTGCTCGTAGTTTATATAAAACATGAAAAAATATACAATATTCAAAGGCTATTAACGAAACCTTTGTTGGGCAAACTCGTCTTGGACAGTCTTATATATTAGACATATGTTGATGTTTTTTGCATTTTTTGTTTTCACATTTTCTCATCCTAATCGAACGAGCCAAAGAAAATCCCTAAGAATATTGATATACAATGTCACAAAGTACTTTGCAATAAAAACAATCAATATGGATTTCTATCCCATTTGAAATAAAGTAAGCTAATCTCACGATCAGGATAGAGACTAAAGATTTATTAAGATAAAACTCTCCGATGAAAACCACAAGTCCTACTAATTCAAATAAAACTCTGAAGAAGAACACGCTAAAGTTAATCGAAACGTTGTAAAACTTTCAATTGCTTCACTGGATTATTAATTACACTGGTTGAGAGAACATCGGTCGCCAATCTAGAATAAAGGCAAAACAGAAAAAAGATTGCAGAAAACAACGAAAAGTTTAATAACACCTGAATTTTTTATTGCCCAGTTAAATTGCGTTTCTCTCGTCGTGAAAGGACAGCTCTATTATCTTGCCAAGAATAGAAAGAATCTATTAAATCGTCAAACTGGATGCATAAAAATTACTATTGCTGGACACAGCTCTGAATAAGATTCTTCACATAAAACCCCTTTGCAACAATAAAACTCATCTCAAAATGCTTGCGTAGATCCACACAAAAGTGCGTGCGTACCTGTGAAGCCAACTGGAACAATTGCTCTCTATTTGGCCCCGCGTCTAGGGGTAGGGGTGTTAGGGTGATCTATTCTGGTCTCGTCAAATAAACACGAAATCATATACACCTATCACCACATTTCAGGTTTTACAGAGAACAGCCATGATTTTAATTTCCTTTTGGATTCTTAAAAAGTCAGCAGTGTTTATATATATATACATATATATATATATATATATATATATATATATATATATATATATATATATATATATATATATATATATTATCTTTTTTACTGCTCCTGTATTAAGAAATAATTTCACTATAATACAGCGTAAAAGTTTATATCTCTGACATTTTTATCGGTCACTTTGACGGCTTTTCATTCTACCATACTAAAAAGTCTATAAAAAAACTTGATTTTTATCTCTAGGATTCTAGCAACCTTGACTGCGAACCTACGGCTATACAAAAAAGGTATCCAATCGGGTCCCTAAGCCCCTTAAGGCCGTTTCTGGTGCAGGCTTACATCCATAGCAATGAGATCATTCGAAGAAGGATTTCAATTAGAAATATAAACGTACAAAAAACGAGAGTGACATGAAAAACCACCATGAATTTTCATCTTACAGGTCTGGGGAGACATTCAAAAGAGATCATCTCGTGACCAATGTCCTTTGGCAGCATGCCGTGGGAGTGGCGATTGATAGAAAAATAGAAAAAAGGGGTGATCAATGAATAAGTAACTTCTCTTGACTTTTCTGCATAGTTATCTTTACGGAAGTCCAAATTTTCAAAACACAAACTCTGCAAGGCACATACTAAGTTACCAACTAAGCATAAACTCACCTTGTAAATGGACTTCCTCTAAAAACTCATTTTGGAAGGATAAGGAGTGAATGGCTCTATTGATTGCCTACCAGCCAGCCAGCAAGACCCAATTGAATATTGAAGAAACCTATGTTGGTGTTGACTATGTAGATTTTTATAATGTTGGGCAAAGGTTCTCAATAAGCGATGTAAATTGTTAGAAGTGTTCCGAAATCCATAATTCTGCTCTTTGTATCATCCGTGTGATTATTCAATTTGCTAATGACGTTCGTACAAAGGATTGAATGGTAACCAATTGTTGTCTCTGCATAGCAAAACATCGGCCCACAATGTGTGTGTATATGCGACTAACACCTGTGAGAGAAACCAAGCTTCTCGGGGCGGAATGAATGACAAATTCGAGTCTTATTGAGATATTACTATTTTCTGTCCGACTATCTAATTAGTTGCGATGTTAAACAGCTGAAATTGGGATAAAAGACGTACCAGTCAAATAATAATAAAGGATGACAACGGTTTATTTGATAACAATACAAGAGCAATTTCAATCAGAAATAAATGAATACCGTTGAAAATGAAGATGAGATTTGGGCTAAAACAAAAATGGAGTCTTTTTATAGTTTATTTTCGTTACTTTTTTTTCCAATTTATTCTCTATTTTTAATTTTTCTTGTGCTTATCGTCTTTCGGAACTGAATCTATTTAAATATTAGTATCTTCAATTGTATATTTAGTTGTATGGTTGTATACAATTAAAGGGATTAAAAAATGAGATTGTCTGTTATGAATGCTCATAAAACTTTATGTTAGATAACATATTAAACAGTTTGAAATGAATTGAGACTCTAAAAAATACTTTAAATCAGTATACTTGGATTGTTAGAAATGAATTACCTTAAAATATAGTTCAAAGTTCTTTAGTGCCGAGCCATATATAAATAACACGGTTATTTTTCTCGGGTACTATGCTATTGTATCAATAAACAACCCGAGTTGTTGTGGGCGGTAAGAAATCCCAATCCAATCTGATCTGATTGTATTGTCTGCGTAATAATGAAAGCCTTAAATGATACAAACACCAAGAAATAAACGAAATATATGAAACAATGGGAAGAGCATCCACTTCTGAACTGCAACTAATTCCATCGTAAGCATGACCAAGCTAAAATGTTGATCAGGATATCTGCTGCTGGAACATCTGTCCGAGAAGGCTTTTTAACAGTGCTGAGTCGAATATTCATTTCCAAGAATGTTTTTCGGAAACACCGAAAGTAAAAGATGCAAAAGCGAGTAAATTGGTTTGAAAAACATACTGTGTAATCTCGGGGGCGGAAACCAACAAACTTCTGGAAAATTAATTTTTTTTTTTTAAATGAGTCAATGATTGGTAAACAGAAATATCATTAAAATTTTACTCGCCTCTGTGAGCACTGGGTGGCTCTGTCGTTGTTTCACTCTGTGCATCAAAAAAATGAAAAAGGGGCAGGAAATTTAGGCATGAAATCGTCTACCCTGTCAATTCATCAAGTGAAAGAATACCGTTCTGATGTATGTCAAGTGTGTAGTGCCATCAAGATGGCTATATCTCGAGCTGTTCCGGTTTAGGCCCCAAAGTGCTACTTACCCGGTCCGCTTGCGAGTTGTGGAATAGACTTGGAAACTAAAATGGTGTCACTCACTACACCTTGCGCTATTCTATCAATACCTGGAAGGAGAGAAGTTTTCCCAAGGATGTCTCAAGGGTATTGGTTGTGAGTTAAAACAAGCATCCCCAGACAGGGTTTGAACTCTACTTGCCAATACACCCACTCGCCCATTCTGCACCCCACACTACAGATGAATGACAAACTTCATTTAATGGCAGAACTACTGAAGTGCAACAAAAAGAATCACTCCAGGTTGACAGATCTTGACGCATGTCACGTTCGAAAATGACACTGCCTTGATTGTGTAGTCAAGACGATCGTGACAATCAATATAACAGTCCAAAATTACTTTTCTTGGTTAACTTCCTCTTCTGTTTCCTTTCTTACTCTCTTATTCTTCGCTCTATTATATTCCCATATTGAACATAACTACCTTTTGAAGGCGTCTCGACTCGAATATCAGGACAACTGCCGACGGAACAATTACTCCCACAGGACAACTACCGCCGAATGTAAATTTCTCTTGACTATTGCCCCAAGTTAATTTTTCAATGGGTATAATCATTTACATTTGTATGGTTCACTTTTTTAACTCTGCAAACTGCAATTTGGACTTTACAATTGTTAATCTATCGTCTGTAGGTAATAATCAGGGGCCAATTATCCGGGGGCAGTTGTCCTGGAACGTTTGTCATGGAGTCATGGTTATTAAATTGATGTCACCGACTTATGGCCTTGTACCAGACAAACTTAAGATTAGGAAATATAGGTTTCCTGTTATCCGAATAAGGAAAGAAAAACTTCATTGAGCTAAAATGGCGTGAAGAGAGTAGCTATTACCATAAATTTTTACGGGGGAAAGTGTTCCAAGACTATGTAAGTATACATATATAATTGATAATTGTGTCATCCAAAGACAACTATTTTGTTGTATAACAACTCATCAGTGTGGCTGCAGACTATCCAATATCCTATCCAGTACCAGGAAGTAAAACCGAAACCTTCACTCCAGTCGCTGGCATTTTACCCTTGCCCTACGCAGAACTGAGACGGTCAGTAGGACTGAATTTAAGCGATATATTTACTTTCGCACAATATATATATATATATATATATATATATATATATATATATATATATATATACATATATATATATATATATATATATATATATGTATATATATATATATATTGTGCGAAAGAGAGAAAGAGAATTTCCATATATGATTATATGATTTGAATTATACAGACACTCAGGAGTAAAGTGTATGGAAGTTAGGTTTATTTATTTGTAAATGTTTTCATTAATGGGCTAGACATGTTTGTTGGGAGTATTCACATCTTCAGCAGTGTGTGCTGTATGTGTGTATGTACTTTTAGGGGTTATAGGTTTGATGTGGAACACGAGTCCATCATCAGGAACTTTGCTTTTTGTAAGCTGAAAAATGGTATCCTGGCTGCTGGGGGCATTCCGTTGAGTGAGAGAAAGTTCAGTCAGTGATGAAGTCTATGGTTTAGCAGCAGCATTGGGTCTTGGGGAGGACTTAAGGTGTTAGAGTAGGAGGGAAGTGATGTGGTGTTAGATTGTGCGGGTAGGTTAGGGATAGTATAAATGGAAGGGTGATGAGGTTAAGGAACTAGATAGGTTTTGACTCCATATATCATCGAAAAGATGTTGGCTCTGATTTGTGCAATATGTGGTAATATATACATATATATATATATATATATGTGTGTGTGTGTGTGTGTGTGTGTGTATGTGTATTTGTGTGTGTGTGTGTGTGTGTGTGGAGAATCTAGAGATGTGTAGGTCTTGTAAGATGTTTTGACTCTATTATAGATACAAACTTGGAAATGTAGTGTGCAACACAGGCCTTACTAGATTTTTAAATGATAAAATTACAAGCGAATATATGGTTTATTTTCCAGAATAACTACTGCTACTTCACTGGTCTATGAGGTCGTTATGTATGTATGAATCCATCTATAGGTGTGTGAGTATTTTTGTGTCGATGTCCATCTAAAACTGAGAATTGTTCAAAAGCAAATACATGTGATTCCATGCCTGACATTCAACCAAAATATGACTGCATCAAAAATTCAATAAAAATATGGACAGGACTAAGGAATAAAGCAAATTAGATGACTTTGTCTCATATCTGTGCAATAATATCATTTTGACTCGAATGAAAATCGAAGTTGGAGAGAACGTATGAAAATACTCGTGAGCAAATAAAAAGGAAGGAAGAAGAGAAAAAAGGGCCATCGGAAGCAGGAGGGAAAAAATCGAAATTGAAAAAAAGGAAAATTAAAGACACTGAAAAGAAGGAAAGAATAAAAAGAGGGTGGAAAGAATGAAGAAGTAAAAGATATTAATCCACAAGGTGAAAAAGAGGGAAGAATCAAAAAAAGGAAATAAGAGTGAAGATTTTTAAAGAGGAATAAACAACATTAAGAATGAAAGAAGGTCTGGAAAAACGAACAATAGAGCAGAAGACCAGTCAGGAATGAAGATGTGAAAAAGAAGCGTTGATGGAAGACAGAATGAACTAAAAAAAATTTTTTTTAAATAACAAGACTGGTTAGTCCCTCAATAGAAACCGTTGCACAAACCATGTATTTTGACTGCATGTTGTGATTGGGATGATCGATTGAAGATTGGAAAAAATGAGATCAACAAATGAGTCCCACCTCTTTGTATGATCACTAAAAAGTCTGGAATTTCAACAAAAAAAACAAAAAAACAAAAAATTTAGCATAAACTTATGTCGTAAACACTCACCACCACACATACCAAAAATAAGTTTTGAGGCGAAAATTTGAAAAAAAAATCAGACGTAACAAGTTGTAAACGATTAGAATTTCAGCCCTCTAGCTCCTTTCGTGTGACTTGAACATGCGATACATGTATAAGACGGATAGTAAGGTCGTCATCTAGATACATTTTTAAACTGAAGAAACAGTTTTGGTTGACGGTTTCTAGTAAAAATGGGAATGATACAAGAAGAGTAGAAAGCGGAAAGAAGAGGATAAAAAGGTGAAGGAAAGTGAGAATAAGCAGTGATCAGAAAAACGAGAAAGAAAGGAAGGAAAAAAATAAGCAGGAAGGAAAGAAAGGAGAAACAGCAAAGGAATGATTACATAGGAAATAACAATCAAATAAAGAGTAATAAAAAGAAGGATTACAAGAATCTGAAATCATGAAACCAGATGAAATTACACCGAAGGCGATACTTGTATTGCTTTAAAGAAATGACTTTTCAAACTTCAAACACGCACTGCCTCCAGGGTTGCTGTTGCGCTAATCAGTGAACAAAATGAACATAGTTCGAGCTGCGAGGCTTTGCAACTCTTTGCTTCGACAGTCACACACTAGTCTCGTCAGTCATCCAGGATGTCTAAAAATTACACCATCGACTCTCGTAAGAATTTTATAGAATCATACAGGAAAAAAAATGTAAAACAAGAAATGAAATTATATAAAATTAATATTGATATTGCATGTAACCCTAGGACATGTCTGTATTTATCATAGTCTGGTCGACTGTTGACGTGTAAAAGATGAGCTGGTAACAAGGCCCCTTCGTCTCCGTTCTGAGACTTGCATAGCATCATCCAACCTCATATCAGTCCATTCTAGGTTGTTTTCCGTCTAGCTCTTCCTCTAACAACCTCTCCCTTTCAAGTATCTTCCACTGTATTTTAGCACGATTGTCTCAGGAAACCTTTCTGATCATTAGCCGTAGCTATACCACTTTAGTTTTTATATATTCTCTGTGATTGCTGTCGCGTATGGTGCTTTATATATTGGATGTGCTGTGTGCTACGGATGTACAAAACGCGAAAAATATTTTAATATCTGTAAAAAGCAACGGACAGTAAAAGTCATTGGGTCAAAATGTAAGGGAGGTGGCATTGATTGTCAATTATAAAGTTTCACACCCTCGATCATTCGATATTACAAACAGCAAATACAATCGAAGAAATAAGAAAATTAATGAAAGATAATCTTCGGATCAGATATATATCCATTCATTCTGTTTCCCATTGAGTCTCGAATTTTTACAATCGGGACCACCTTCCATACATCGTGCCAAAAAAGCCTCAACTGTCCATTTTAATTATACTGATGTTTTTACGTTTTTGTGCATCCATAACAAACTCCGTATACAAAATACAAAGCACTATACGCCACTGGTGATTAAGAGGTTTCCATAGAGCTGGATAGCTTCTATGATATTAGTTTCTCTTTTTTTTATCATTATATGTTCTTTTGGGAGACCCTGAGGAGTTTTGGAAAGTATCTCATCTCTGATGCTTTCATCTTCTCTTCTATATCATGTCAAGGTCCACAATTCATACACATACAGGAATAGTGAGATGACCAGGGTGTGCACCAGTCTGATCTTTGAGTTGAACGGGATGTGGTTCAGAATAAATGAAAAAAAAATCTAATTAACTCTTTGACGCATCGTGATTTGAATTAATCCCCCTTTTGAAGCGCTGGAATCAGCGTGGTTGGTCATCTTTAATGAAAGCCTTTTTTATCATCATTTATCTAGGAGAACAAAGATTTATATTCCGTCCCACCATTTTGTTTGAAACCCGGGCTGATCAACAGATGGCAAAATGATTCAAAGTGGAACAAAAAGAAATGTGGCTTAAACAGTTAATACTATCTTTTCCTCTGTCATTTGCTAATCGAGCTAATGATTTTTTTTATTCAACTTAATGTTTTCTCTTTCAAGATATTATATTATATTATATGGTAATATCCTTGATAAAAGATGTAATATTTGTGCCTGATGCCAACAAGTCTATGGTATCATTCTTTCAAAGTTCTGGCTGTTATTCATCTATCAACTTTTTGAAACACCGTAGGTTAAATTTCATCCAACTTCTAAAGTATTCTTATCTATGTGGCCGTGTTGCCAATCTTGATTTCTTTTTTCAATTTTTAAAATTTGGCAACTGTGTGATGGGTAATTTTCAATACCACTTTTTTATCTTTATATATCTAGGATCACAAAACTTTCTGTCCTACCATTTTGTTGGGCAACTATCCTGATAAATAAATGGTGAAGTATTGCAAAAAGGTAGAAAAAATGTGCCACCATTGTCATTTGCTAATCGAATTAGAAATATTTTGTATCTAACTTGAAGTTTTCTCTTTTAAAGTAATTCATAGATTATATGGTAGTATTTTTGATTTAAAAAATAGTTATATTAATGTCTGATGCCAGCAATTCGGTGATACCATTCTTTTAAAATTCTACCTGCTATTCATTTCTAACATTTTTAAATAACTAGGGGTTAAATTACGTCCCACTTTTGTGGGTTGGTATGTGTGTGGAAGATCATTTCTTTTATCCTCTATTATCTTAGAGCATGGGGGGTTAAATTCTGTCCCAACAGTTTGTTTAGTACCGAGGCTGATCAACAGACGGAAGAGTAGTTCGAAATGGAAGGAAAAAATGTGCCTGAAAAAGTAAAAAAGAAAAGTGCCATTTACTGCCGCCATTTTGACGGATTCTGACACGAATGTCTTCAGTGTTGACAGAAGCCAAGTTTCCCAGCATTCTGTTCGATACGCATCGGTATCGTTCGTGGGGCACGAGTGATAGGTAATAGAAAATGAGTGTGATTTTATACTCTCTCCCAGCGGTATATTTATGACGTCCCGCCCGCCTGTCTGTCGTATAAACACTGGAAAAGAAGGATTCTTTGTCAATATACGTCGAGAACAATGATATACTTCCACCTTTTAAACGTTTCTTGACATTTCAGTTTCAACTTTTTATTTAATTTCGTTTTACCTCCGTCACGAATGGGATCTCTTTTACGTTTTTTTGTTTTTTTTTTCCAATTCTTTCAATTCATAAAATAATCAAATGAAGAGGTATTTTGCATGTATCAAATATTTCCTGAAGGGGTGCAAGGTGGCCAAACGGTTTCCCGGCACGGGAGATTGGATCAAAGAGCCAAGTTCAAACTCCAGTTGAGACAGTTTGCGTTCACTCATCACAAAAGTCTCTGGGAAAAGTATGCATCCATCATTTCTCTCCTGTCAACTCGCCCAGGGCCATCAAGTATAACGTCTTATAGTATATGTAAGATTCCAAATATTAGGTTTTACATTAAATCTACCGAATTACTACTTATTAAAAATCGTCAACCAAAATCGTCGATATAAGTTTCTTCAGTTTTTAAGTGGATCTTCCTACTGGCTGGCTGGCTACGTAGGTATTCCGCTCACGAGCAGTTCCAATCAATCTAAACGAGTAGAAACCTCAGCACTGACTCCTTCTTATAACTAGAAAAACTGTTGTTTTTTATTTGTTTTTTAGGGGGGGGTCCAATTTTCACTAAAACCTAATGCTACATCAATATCATAATTTGTATCCGGTAGTATTGATACTTGCTTTTTGGAAAATCAGTCGTAAGTGATCACTGCACAACAAAAATAATTCATTGATCACTTTTTTCACAATTCTTTTTAATTGATCACCCGAAAGACGGCATGCTGCCAAAAGATGTTGGTGACTATTTCTATTGAGTGACAAACCCAAATTGTATCTATCATTGAACAATTTTATTCTATGCTTTTTTCTCCAACATTCAGGTAAATTGTACACATCATAAAGTTACGATTCTGATTTGATTTCGATGGATTCTTCAGGGACTTTCACAATATATTGAACAAGTTTGGACAGCTGAACAGGCAAGCTGTGTTGCATAGAAAAAACAAGTGATAGTCTAAAGGGAACAATCTGGACGTGGAAAAACTTCCTAAGCTATCTTCATGTTTATTTACTGCGTCACTTTCGCAATCTGAGAAAGTGTGCTGTCATGGAGTCAGATCACCTTTCGACTTCCTGGCCCAGAAAATGGTCTTTTGGGTTCTAATGCATCATTCAGATGAGCCAATTGCGAACCTAAGCGTTTTCTTGTTCTACAAATTCAAAGTAAAGAATTCCTTTTGATTTACACCGAGTTTGCCGTCCTCGCAAGCAAATTCGATCTTAGTTGGGATTTAGGTTCGAGTTCTGGATTTAATCAAGATTTTTGCTATTTTTGATAGTTAAACTCCAAAACTGGACTTGACTTTATTTCACTAACGTAACCAGAACAACAAGAGCAATACTTACCAAAATTGGCTTTGTAAACCGACTCGTAAAATCCACGTATCAAATATATACATTTTTACAAAAAAATACATTTCTATGATACATTTTCTATGATAGTTTTATTTTAAAATTTGTACAATACAAAGGTTGCAGTAATTATGTCTGGTTGAAATAGAAGTAGGAGTGGAGTTTGACCCTGCCGCAGCTAGGCTTGTAAATCCATTTTTCATCTTCAGTGACTATCTTGTCTCAAAATAACCATTTTTTCTGCGTCGCGTAAGAGCAGAAAGACAAATGACCGAACACTGTCCATTGTCCCTTTCAGTCAGTTCATGTGGAACACATTATCTTTGTTTTGGGATATTCCCTGAGGTTCTTTAATGACGTACCACGGTTGACTGATTGTAAAGCAAGCGAAGATGCTTCATTTGTCGCAAGACACATGAGAATAATTTTTGTCTCCATTTCACGAAAGATCTATGGAGATTCACCATTGTCTGTTGTAATAACGAGGTTTCACGGGGCGGGCGTGCTAGTTTGATACCAAAAGTAGACGGCCCTACAGGGCTAAAAGGTTTCAACGGCACTGTCATTTACCTAGAGTAAAAATCGGTCGTATGCCAATAGCAGAGGCATTAGTGCGAAGTGAATACATACAGTTCTAATCGGAGCTGGAACTCAGTTTTCTGTGCTGTTAACCGTTAGACCACTCTGCACCTCCTGTTATTGATTGAGACGAAAAATCCCATAAACTTTGAAGATACTTCTATGACGGCCCTGAAATTGTGTAAAAGATGGCACTTTGTGCTTAGGGATCAACCTAATATATTTATCTTCATTATCAGGTCCGTAGCTGGGGGAAAAGCTAAATATGATTCGAAACCGCCCCAGGCTCAGAATGGGGGGTACTTTATAGATGGTAGTTCACTTACCGCATTTTTACCAACATTATACAATAATAAATCTCACTGCCTGTTGGAATAAGCCCCTTATCTTTGTATGTATAAGCGTATTCAAACGTGTTTCATTTAATCTAATATTTTCTTTTTCTTTTTCTTTTCACAGGTGAGTTTTTGTCTTTCCTCTGACGTTTTGCAAATGGTTTTAGCTTCAACCGTCACTTCTGAGAAGAGAGAAGGAAAGGTAGGGGCATATCTTCCTCCAACAGAATTTAACATAGTAAAGCATGTCACAATATCGATAGTATGATTTTGAAAAATAAGATTTAACCTCTCTTTTTTTTCATGTATGAACGTAGTGCTCTTATGCTGGCTACGGTCAAAAATCGTCTTAATAGCAATCTGTAGACATCTAGAAAAGACTAAAAACATTCAGATTTAGAGGAAGAAGACGATCTATCGAGGCAACACTGAGCAAGGGATATAACTAATATTCCAATCAAATATGATTTGGCATTTGCTGCAAATCTCTCTCTGATCTCTCGTTCATTTGCAACTCTCCTCATTTCCAAGCTGGGGCCATTAAATTCTTTTTTTTTTCAGTTTGTGTTTGAGATTCAAGTCCAAGATCGGGTATTGGCAAAGATCACCCATCCCTTTATTCGCTCATGCCAAAGCAGTGGCGGGTTAACCATTATTCTGAGAAGCCTTAAGCCTAGAGACCCAGAAGAAAGGCGGCCCGGAATCCAAAATATCTATTAAAAAAACAATGGTTCAATTGAATATACACTTGAGTACTTTGGATAATATTTCAGTATGCTTGTATACATATCTTTTATATCTTCAATATCACAAATATTATTCTAAATCTGGCTCCGAGCACTATTTAACGTGACGGATAGTCAAATTCAACCAGGTCAGGACGGAGTTAAAGTCGAGGTCAATGTCAGCTGGAGCCTTACAAAAGGTCAGCTAAGAATATAATCCACCAGTGACCCCATGAGACAAAAAGAAGGATTGCAAGCAATATCCCTCTCAACGTCTAAGTCAAAACAGATGTGAGGTGAAAAGAAAAAAAGGAAACAGTTAGAAAGAGTAAAAACCAAATAAGTAAATCACCAATCTCTTTGTAATATCGCAGTTACTTTTGGGGGGTAATTCCTATAATCCACTTCTAGTTCGTTAAACGCATCAAAACTTAACCAAATCCCTGCAAGCTGAACTTTTTGGGAACTGATTCCCCCACTTCGTCTGTTGTCAGCTTTTCTCATCACAGGGAACGGGAAGTGGACCAAACCCATTTATTCATAGCTGGGATAGATTCATGCCTTTTCATAAGGGAACTAGCGCAGATCGAACGCAGACAGTCTCAGCCGGAGTTCGAATACGACCTACCAATTCCAATCCAAGCAACAAATCAGTCAGCCAACTGCACTTCTGGAGTTAGAAAGAAAAAGATGAATATTCTAATTGAAGTGTAATGTGTGGTCACAGCCTCGTTCTCAACACGCAGACGATTTGCAAACATTTTCTATCGAGCTGCGGAAAGATTTGAATATTTCTCCACTCAACCATGATTTGTGTATAACTCGCCCTCTGAAAATATCAATCTTGGATTCGGAATTGGAAAAAAAAGATGAAAATAAATGAATAGAAAGTAGAGTTTTATCTTCATTTAATGCATTGCTTTTAGTCCAGTTTTATACTCTTTTAATTTTAAATCAGAATTCGTAAAAGATAATGTCTCCAGCGAGGAAGAGACTATCCTTCCGCTTGGTCAAGGGGTCGCTGCATTCATTCAAACTAGGGAAAATTATCAGTTTTAGTCGTACAATTTATATCAATAAAATGATTGTGATGTCATGAATATTGCCAGCATTGAGTTTTCAAATAATTCATTTGATATTATTATTATCATCATTATTACTATTGATATTTCTATTATTAGCATTCCAGTCCAGTTATTCTCTACTTTCCCACATACACACACACACACACACATATATATATACATATATATATATATATATATATATATATATATATATATATATATATATATATATATATATATATATATACTGCTCAAGTGCATTTGTTGTAATGTTCCAAATATCAGATGATAACCCCGAGGTCAGACTTGATTCCAGGGCTAGAACATTATTACCACCAACCCAGAGCGACCCATCAGTACCTCACGGCACTATTAGACATCTCGATTGACTATATATATATATATATATATATATATATATATATATATATATATATATGTATGTATGTATATAATGTTTTTGTGAATATCAAGTGATCATCAACTCAATTGATAATCACACGGATGTGAAACAAATTTGTTGTGAATATCCATCAATATATTATAATATACTAACTTTATCATGAATATTCATTAACTTATCGGTAATTTACAGTTATCGCTTGTTATTTAGCTGGTGCATACGGAAAACAGTCATTGTTATAATCAGTAACAGAGCCGAACTGATACGTTGGGAATATACAAGGGCCTATTCAATTCTAACAAATAAAAACATTTAAAGAATTTGCATTCTCCCAGCATGATTTAGAATTGCAACCAAATAAACGGCATGCAGCTCCTTCAATGACTGAACTGAGCAGAAATATTTACGAATATTTACATTATATTTTTGTATTTATTATCTTTGCAATGCAAGAGCTGCAGTAATCATCTTCAGTTAGGAAAGAAGTAAAATTTCTGTTTAACCCTGCAGCAGCCAGACTTGTTCCGTAATGATCTTCTATTATTACATAAACTGATTGGTTCTTGGTTGATTTCACCTCCAAGCGCTTTTTACCAGATTCCCTTACGAGAGAATTTGGTTCAGAAAGGTCGTGGCAGCCTTGCATCGATACATCGCCTCATCGTTGGTTTCTTTTGATGAAGATCCCTGGGCCTCTACGCATGCGCGTAATTCCTCGTGGAACTAAGCATCTGCGTTCACAAACTTTCAGGGCTTATTGGCTTTAATTCTCATCGTTTATTTTCTCTACTTCTCTCTTTCTTTTCTGTCTTTATATCTATTTATAAGTCTCTTCGTCGTCATGCATCTGTTTATACGTCTGTTTTTATATCTATTGTCAATTTGCACTTGCTCCTATCTCAATCTCATTTTGTCTCTTCACCGTATCTGTCGGTTTCGCTACAATGACTGCATTTTATGTTCCTCTATCTATTCCTTCCGATTAAATATCTATTTATGCATCCCTCCATCCATCTACCTATCGATCTATCTTCCCTTAGTTAAAGAACCTACTATGGACATCACAGATTTAGTATTAGTCTCTCATATAGTTTATATACTGATGGATACGACGATTCGTTTAATACTTTTATGTTTATCCAAATATCATCAACTCACTTGATAATCACATAAGTGTGAAACAAAGCTGTCGTGAGAATCTATTAGTATATCATATTTTATTATCTGTATCTCGACAATATTAGATATTTTTCATACATGCATCACTATTTCTATAAGATTATATATATATATATATATATATATATATATATATAATTGACGAGACAAGCTTGCCAAACGACGTTCGACAGCAACTTCTCCTGGCATTCACTTAACTTTAGCTTATTCTGGCACATATCCGCCACTTTTAGTATTTATTTGATTTTATAACAACTTGCAAGATCAGCTCACTAGCTATCGCTCTACATCAAACGTCCGAGTTGTTTATTTCATTCAGCTAAGTTTGGCACGAAGAAACAAGTTCAGGGCGTTAGTTGGAGATTGTATGCACTGTCAATCATTTACAAGATCAGCTTGTCTACGAACACTTTAATGCTGAGTGCGCATAAGAGATTTTTTGGAAGGGTTAATATTACATTCTCTTGGTCTCTTCACATCCTAAGTCTGTTATGGTCATTTTGGCAGGTGCTTTCTTCCCAAACATTTTTTTTGTGAAATTTGAAGTCCGGCGTTGACTTTATATCTCCACTATTTAAACAAGGACAACAGGAATAGATCTCACCTGATTTAGGGGATCAAATCCGCCACTTTTAGTCTGTACTGTCACGTTGAACAGAACCAATGTACAAATTGATATTTCCTTAAGGTTATTTGGTATCATGACCAAGAGATTGGTAACTGAGCCTGGCTGACAAGTCTTTCGTATATACGAATATCTATTTCAAGAATACACATATGTTTATTTCAGTATAATAAATAGAAATTGACGATTAACATTCACTTAACGTGATTTGAAACCACGACAATTTCATCGGTAGGAGATTATCTTACCAGCTGAGTCAAGATGTCAAATTTTACATACCTATGAAAATTTATGTCATTTTTTAAAAATTTTTTACGAATAAAACGTTGCAGTCTTCTGTCGGAATAGAAGGAAGAGTGTTGGTTGACCCTGCAACAGTAAGGCTATTTATTTTCGTTATGACATTCCACATATGTAACAATAAAAAGAGTGATTTGGAAAGGGTTCAATTAGGTGGCGGGATTGACAATATTTTTCCATGGTAACAACCATAACAAGTATAATCCCTACCTAATTTTTGTGAGGGTCGATGACCGTTTGTCCGTACCATTAAGTTAAATCAGAAAAATGTACGAAATTTGCACCTCCTTACAGTGATTTTGGATGACCATTGATAGGCAGCTCTCTCGCGGTCTGAGTCGAACCGAAAAGTCTTTCATATCTACGAAATACATGTTAAAAATTCAGAAGATATGTTTCATTCTAATAAATAAACATACTCATTGATTAATATTTCCCTATCGTGATTGGAAATGACGACCAAGTGATCGGTAGGCGTCGCTCTTACCGACGGAGGGTAACCAAATTGTCTACTAAAACTATACATATTCATATGATTACAAGTTATAGCTTTTCATTTATCATATATACAATACAAATGTTGCTGCAGTAATCTCCAGACAGGATAGAATTGGAGTGGGATTTTAGTGTGCAGCAGCCAGGCGTGTTCTATAATGATATTCTCCCATTACATAAACTGTTTGGTTCTTGATTGATTTCACCATCAAACAGTTTTTGCCAGGATTCCCCTACGAAGGGATTTAGCTCAGTAAGGTCGTGGCAGCCTTGCATCAATATATCGGCTCATTTTTTGGTTCCTTTTGACGTAGAATCTTGCGTTTCTACGCATGCGTGTAATTCCTTGTAGATCTGAGCATGGGCATTCATAAACTTTCATGGCTTTTCAGCTTTAATACTCATCATTCATTTTCTCTGCTTCTCTTTTTCTTTATTATCCATATATATATATATATATATATATATATATATATATATATATATATATATATATATATATATATATATATATATTATATATAAGCCTCAAATTACGTCTATATATCTGCCTGCTTTTGTATCTATCTATTGTCAATTTGCGCTCGCCTCTATCTCAATCTAATTCTGTTTTTCATCGGATCAGTCGCTTTTCCTACGAAGACTGCATTGTATGTTTCTCAATGTATCCATCTATTCTCTCCAATCATGCATCTATCTATCCATGTACCTCAGCATCCATTTACCTGTCCCTCTATCTATCTTCCTTTATTCATAGAAGCCATTATGGACATCACAGATTTGTGTTCTTTTGTATTAGTAACTCATATAGTTTATATACTGTTGGATACTCATGGCAATTTTGTTTCATATTTATATGATTATGTTTCTTAGTTCATATATCCATTCTCTCCAACTGACGATCTACTTATCTGTGATAATATCCATATATCTATCTATCTACTTATCTCTGGTCATATCTATCCATCTATCAATCTATGCAGTCTATTGAGACGCAACTGATTGGTTTTGTTTTTTGTTTTTTTATATGAGTTTCAGTCAAAGTTGATGACAATTTTCAAATCAAGCAGAACTGGTGCCACAAATTCCCACAATACTCAAACAGTTAACCTAATCTACTTCCTTATGATATACTATATATATATATATATATATATATATATATATATATATATATATATATATATATACATATATATATATACATATATATATGTATATATATATATATACATATATATATGTATATATATATACATGTGTGTGTGTGTGTGTGCATGTGTGTATATGTGTGTGCATATATATATATATATGTATATATGTATATACATTATATATTATAAGGAAGTAGATTGCGTTAACTGTATATATATGCATATATATAAATATTATACATGCGTATTTGTATATTTATGTGTAGGTATAGATGTTTGCATATATATGTGTATATGTATGTATGTGTAGATGTATAAATGTATATGAATGTGTATATAGAGAGATATGTGTGTATGTGCGCGCAAGTGTATGTGTGTATGTGTGTTTGTGTATACATTTTATATTCATTCCTTGTTGCCCGCTAGCTCTAGTGGCTTGCGACTAATATACACGGTGGAGATGATAGGCGAGAGACAAGATTAAAGGTGGGATTTACGCCTATCCCGGCTGTTCGATTCTAGTCTGGAAAATAAAATGTTTGAAATAAAGTAACGACATAGCCCCGGGGAAGAGGACGTGTTCTGCACTCTATTGGAGTATATGTACTGAAGAAAAGCTAAGTAATTTAGACGTAGATAAAGGAAGTAACGTTGGAAAGATGAATGGCTCGCAGAAGGGAAACGAACACGTAGACAGTAAAGGGAGAAGAAGAAGAAGAAGAAGAAGAAGACGGACATATAAATGTTGTTTAGATATAGATATAGATAGGTATATCCGTACCTCATATGAATATAACCACCCCAGCCCGTGTGTGTACCTCAATTAATCATCTGGAAGAAATGATCGAAATTTTCTTAATTCACACTCCTCTCTCTACCTTCCTTTCATTTCTTTCAATTCCCTCCCCGTCTCTCTCGCTTTCTCTTTTACATCCTCGCTCTCTTTTTCAGTCTCTCTCCTTTTCATTTTCTTATTTTCCTACTCGCTCATTTACCCTCTCACTCTTTTCTCACTCTCTCATATCCTCTCTCTCTCTCTCTCTTTCTCCTTCCCTCTCAGTTTTTCTCTCTCTCTTTCTCTATCAATCTCCCTTTGTCATGTCTACTCTTCCATCATCTCTCTCTTTCTCCTTTCTCTCTCCTTTTCTTTCTCAATTCAATTTCTTCTGCATTATCACTTTCTTTTACGCTGCCTCTTCCCCTCTTTCATTTCTATCTCTATTTCTCTCTCCTGCTCCTCCTCTTCCTCTCTAATTATTCCTCCCTTCCAGCCCCTCTCTCTTACTTATTTTCTTTCTCTCTCATTCTCCACCCTCTCTCTCCCTCTTTCTATCCATCATTCTCTTCTCTTATTCCCCGCCCCTACATGTTCTAAATTACTGCTCTCCGCTCACAACTGCCCTGAGCGAACAACCGGAAAGCTCAGCATCTTTCTTTCCCCAGCAAAAATGCTTAGCAATTAATAGCAGCCTATCCACCCAAATGAATAAATGATTGAATGATTCGTGCAATTCTATTTTTTTCTTCTTCTTTTTTTTCTTTTTTTGCTCTTTGTGTACTTTTTGCGCTTGTTATTTTATTAACGACTCGCTGAAATAAAAAAAAAAATAATAATAAAAACATGTATCTTTGCTTCAGCTACACCTGGCAATTTATTCCCGTATTCATTCAAAACTAGTAATTCAATGCGTCTGCAAGTTTTAAAAACCTCCAAGGTGGGTTCGAACCCTAGCAGGTATATATAATCGATTCAAAATCGATATTTAATAGGCATAGTGAGCCACGACTGTTGGCCAACCCGTGGGGATCCTACTCAGTTCAGTAGTAATGGTTTACGGGAATAAATCACTCTACTGAAGGGCAGCTTGATAATTAATAGGCTAAGATGAATACAGAAAATGCCAAGATTATGGCACACCTAATGCAGAACAAACTCAACAGAGGGATATTGGTCAGTAATACAAGCCTGCTAATTATTACTTCACAGCACAGTGCCGTGATAATTATCAAGCTTTGGTTAGTTTGGTACAAGGCTTGAATAGAGCTTACGTCTATCCTTCCAAGCTAGTGTCAAGTTTGTTCTTCAACCTTAGCAAGAACAAAAACAATCCTCACCCATCTTGGGGGAATAATCCATTGCTACTGAACACACTTCAGTAGCAATAGTATGCAAGACTATTTTATTAACCACCTTTTCACATAGACACCCTACACTAGTGGAATTAAGCGAATTGATATGTGTCAAAATTAGTCGAGCCGTAAAAAAAATTCGCGTGGCCTTTGATCCAACTCGTTTCATCATCATCATCATCATCATCATCATCATCATCATCATCAGTCTTTCAATGTCCATCGTTGGACATAGACCTTCCTCAGGATTCGCCACACTTCTCTATCATGGGCGTCGCAGTAATTCTAAATCTCTTCCGGTGCGCCCCTCCGTCTCGTCTGACGGTGTTAACATACGCCGAATAAAGAATATGGCGTGAAATCTATGGATACTATAAGGCACACAATAGGCATGTAACATTTGCTGATAATTTTATTTAAAGTTATTTTTTTTTAATGAGATGTATGAGATGGCTTTTTTCCCAACAAGTACCTCAATTGTAGACACAATTACAGAAAGGACCATTTGCATATCATCCTCTAGCGACCGTTCTGCAATTGTTTTAGTCGGTTGTGCTCGCTTAATAATGCCAGAGTTTTCATAAACATAGCGTCCGCTCGTTTTTATGAGTAACCCTCAGTTTGATAATTCTTAATGTATATTGAAAGAGCGATGGACGCTATCCGTGTACATCCAGTTACAATATTTGACATTGGATGCGTAAAAAGAGGTTATGTATGATACCGAGAGTGGGGTCGCTCTTTTTGCACATATCATCTAACTCTCTGTTTGATATATTTCAACATTTGATGATTTAAATAAGCTGAATTTTCCCTTCAGATTAGCAATGGTAGACAAATAGAGTATAGGAACGAAAGGTTGAAAAGTTGGTAACACCATTACAAAACTCGTTTGCAAAAAAAAATAAAATAAAACAGTAGATGTGAGCAAAATTTTATCCCAGTTAAGTATCATTTTCTCCGTCACTACCAACAAGACTTTGTCTCCTATGCGTTTTTGAAAGTTCTGGATTGATAATTCTAAACACTGTTGTATAAATAACAGCTCTGGTTTGATGACACGAAAAACATGTATTCCCTTGAAGGAAAAGAGATTTCACATGTATGCAATGGAAGATGGATACATGTTTTCACATCATAATTTACATGTGAAAAGCATTCTGACATGGCTGGTATATTATGACCTTTTAGAAATCATCTAAGGGCACATAAGTTTTTTTTTATCAATAATTATACCTTTAAATGAATTTCTCTAGTGATATCTACCAAGTCTGATTTAAATTTTTGCATTGTCATCATGCTGGATTTACCATCGAATACATCTATCAATCTATATATATATATATATAGTACAAATCAGGGATGCAATATAAGAATTTAATATGATATATCATACCAAAGACGTGTTGGTGTGGGGAGTCTCCATTTTACTATATATATATATATATATATATATATATATATATATATATATATATATATATATGCTCCTCTATTCTGGGTTGAGCACTCTTTAAGTGAGGTAACTCGTTCATTGTAAGCATTATGCAGTGCTCTTCCGTAGGAATAGAGCACTCTGGTGGATGGAGGGTCTAAGCAAAAATAAATATTTAATCAGCCTTGCTGACCGTCCAGTTCAGCGGTAGGATACCGGCCTCCGGATCTGAAGCGAAGGTTTCAATCCTGCCTCATGGTACTGGATAGGATAACAGATTGTCTATAGCCACACTGAAGAGTTGAAATACAACGAAACAACAATTATATATATATATATATATATATATATATATATATATATATATATATATATATATATATATATAGGAATAGATGGACCGAGTTCAAACTCCGACAGAGGGAAAAAATATTGTTTCATGTGCTTATATTGCTTGACTAGATCCTTACTTTCCGTTCGTTGTACGGAGTCTGCAGATGTGAGTTGCTCATTTCGGCTGCGAATTTCTCACTTGGGCGGAACCTCTTTTGGGAAATCTGACTCAAACCCGATCTAAGTGGGTGGTGCATGCAATAGAACCCACCTTCGCAATCCCTATTCCATTTTATGAAATTTCTATAAAATATTGTCAGTTGCTTTCAAGTATTGTTATATTCGATGTTTTTCTTTCTTCCTGGGTAACGTCCAAGACCCTGCCCAGTTTATCATGATTGAACTATTTAACCTCATTATCCGCAGTAGCGTTGAGATGTTTACGGTTCCAATGTACTTTTCAATACAATGCAGTAGCGTCTGTTTTGGTGTTATTGTATTTTTTTCTAACATAATAACTTATTTTGGAGTAACAGAATTATTAAAATGATGTCATGGCAATGTGATAAATAGACACAATGGTGACTTGAACAGTGTGTGTAGCTAGATAATTGGATACGACGAGATACAATGGTGTAGCAAGTGAGATAGGCAGGCTACAGTTGAGATGTAATATCAGAATGGAAAGATTTTAATGATGGAGAATTCTCTCGGGCAATGTTCTCCTCGGGGCTTTATGAAAGCGTGAAGCAAGAAAACAAGAAAAATTTCTAACTGAAAAGAGGGAAAACATTTACAATTTATGAGAATCATCTTTTCTTTTTTTTTTTTTGCATCGATTCCCTAAACCAGTGTTTCTGTATGTTTCTCTTTGTGTTGATATATGCAGTCGATCCTGATGACTGGAGTCATTGCTTAATCGGAACATCCATTCATTTCAGTAAGGTCTTGAAATCTTGAAGAAACATTTATCATTTCTTTTCTTTCTTTTATTTCTAATGCCTGTATAAGCATCTCCGGGTACAATATACATTAAAATTACGTAATCAACATTAAAATGCATATTCATTCAAGTAGTAGAAATGTACGAAACTTAATTTCAAGAAAGTACAAGCTTATCTGTCCTGAGAAACATTTATCAAGCATGTTTTATTTATTTTTTCCTCAATTTTTCTATACATTTCAGCTGATATTTCCCCAAATTGCCCAATCAATTTATTATGTGTCCCAGACGATCTTATGCTACTTTCGAAATTATTTATACTAGTATTAGTTTTCATATATATATATATATATATATATATATATATATATATATATATATATATAGTAAACTGTTCCGGAGGAAAAATCAATTTGTTTTTTGCGTCTTCAGACCT
>OY735221.1:9775221-9832721 GCA_963457665.1 Thysanoteuthis rhombus
CTGTTGATCGTTTACCAATGTGAATATTTGATATGTTATATGCATGTGTGTGTGCACATGCGGATGTGTGTGTGTGTATTTTGCGTGTTTTATCCTGATATATGACTTCGGAACAATTAGTCAATTGCCGACACATAGTTATTAGCTGACTATTGATCTGAAAGTTTCACTATAATGATCGATCTCTATCGCTATTGTTCTCCCTTCAATTGAATGCATTGATTATGAAGGTGACTGTGTCAAAAAATAAATATCTGTTGTGTAAAATTCAATCTTTATTCATTATCAGACAGCACACTTAATGAATCATCAGCATCAATCAAAATCTACCCAGTAATCATCATCAGAATTTTCTGATAGGATGTTCAAAGTAATTTACGGAAAATCATTATTTGAAGGTAGCCATTGTTGCAGGGGAGGGGGGCTGTAGCCATATATAAAGAATTGGCGGCAATATAGCTGTCCTATTTATGTTTTCGATTTATTCTATGAATATGTAACTTCGAAAAGAATGAGTCGTAATGAAATTACTTTGGACATCTCATCAAAATATTCTTATGATACCATTTAGGTAGTTTCCATTTATTACTGAAGATATTGTCCAGGTAATACAAAAAAATTCCAAGGGTACCAATAATCCTGACTGGTGCTGTACGTATACATGTGTTTGTTTTACAAAAGTAGCCAAAATTTATTTCACACGCACACACGCTTTCAGCGTGTTAGGTTTGTAAGATACTATATATATATATATATATATATATATATATATATATATATATATATATATATATATATATATATATATATATATATGATACTACTCTTTTTAAAAATCATTTTGATAAAAAATGTAATGTATTTACAGAGAGAGAGACGGAGAATGGGGAGGGAAAATATGTAGATGTCAGATGGACATGAACTATATACTAATTTGAATATGCTCACATAATAAGATGAATTTTATTTATATTAGTCTATGCTTATCTAGCTATCAATGTTTCTATCCATCTCTCTCTCTCTCTCTCTCTCTCTCTCTCTTTATATATATATATATATATATATATATATATCAACAAAAAACCTCGAGAGGAACAGGATGAAGGATATCGAACACGTCATCATGCAACAAAAGTGGAGCGGAGCAGTCAGCAAGAAGACATAAAGTCTAGCCGGCTAGGTGCTCGTAGGACAGAAAACGCAGTTGGAGAAGACCAGACACAAGATGGAGAGATGAGACATTGTCGGTTAGACATTGCAGATATTCGTGCAATGGTGTTCGACCTGAAAGGATACCGGGGAGCGGGGAGAAGATCTTTGTCTGGCAGTGGAACTGTACAACGGCTACTGCAGTTGTTGATGATGATATATCCTTAGTGTCTATTAAGATGTTTGTATACCTGAACTTTAACAATCTAACGTTTTTCCACGAATATAAAACACAAAAGACAAAACAAATGAATTTTAAGTCAACTCTCTTCAGTAACATCTCATCTATATGGCTAAAAAGATTCCTCACAATGATGTATAACATATATATATATATATGTGTGTGTGTGTGTGTGTGTGTAAACATATACATATATACATACATACATATATATATACATATATATATATATATATAAATACATATACACAAGCACACAGATAGATAGATAGAAAGATGGATATAGTATGTGTGTGTGTGTGTGTGTCTGTATGTGTGTCTCTGTGTGTGTCTGTGAGTGTGTCTGTGTGTGTTTGTGTGTGTTAACAAATACACAGCACTAGACGCATTCCTTCACCGATTCTATTATTTCATATAAATAAGCACAGGAGGGGAGGATTTTTAGACTTAGGATTCAATGTATGTATGCCTCCAAGTGCGGTTGGGTGGTTCCATCGAACGTGCTCACCTGTCTCTGCAAGAGATAATTCCTATTTATTCCGTACAGGTGAGTTCATTTAGAATTCAAATCTGCTACAAACGACTTACCTTTCTTTCTTTCGATCCTACTGTCTGAACAGTGTCTAAACAACTCTAATCCGTGACTACAATGCGAGTTCCTGGATGAAAACCCAGCGAAGGATGTTGAAAATATCGGCAAAAACCGATTCATAAACAAAAGTATTGCCAGAATTCTTAAAAAGGAAATTTTGATACATCAATATCTGTATGGGCCTTCCATAGAATCTTCCCTTTTCAATACTCCTATTTCAATCTTTTTAGACGAGCGATCATCGATTTCTATCAATGTCTGACTGACGGGTTGACACAACGAAATATGAGTCACTTCCCTTGCTCAATGTTACCATCGTGGGAATGTTTTTGTCGTGGATCAAAAATCGCTATCCAGATTATATTTAATGAAACACTTCATACTATTTATTCAATCTATAGTAATAAATGATATTTTTGAAGAATTGAGCTATATTTTGATGAGATAAATGTTGGACATCAAAGTCACATTTGATTTGTTACGATGTAATGTATTTCAAAGGCTTTAGTTGTATATCACGAGAACCTAGTTCGTTCTGAGTATATTGAGATTCTTTTTTTAAGATTTGTCTCAATTTTAGATGTAAACTTGGATACAGAATTGGCTATATTGCCCTAAGAAAATTGTTACACAAGAGAACAACCAACGCATCTATGGTTTGACTTACAGACTTGTTTCTCGGTGTTGTTGATAATCAACTTTTCTCCTTACCTTTGTATTGTAATACCTTCTTGGATATATCTTTGTCTCAAGGCTTCTCTCTTGTAGTGTCTTATACTGTCTCCTTCCCTCCGATATCTTCATCTGCACCCCTCCTTCTTCATCACAAAATCCTTTCTCTTACTGTTCTTCTTCGAATAAATTGATTTAAAATGAGAGTTGCTGAGGCGGCAAATGCTATTTTTGCATGAAACCAGGCATTGTATTCCAAGGTAAAAACATTAATTACGGTTCAACAGTTTAATTGACCCTTTAATCAAATACGTCTTCCTTCAATATATATATAAAAATTGGTACAAGTGTATTTTCTTCAACGAGAAACTTTCAATAAATCCTATAATTACAGACGCTTCCAAAGCAAACATGGTGGCTATAAGACAGTACTTACAATTTATCTTTTACTTATTCTTTGTTCGTGGGTAATAACTGCTGTTTTTCTGATTGATTATTTCAGAAAAGTGTAGAAAATGTCAATTATTTCCTTCAAACTTCGCTTTTGTGACCAGGAGATGTAATTGTTTTTCTTACTTTGTGTGATTAAATTGTGCAAATTTCTCCGTTATACAATTGAAAATAAATCTGGTCGAAAAAGCAATGTTCGAAGGGGATAATTGACATGAGTAGCCATTTTCTGTACTTTTCATACATAAGCGATTAGAATGTAACATTCACTACTCAGTAACAAATATCACGGTGCACTGTACAATCAGTTTAATTACACTTTTGTAAATGCGAGCAGGGAAATAAGAGTATTCATTTGCCAGCTACGTGGCCGTGAGAGTTGTGTGTTTCCTGTCAGTGGTTGGTGTTCGCGTCTGGGTATTTAATAATTTTGAGGGAGTTTTTGTACTTCTCCTATGGCGGTTTTTGTGATTGAAGTTTCCTTGGATATAGCTTTTTATAACTATGCTAAAAAAAAACATTCGTAGATATTTCATATGTTCCAGTCATTTGGCAAGTTGAATAAACCTTCCATACGCCATGCTAAGCGCTTTAAACATGCCATCTTCCTAAAAGTACATATTTCCAATACGTTCAGCAAGAAGACTTACTGAAATTTTCAAAGATACGAATGTAACAAAAGAAACTTTAAAAGAAAAAAAATCATTAGAACCGACTACGTTTCACGTTCTCCCCTCGTGAGGAGGCAGTTCAATAACTATTTGAAGGCAACAATTTCGATTCAATTATTCTTCTCACACCTCCATACTCCACACCAAGCCCTTGAAAAAATGATCATCTTTCTAAAATTACATACTTCCAATATTTTCAACGGAACGTTTTACTGTAATTTTTACCGCTACAAAAATAACACAATTTTAAATCTGTCTCTTTTAAAAGCAAACGATTAGTTGTCATAATAATTTCCTGTTTATAACTATTTTTCTCTCATTATTTTTAAAGATTCGGCGATGTTTTAAAATGATCGTCTGTCAGGTTAAATTACGTAAAAAGAGAGTAAAAAGTATGCAACTAATGACGGAAATGACACAGCAACCGCCATTTTTGTTTTCAACTCTGGTGATTAGTTCTATTTGCATGACACAGTCGCATCGGTTCCGGTTGAATGGTCGTTAATAACAGAAATGAGTTGACAAGAAGACAATAAGAAAACAAAGACATGAATTAGTGTACAGGGAATAATAGGGACTGGTGGGACTGGAGGAAGTTTGTATAATTGAGAAAAAAGAAAGAACGGTCTCAAATGAGTGAATTAGCGAGTGAGCAAGTGATTTAATTGGAGAGCCAGCAAGTTGGTTGGATAAAAGACATCCACAAAAGACTGTTTATTATAATCACAGATAATTCTCTATCGAATCAGCAATAAACTACAATTACATTAGTAAATCTTTCACGTTCAGCATTATTTTCTATGGTGTACAAAAAGTGATACTTCATTTACAATAACCTAGTATAATCTTATTCTGGGTTCCATTTTGTTGATTATCTGACCATTTCCCACTTCTGATGGCAGAGGTGAATAATGAGCAAATAATAAACAATGATTAATACTGAACGATGTGTGAAAAAAACGCTTATATTCATTCATTCATTCATTCAGTTCCTTGTATTACTTATTAGTACTTTGCGGTTTTTAGACTCATTAGCAACTTTCGCAGCGATCGTCATCAATGACTTACGTACCGAAACGTGAGTTACGTCCCTTACAAGGTTTCAACAATCTAAATGTTTTTCATCTAAATCCAAATGTTTTGGGTTGTGCATTATGTCCAAAATCGCTATTCAGGTGATTTTTATACATTTCAGAGAAATAAAACAAGTAATGTTTGAATAAAATATATCTTGGAGATCAGAGTTACAATTCATTTATTCATATGTAATATATTTCATAGATTCTAGATGTACAAAATCTTCCAATAGAGAAACCGTAGTTTTGGTACAGTCCACTAATGAAACGTTTTAGAGTGTTCATACTGATATGTTACGTTTAAGTGATCTTGATCTTTTGCATAGGAATATAAATTAATCCACCTTGGGTAGTTTCGACACTACACGTGCAAGCATGAATTTGTGGAGGGTGCATGCAGCCCTTCTCTCTCAATTGGTACAGTGAAACATTTTTCGAGTCCTGTGATTCGTGGAAATCGTCGCCTGGCTATCTGTGAAGTTTTCGAAAAGGTGGGGATCTGTGAGAGTTCGTGCGATATGACTTTCAGAGGTAGACTGATAATGAATCATGTTGCATTTGATCCATCCGTCAGCAGATTTCGCAGCAACAGGATTGATTATCAGTTCCTCTTTGAAAACCACGTTGCACGAACTTTTACAGATTCCGACTGCTTCAGGAACTTCGAAGATAGTTTGTCGACGCTGCTGCAGATTGAAGGCAAAGGAAAATTCATAGTTTTCATTCGTAGTCATGAAGTCATAGATGGACGACTTTTTTTTCTTAGCTTCTCCGTCGCAAACAACACCTTAAACTGAGCTATCATTCGGAAAAAAAAGATTGTATTACGCCATTTCCCCAAGTAAGAAGGTCTTTCCTGCCTGTAAAATCATTAAAAATGAAAATAAGAAATCTTGGTATTTTCCCCGATTTCGATGACCTCTGACACCTGTAGGAAAAAGTAAATATATCATATTTTTATCAACATATCGTTTAGAATGTATTAATGCAAAATAGTGGTAGCAATAGCCGTTTAGATTTGAAACTGTATTTTTGTTCTTGGCTTTCTGGTCTCGTTGAATCAGCTTTTTCTGGCGATGCTTAAAGTACAACTTGCACAGAAATTATTGATCAATTTATTTTTAATTATTATTAAAGTCTAGACATTAGACAATTGAAGGTATGCTTGTTTAACATCACATTTAATTTGATTAATTGAATTGCAGTGAACAACTTCTGTACCTTCTCTCTCTCTCTCTCTCTCTCTCTCTCTCTCTCTCCAATGTACAGAAGTTTATCAATCGAGAACTGCTGTGTGGAGTGTTGAGCAGATTGATATAAATTGATGAATCTAAGTATGTACACAACAATCCATTATAATTATACAGATTGCCCTGACGTCACACCGGTTTGAAATTTGCCCAATTTATTTATTTTTTTGATTTTGAAAATTTGGGTATAATTCTATTAGGTTGTAATTAATTCAATTTATTCATTGATAAATTGATATTATACTTATCAGTGAAAACATGTTAAGATACTTATATAATGAATTTATTTCGTGATTTCGTTTGTGCCACCGCTTGGAATGCACACACTGCGTATAATCTGGCCAGCATCTCTGTGTGTACACGTGTGTGTTTGTGTTTGCGTCAGTGCGTGTGTGTATGTGTCTGTATATGTGTGTGTGTGTGTATTTATGTGTATATGTATGAATTTGATTGTGGGTGTTTTCTACGTAAGATTTGCTCAAACAGGCGTGATAGAATTTTAAAAGATTGTAGTGAGTCTCATACTATATATACATAAAGAGAGAATATGAGACTCGCTACAATCTGTTATATATACACACTCACACACACACACACACACACACATATATATATATATATATATATATATATATATATATATATATATATATAGGAACATTTTAATTAGATAATTGATCCTACCCCCATGGGCCAATAATCCTAGACACATTCAAACAAGCTCATGCACTAATAGTCACTACGGCAATAAACATCCTGTACGCAAAAATTTCGATAAATACGAGTGCTTGGTCCTTGTCAAGGTTGACCATGGGCGTGACAGTTTTCAGTTGCTATTGACTCCTCAGGTAAAGTGTTTATGGGAAAAGCAGTTTGACAAAGTTCTCACACATACTCCTTTCTCCGTTAGCCTTCTTTTTTATTGTAGATTTCTAAAGATGAGACAGACTGTAGGGACAAATTGATTCATGTTTTTCCCAAGAACGTTTATGCTAATTGAACACAAATCAGTTCAACGGCTATACCGAACCCACATTGCTACTGTGCTTATCATCATTGTGCCTTACTATATATATATATATATATATATATATATATATATATATATATATATATATATGTATGTATGTATGTATGTATATATCCTGAAGTTTCTATAATTGCTGGTATATATATGTCCTGTAGTTCCTGGGACGTATATATACATATATATATATATATATGTGTGTGTGTGTGTGTGTGTGTATGTGTGTGTCCTGCTGATGTAATTATGTTCCGTAACTGAGACATATATGTCACGAAAAATGAAGTCAATGAGATTTCCCCAGCATTTATAACCGTTGACAATGATGTCATTATAATATGAAACCCATGAAGAAATTAGATTGCAGTACATAATTGAACAGGAAAGACGCGTTAGCCAAGTGATATGTTAATTCCATGTTTGTTTTTTGTTTTGTTTTTTTTCTTTCCATTTGTTCCGGTTTGAATGGGACAAATGTGACCCATCACGATTCTGATTCTTCAAAACATGATTTTTTTTTCTAGAAAAAAGAGCAATTGGACAAAAAACGTTAATTGTCCTATCATACATTTTCAAAATTCATGTCATCAGGAATCTTTATACGTTAGTCAGAAATGTGTCTTATAAAGCCGGTACAAACTCTTAGAAATATTTATCTTGTACAAAGCAATTATACAGTCCTGTGCTGTTTTTTTTAAAGTATTATTCAACAAATAAATTTGAGTAATGAAGGTTTTGTCGAAATGAAGTTTAATTCCCAGTCTTCAACATCATTCGTGATACAGCAATCAAGACGATTTTCAAGCCTCATCAAAGCATTACTCAGCTGCCACTCTCTAATTGTTTGAATTGTATTTGTAATCCTGGCTTTGAGTTCGGTTTTGATGAGTAGACAAGTGTTTTGACATAAGCCCATAAGAATAAATCCAGTGGGATGAAATCAGACGATTGAGATGGTTAAGCAATTAGACTACCTCTACTGATCCATTAAAAAATAATGAAGGGCTACCACATCTTGACATTATTACGTAAAAATCTTTAAAAGTTGGACTTTTATATCACTTTTACAGCATGGATTTTACATTTGTACGTCCGAATTTATTAACGTTTGAAGGGACCTTAGGACCACTTTCAATATGATTTGTCATGTAAGAGGTCCTTTTTATTTGTTATCCAATGAATCTATACCCCTTTATTGTCTTAACTACTTAACCCTGTGGAAGAAAATCACGGATTCATAAGTTCCCCACTCTGTCCAAAAGGAGAGTCTTATGATGAGAGCCTCACATGATACGAAATATTTTTAAAGGTTCTCGGACCTATAAAGTGTTCAGGATGGTCATCTGAAATCATGGTGGTAGGAGGTACAGAAGACTGGGTGTAGAAAAGAGATGAATAGGGTGTGCGCTACCTTTATATCAGCTGAAAGCAGAATAACGACTTTTTTTAGAAAATGTTAAAAGTTGTCTAGGACAAACCTTTGAAAAGCGGAGACAACCTGTTTATTAAATGTATTGGAATTTTTCAAAATATGAAACTCGAAAACTTGTCTCAGTGAAAGAGTCCATTGATTCAAATCGTTTGCAAGATATTTTTTGTCAGCTGACTTATTGCCACTTTAAAATGGATGAATCCATTGTTACAGAGAACCAAGAAAAACACATTGTCAATTATATTAGTAAATACGTTTATCTCTGATGCTGAAGCAAAATCCGATAAAGGAGTTATCTAATATTATTGACGTGTCGTCTTGTATATCAGAACTGAAGTTCATGCTTCTCTTAAGTGTAGGGTTTTCCCAAGGCAATACTAACAGTGGAATAACACAAGGGCCCCAAGATATCAGGGTCTCTCAGTAAATGTCTTGAAAAAATAGTCTTCATTTTCAATGTTTTTTCAGTGTTTCAATTGGAGATTTGTTATTACATAGAGACATAATATTGTCCTAAAAAGCACTTTAAATTAGATTTAATCTTTTTCTATTTTAAAAAACAGTCATCAAAAGCAGTCACTAAAACTGTCAACATTTGTATCTTCATTTCTAAGTTGGTGCAGTAGCTAGCTATGTATGTGTGTGTCTCGCATACAAGCCATGCCAATGAAGCTAGAGGGTCGAAAATTTCAACAATTACTTCTTTCTTTTTATGTCTAATAAAAATGGTATATTTGTTTTCAAAAGCTCCCCACAGAACAGTTTTTTAGAGAGAGTTCAATTTACAATATAATTTTGTGCTAAACTGATCTCTTATTCTGCGTCCACCTGTTTTTTAATTCGCACTTTTTTCGTGATCCCAGTCTAACAAAAGGCGAGAGAAGTAACTTATTCATCCATTACCATTTTATCTTTTTTTAATTGATCATCCCCAACACATGTGGCCTAACAACGTTGGACACATGACGGTTTCTATCGAGTGACTGTTCCATTTTTGCTTTGATTTGTTCAAATATATGAGCTGCATACAAAAATAGGGCTTCAAAGAGATGTTAGCAACGTCTTCCATCAATGTTAATTAGGCCCCGGGCTCCTCTAACAACCCTGTAATTTCTGGAAAGAACGTTGGAGCAGGGGCCCAGGGAGTCAAGCCATTGCCCCCTCCATCTCTCTAGCTGTCTCTAGCTACGCAATTGTTTGTGGATATCCTGACGTAATCATTAACTGAAGATTGTGAAGATACCCATAACCGTTCTTCAAGTCTTGTAATTGTGTTTCTCTGGTGTCTTTCTCGAGAAAAAAAATAACACTTCAAATGTGACCTCAGATTAAGTTAGTCGCCAAAAAAGATAGGGAACGCCTTTTGCCAAGCTGGCAAATGTCCATTCGGGAAAAATGCCAAACGCTTACAGAACAACACAAGCACACAAACACACACACACATACTCACAAGAGAGAGAGAGAGAGAGAGAGAGAGAGAGAGAGAGAGAGAGAGAGAGAAATTAAGAAGAATAAAACAAAGAGAGACGGAGACATCGAAGGGGGGAGAGAAAGAACGAAAATGAAAAAGGAAGACACAGAAAGAGACGAGAAGAATAGATAACACAATCGTGATATTCAAATATGTGAATATTTTTCCTAGTTCAACAAAAGAGCACACCATTAGTATTCATAGTGTTATTTATACGTTGAATCGTTGTCTTTTAAAGTTTCCTCGTGCATAAAATAGGCAATCCTTATGCTGTGGACTCTTCTTTTTTTGTTATTCTAATAATAAAAGCTCAAAATTGATCGACCGTTTTTGCCAAATAAAATGAACGATAAAATGAGAAAATTTAATCATATCTCATATTCAGTTATTTACACAATTGACTTAAAAATATAATGTCTTTCTCTTTTTTGAAAAAGCCATTGATTTTTATTTCACTTTTACAAATACTAAAAGAAATACCCATTTTGGAAACAAAAAAACAACGAGGAAAAGTTGCTTTAATGCCTTAAACTGGCATTCTACATTGTCTTTTACTTAAAAATTATTTCTGCAATTACGGGATTCTTTGTCATAAAAAGACTATGTTCAAAATACATAGAGAAAAGGATTTACGTAGACCAAATCGTAAAGATTATTCTAATTTGTTCCACATAAATTTATCAGTTTATCTCAACGTAATATTTATCATAATTTATCATGAATTCTCCTTGAAACATTTTTTTCACAATGTAATTTATAAAAGTTGATCAAAAGAAACACTTTTTTCTGCCTGCCTTGGAAATCATGGTTCAAAATTGAGGTTGTTGCCTGGACCTAATCATAACCACTGTCACCTATAGTGAATATGGATCTAAATTGGTAAGGTTTGTTTAATTAAATTTATTAATTTGCCTCAAAGTAAATTTCTGATTACACATAATAAATATTACTTTGAGATAAACTAATAGATTTACGTGTAACAAGTAACTTTTTGAGTTAATCTACGTAACATTCAGTCCGAATCATCTCATGCTCCGTACACACACACACACACACACACACACACACACACACACACACACATATATATATATATATATATATATATATATATATATCCACATATATATATATATATATATATATATATATATATATAAGAAGAAGTACGTAAATACATGCATGCAAACAAAAGCAATGAAATAGCAACAAAGGGTATAGATGTAGATATATATATATATATATATATATATATATATATATATATATATATATACATCTGTATATATCAACATCTATACCCTTTGTTGCTATCTTATATATATATATATATATATATATATATATATATATATATGTATATATATATATATATATATATATATATATATATATATATATATATATATATATATAGACAGCCATTTCGATGTATTACATCTCTTCAGTGTGGCTATAGACTTTCTATTATCCCATCCAGTACCACGAGGTAGAATTGAAACCTTGGCTTGAGACCCTCTGAGCTACGGAACTGGACGGCCAGTAAGGCTGAATTTAAGCACTATATACTTATTAACAGATAAATTCCCCATCCACCAGAGTGCTCTATTCATGTGGAAGAGCATTGCTTCCCTGGAACCGCTCTATGGTGAATAACTGATGATCTTCTCGAGTAAATTTCACCTAGTTGAAATGTAAGATCTAGTTCTGTGTGAAACATAAGAAACCCCAGGCCCCCCTTTTGTTACCAGCCGTGAAAATTTTGTAAAGAAAATAGTTGATAACTCACTTACATGACACACACACACATAATTAAATAGACACATAAGCGAAATAATAGGTTTAGGATTTTTGCGGGAATATCTCTGTGTGTAATGGATAGTGCATATTTGTGAGTGCATGTGGGAGGTGAGTGTGTGAGTGTATGTGTGCAAAGATTTTGATATATCAAGCGAATAGGTTGATTCTAACTAACACATCATCTGATTAAAAACGAAGAGAAATCTACACGCTATGATAAATCCTCTCAAGCGGCCATTACTATGTCTTTGCAAAATGGAGGTAAAAAAAAAACCCATAACAATGAGTACGGGTGTACTTTACCTTAGAGGCATTCACGTAAAAATGAATGGAGAATTGTTCGATGCAAACAATAAAATGAAGAGAAAAACGGTGAGAAGAACGTCTTTTCTTTTCTTGGTGGAAAATCACATGGTCGCAAAGAGGTCTTCAAGTAGACGAGGCAGTATGAAAATAAAAGCACTTCCTTCTTCCCTGGTTTTCTCTCTCTCTCTCTCTCTCTCTCTCTCTCTCTCTCTCTCTCTCTCTCTCTCTCTCTCTCTCTCTCTCTCTCTCACTCTCTCTCTCTCACACACACATGCAAATACACACACACACTTGTTCTCGCTCTCTCTGTCTTTAGCTTTCTGTCATTATGTATGTGTGTGTCTCTTTCTCCCTTGATTATATATATAGAGCTCTCTCTCACCCTTCTCTCTTCCTCTATCTATTTATCTCTCTCTCTCTCTTTTTCTGTATTCCCTCTCTCTCTCTTTGCCTCCCTCTCTCTTTGTATGTATATCTTAGTCCCTCTCTATTTCTTCCTCTCGCTCATCCCATTTCTTCCTCTCTCTTTCTCTCTTTCTCACTTCTTCACTTTCTCTCCGTCTGTCCATCTATCTCTCTGTCTCTCTCTCTCTCTTATTCTGTCAGTTTGTCTCTCATTCTCATTCTCTCTCTACCTCTCTCTTTCTCTTTGAAAAGAGAAAAAGGCGGGGGTCCACTCGAGTTAGAAAATAGTCTAAGAGTCTCCTTAAAACCGTTTCTGTCCACTTTTCCCGCCTGGAAGTACTTCGCTTTTGCTCTACTAAGTCTGGCAAATGTGGGAACACAACCAGAGTTATTCCCCTTGGATATCTATCCCACTTGTCTGTTCGACGTCTGATTGCAATTTCGCGTTTTCTCAAGAAGGATCAGATTACATGTGTCCAAGCGTATGCCGCGGGGAGGAGTATAGGCGATAATGTCTCATGCATAAATGTACATATATATATATATATATATATATATATATATATATATATATATATGGGTGAGTGCTTGGGCTGTTCGATGGAACTTTCATAAAAAATACATGGGTAGCCATATGTATGTATAACTCAGTGTGTGTGTGTATGTGCGTGTTTTATGTGCAAAGGAGCTGTGGGTTGTGAGATCTTCAAGCAATTTATGTATACGCAGGCTACAGTGTAGATTCCTGAGTTTTTTGTAAGTACGCATATATGTGTGTGCTTAAGAAAGCATTATTACGTTGTGTGTAGATTCCTATTGTGTTTCAAGTATGCGCATGTATATGTGTTCCTAGAAGTATTATGTTGTATGTGTATGTGTAGATTCCTATTATTCATTAAGTATGCCATTGAATGAGTCCCTATGAATCGATATGATTTTGTGTATGAATTTGTATGCATACAGTCTTATTGTATTCCAAGTGCACGTATGTTGGTTTTCCCATAAAACCATTATTATTTTTTTTCGTGTTCGTATATGTGTGTATGCCCACGGTACAGTACTTTGTTGATGTTGTTATATATGTGTGTGTGTGTGTGTGTGTGTGTGTGTGCATGTTTTAAGTACAAAGAAGTAGTGGGTTGTAAGATCTGTAAGTAAATTATGTATACGCAAGCTACAGTGTAGATTTCTATTGTATTCTTAGTGACTAACAATCATTATGTTGTGTCCGTGTGTGTGTGTGTGTACGCCTACAAACAGTATTGTGTTGTTGTTGTTGTTTTTGTTGATGATGATGATGATGATGATGATGATGATGATGATGATGATGATGATGATGATGATGATGATGATTGTGTGCGTGCACGCGTGTGTGTGCGAAAATAAGAGTGGTGCTTGCTTTTGTGAGTATCAATACAAAAGCAGTTTTTGCCTGATAAGGGCTGCAGTTATAATGTGACTTTGGTTCATACGTCCTTACATCAAATCTGTAGAGGAAGTGAGTTTTGTTCGTATTTTAATGCTTATTCGCGTCCAGCTCTGAAATAGCTTCAAAGAAGACTTGTTTGCAATTCAAATATTGATTGCTTACGACAGTGTTATCAGGATTTAGTCTGCTCATCTTTGCAGTTCGAATCATTTGAATACAAAAGTGTGGACATTGCCCTGCTTGCTGTCTTAATTCTCATTAATTTCCTCGCTCTCTGTACGCGACGGAACACTTTAGATGCTAATTTAGCAGAAAAACTGTATTAATTAATCTTACAAATAAACTATATATATATATATACACATATATATATATATATTACATAATAACAGAGACAGACTTTACACGTGTTTTGTGGGATATCCACTAATCAAGAAGAGTCTTGATGAATCGAAATCTCACGAAAAACGTCTGCCTCTCCGATAATATTGTAATAATAATTGTTCTGTTTAGATTATACAATACATTTAACACTTCTCTTCAATAAATGAAAATTCTCAAATATACCTAAATTCAACCAAGCTACTTTTTTTTTCGAAAAAATTATTTCAGAAAAGGTTGTTATACATATTTATATATATATATATATATATATATATATATATATATATATATATATGTGTGTGTGTGTGTGTGTGTGTGTGTGTGTGCGTATAAAGCAATGCAATCATTGAAGTGAATGAAGATTTTGACTTTTCTTTGAACTCTACCAGCGACATCACATGATGATTCTGCTTCAATGTCAACACCGTACATGCAGGGTTGAATTGACAATGTCTATGATCATAAAAAAAAGCTTCAATGGCAAACCTATTGAAAGAAGGAGTAATTGGCTTTTCTCGTTTACGAATATTTCTTTTGGGCTTCACAGATTTTTCGTCTTTGTCCGCTTCATTTCTTTCAAATAGTTCTGCAACACTTTCTTCAAGATGATCTTTGTAACGACGGATATGACAGCCGCATGGTCTTTATCGATGATCAGGTAGGGAGACCAATGAAAAGTAGAGAAAACAGGCCCGGTTAATCACTCAATAGAAACTGTCACGTACCAACGTCTTTTGGCATCGTGTCCTCTTAGATGTAATGAACTGAAAAAGGGGGTGATCAATGAATGAGTAATTTCTCTTTTTTTTGTTGGGCGGTGATCACTAAAAGAGACTTTTTGAATTTTCTCAAAAACAAACTTGCACTTACTAAGGGGCCACTTTAGCATAAGCTTACACTGCAAACTTGACCATCCCTATAAAGTTGTTTGGGTGAGATTTGAAAAAAACAAAAGCTGTTTTTCTAGACATAATAAGGAGCAAAAGTTAAGATTGTGCACGCGTTAAATACACCCATAGCCATCTGGACTAACTTAAAACTGAAGAAACTTATATAGATAGTTTTGGCTACCGTCTCAGCTGACTGTTTTCTAATAGGTGAAATTATATCAAAGTTAATTCCGGTATGTTCAAAATTTGGTCTTTTCAAAAACTTCGTGTTTATATATATATATATATATATATATATATATATGTCGTTTGTTCATCTTCAAGCCCACCCTTATACTTTACATATTTAGATCAGTTAATATATTTTTAAATTTACATATACTCTGTACATTAGGACTGGCACTTGACCTATCAAAATTACTTCTCCAGTACGTTTCATCACTCAATTCTATTTCAACCAAGAATAATGGAATCACACATAAACTGTACTGGACACGTTCAAAGCTCGAAGTACATCATGTTAGCGGATTAAGAACGATTTATGCACCCAACTTGGAACATAGTTGCGGGATACCATTGTGCTGTGGCACATAGACTGAGAACCACTTAATCTGTACAATATACATATATATATATATATATATATATATATATATATATATATATATATATATAAGGTGTTGCTAATTATCTATCTATCTATTGATCAACCACAAAATGTCGATATTTGTCCAAGTATTCATAAAGTTCTACATCAGTCAATTAATATCAATAATCATATATATATATATATATATATATATATGTATATATATATATATACATATATATATATATATATGTATATATATATATATATATATATATATATATATATATATGTATATATATATATATATGTATATATATATATATATATATATATATATATACGCACGTGCGTGTGTGTGTAAAAATCAACTGATTATCCATCATGATTTATTTTTTGTTCTTATCTACGATCGATCCATGGGTGTAAAACATTATATCTTTTCATCTTGACAACTATATATATATATATATATATATATATATATATATATATATATATATATATATATATGTAGTCGTTGATACTTTCTACCGAACAAGATTATATCTCACTGAATAATCAGAATAGGTGCGCGAATGAATTGAACAATATAATATGTAAAAGTACTTCCAAAATTTGTGAGCGGTACATTTATAAAGATTACATTTTCCTTTATATACCATTGCAATCTTACCCATCAAAAATGACGAAATCATTCGCTCATTGATGGCCACCTCTACCTTGGATCAGAGTATCTGTGCACTCAAAGATCAAATGTGTGTTTACATGGCCCTTCTGCCTCGGATTAAAGTGTACTATCTGTTAGCTCAATGAAAAAAGTTATTGACATTGTTAGGGAATTGAATAAGCATTATTGACGATCAACCAATAAGCGCTGTTTACATATGTGTGTATACAATGGAGAGAGTCTTATAATGAAATAAATCTATAGCTGAAAGAAATCTCCTATTCGAAAGTTATCCAGAATCATCAAGATTTCATTTATAATCATGTAGATCTATATCTAGTAACTAGGCGTTTTTTATTATATATATATATATATATATATATATATACATATGTGTGTGTGTGTGTGTGTGCGTGTGTTTGTGTGTGATTGATACAAATAAACACGTAAACAATATATTGAATATATATATATGTATATATTTATTCAATATATTATACAAATAAACACGTAAATAATGCATTGAATATATATATATATATATATATATATATATATATATTCAATATATCATACAAATAAACTTGTAAATAATGCATTGAATATATATATGTATATATCTATTGAATATATTATACAAATAAACACGTAAATAATACATTGAATATATATATATATATATATATATATATATATATATCAGTTTATTTGTATTCAAACATTATCTATATAGTTATTACTACATCATATACTTATTGATGATTTATATTTGTCAAAAACTTTTGAAATCCCAAAAGTTTGATAATTCCCTAATCGAATTCTCATTTAACGAAACCTTTTCAGGATGCATTAAGTTCGTTAAAAGAGGCACCATTGTGTTTATATGTTTTCTCCAATATTTACACATGAGTGCATGTATGTTTTTTTGCACTCTAATTCATATGATTGAGTATACATCTGTTCTCAAATGAAAACACAGACGTTTAACCGTTGGGCAGTAGATATCAAGCTCGATACAAAAAACTACTTTGTGATTTAGTACTTTATTTAATGCTATCAACTTATATGTTTGTACCGGACAAATCAAGGCATAGTAAATACAAATTTTTTCTTGAACAGCCTAATAAACTAGTCTTGCAAACTATTACTCCTGCAGTAAGTTTGTTTCTCACTTAGTGCCTCAAACTGATGTGTGACGAGGCTAGATTTGCCAATATATATATAAATAGTTCAGCGCAAGAATTTCTTGCAGCTTTGACTAATGATTTTTGTCAAAATCCACTTCATGTCTGGAGTTGGATTCAACAAATTTAAGGGAGCAAACTCTTCACTGTTTTTGAGTGTCTCCACCTTATATCAAACCAATGCGTAAAATGAACGTTTCCTGTCGTGATTTGAACTCACGACCAACTGATTGGTAGGCTGCTCTTTCACCAACTGAGATAAATTGATAAGTCTCACATATCTGCTAAAGTCCATGTTAGAAATATGTAAAAGCCTTTTCTATTCTTGCAGATAAATACATTTAAAAAACATTTCAGATCTATGATTTGAAATCACGATCTAGTTCTAAGCAACCACCTCTCTACCCAACTGAACCAAACAGACAAAGGCGTCATATCCACGAATTTGTTAAAATATCGATACGATAATAAGCTGCATCTTTAATCAAAATATATTTAAGAGTAGAGTTTGACTTTGCACTAGCAAATCTTATATTCATATAAATGATTAAAATTTTTACTTGTCATAAAAGTGCTTTTTCATGACTTTCTATAACCTTAAACCATCTTCTAAAATGGTGTATTTTATTATAAAACAATGATTCCAGTTTTGAATCGCTGAATTATTCAAAGAATTGTTCGATAGTTTGAAATTATAATCGCTTTGCAAATAAGAAGAGTTCCATGGTGCAGTCTGAAAGTGACAGTTCTAGAGAAAACTCTGTATGTGTAAGAACTTCCAATCCTTGCTCCATTATCATTTGCTGCGTCGCATTTGCCACTTAACGATGGGCATTGTCAAGAAGCAAAATTACCGGTTGACTCCCTTCCCCGATTCGAATTATACAACTGCTCAACGCAGCGCCGCACAGCACCAATTTGCCAATGTTCGTGTAGTTTATTATGGAGAATTCTACGACATTAATTCTTTCCAAGTGGATTCCAGTTATGACTATGATTCAGAACGTGGACGCACTTCCCACAAGGGGACAATTTGAATATATTGGGTATGCAATTTGAAATTTAGGTGTGAAGAGCGAAAAGTGTTCCGTCGCTCAAAAGCTAAGACATCTAAATGATTAATTCCTAATTTTACAATACTAATAATTATTTATTACATACTACTCTTAATTAGTAATTTGACCATGGATTCTGTAGTAACTAATGCTTGACTCATAATAATTAGAGGTAATTCTACAGCAATAATTCTTTACAAGTAGATTCCTCTTATGACGATGATTCAGAACATGGACCCACTTCCCACCAGGGGACAATCTGAATATATTGGGTATGCAATTTGAAATTTTGGTGTGAGATCGAAAAACGTTCCTTGGCTTAAAAGCTAAGACATCTTAAAGCCTAATGGATTAATTCCTAATTTTACAAAACTATCAACTATTAATTACGCAATACTCTTAATTGGTGATTTGACCCTAGACTCAATAGTAACTGAGGCTTGACTCATGATAATTAGAAGTAATCAATCAGAGTTCGGAAGCATATCAAATGTGATTTTTTTTTCTTTGTCAAAGTATTATTATCAAATAACTGCTTATTTATTAAAGGATATGTAAATATTTAAGCTTTCGAGTCGGGGCACAGAGAAAAACGATTCCAGGTTGATATTTCCTGGATCAAGACACAATTTTTCTTTTATTTTTTTTGGCTTTTCAAAATGAAACAGACGGTGAAAATGGCGACGGGCTGGTCATGTTGCAAGAATGTCAGACAACTGCTGGACATCACAACTCACAACAGCAAAACCGAGGTCGGCAGAATAAGATGAACTAGACAAGTTCTGAAAGTAATGGCTCCGTTACGCTTATGATAGAGGGGTCTGACAAATCAGGGGGAATATTTATGCCCGATGAAGAACGACAAATTCCCAATTTCGAACTTTGCCCTTGGTTTTGAGCAATGAGAAAAAGTGAGTGTTTAAACGTAGACCAATGTTCTTTGCTATGAGTCTCATAATCCGTTTTCCCAAGCTAATGATTTTTTTCTCTCAGCCCTATTACCAACATATTTCAGTTACTCAGGCAATGATGAGCAAAGTAAACTTTGAAGAACCCTCATTTTTTTCTCTTGCGTTGATGGCATCAGAAGCTTTTGTATCAACCTGATAGATCTAAAAATGATGATTCAGAAATGCGAAAACCAATTAATTGAAAAAGGCCCAGAAGTATAAATATATGTATATGTTTTCTAAGTAAATGTATGATTCCATTTCAAAAGTAAAATCTACATGAAGCTAAATATCTGATTCTGTTCATCTGTAAATTCTGAGTAGCCAAAACAGCGTATTGTAGCCAATGGCATTTGATTACAATACCCTTAAAAAAATGCAAACAAAGGCCGGGTGATTTACAACTGAATAATATCAGTGTGAGGTCTGCTTCGTGTTCACCTTTAGCTATATAATCATGACTGGTTTCAAGGAAGATAGATATTAAATGCAAATGATAGAGTAATCTCCCTTATTTATTAATTTGCAAATGCGAAAAATATTCTGGGTTTATCCCGGTCACATCTGATTGCCCCGATTTTTCCTCAATGGGTGACCAAACGGATCACGAGTTTGTCTCGTATACTTAAAAGTACCCATTATACACGAAGCGTACTTACATGTATACATGTGTGTGATGATTATGTGTGTTTACAGACAGGTTCAGATAAGTGCCTGTGTCAATGTTTACATAATGATAGCTTCCATGAAATACAAACAAATTAATTGCAATAATGGTCCAAACAATCGTCCGTATCCAAAGTCAATATCTGTAAGAAATTGTCTATATCCTGACCTCTCTTATGTTATTTGCTGCCACCGTTGTCATTGTCGTTGTATCGAATAGCAATTTAATGAATTTATGCATGTAATGTCCGTAACCTATCCACAGAGCTTATGAATAATTGAATTAATGCAAATATTCATGACATATCAACAATTACTACAACCATCGTTAGGGCAATAATTGACAAACAATAACAAAATAAACAATAATGATGTTGAAAATGATAGAAATAATGATAATCAGTATCAGGATATATATTCACACAAAAGACTTTTGATGACATCTACTCAATCACACTAGGATGGCAAGCCTTTGGCAGAAAGAGCTCAACCTTCAAAAATAAGATCTCATCAATCCTAAAAAGAAGCGTGTATAACCAATTCAACCTCTCGATAGTCACTTATTGAGCTGAAATATGGAACCTAACCAAGAGAAAGATCCGCAAATTGAGAACCATGCAACGTGCAAATGAAAGAATTATGCTGGGCCACACATGGAGAGACCACAAGACAGCACAGTGAATTCAGAATAAGACAGGAGTCAGGGACATCGTAGAATCTATCAAAATCTTCAATGGCAGTGGGTTGGCCATGTTGCAAGAATGACGGACAACCGATGGACATCGCATTTCACGACATGGATCCCCGAGATCACATGCGCAACTGAAGTTGGTAAAACATTAGATGGAAAGATGATCTAGACAAATTCAAAAAGTACTGGCTCCGTGACGCCCATGATAGAGAAGTGTGGCGAATCCTGGGAAAGGTCTATGTCCAACAATGAACGTTTAAAGACTTCTGATGACATCTACTCAGGATCAAGTGGCAGCAAGTAAAACTGCTTTGTTCACTTATTATATGATTGACCGTCTCATCTCTATCTCTGTATTGTCTTCATATCTATCTAGTTCTTGGAACAAAGTATGTATAGAAACTATCCAGCCATTTCAAATATCTCGCTAACAGGAAGGACTTGATACAATTTTGCAACTAATTAGAGAAGGATTCACTGCACTTGCATGATACACTATTATTGGGTTACCCAGTTGCCTGTGAGACACCAATGGTTGAGCTTGTGCGTTGTGTTACCAATGCATTCACTTAGACATAACAAATAGATTCTTCAAGTCTTGTGCAGGAGTTTATTTGGCAAAGCTTCACCCAGGTCAGTCAGTCCCGCAGGGTCCAAATTTGCCTCCTAGGACCTAACTCTTCCCAAAGCTAAAATTGCCGTGTAAAGGGCAGAAATTTAAAATCATTGGCCAGATTAAAGAGAACGTGACATAGCAGCATATTTTTCACGGCCTGGGAAAGGAAAAGGACTATCGGATGAGAGAGTGAAGTCTCAAAGGGAGAATTTTAAAGGGAACTTAGGTGCCATCGCCCAAGGTAGGTTATTATTTTCGGGTGGTGGGTTATATGAATGTTTTGAATACTTTCCAGACGGACTTCGAATACTCACAGGAAAAATTGAAACAAGAATCATAGGTTCAACGATGCGCCTACCATTCATGATAGTTGCAACAGGAGAATGATGAATGTTTCTTTGAGTCAATTTAGTAAATTTCGTAAAATATTGTGTTTGGTAATCTCCAACAAATATCATTTTGAAAGAAAAATATTTTCGTTAAAATTCAGGGTCTGTATAAAAATACAGACCCTGAATTTTATTTTATGACAGCTGGTAAAAAAAAATGATCGGAATAGATATCACACCTTTAATGACGCCACTCCTTTGAGTGACATCGTACCTTTTAATGGCATCACAACTCTCCCATCTCAGCTATTTCTTAATGTTTAACATAATTGGGACCGACTCACGGATCGACCGGATAGCGTTTTATAGAGATGCGTGGACACATCTAAAAATGAGTATAAAATGATAGATACGGATCATTATTATTATTACAAATATCGTCACGATCATTATTGCACAAATAAAGATGATTTGCATGATTAAGATGTCCACCGTAATGAGAATAGGGATTCATAAGAGAGGCGCGAATCAATGCAGCTTTAGTGTCAGGTAATAAATAGTATTGTGGTAAATACCAGAGGAATAATTATCTTAATAATGTTGTTGGTGTTAGTAGCTACTGTTGTCGTAGTAGCACTAGATGTATTGCTAGTAGTAGTAGCAGTAGTAGTAGTAGTAGTAGTAGTTGTTCAAGGGGAATACTTTGAAAGATGCAGAGATGAAACCCGATAAGATAAATGGCGTCCTCAGATGAAATCGTCATTCGTGCAAGCAATAACTATGCAACTGTTATATCAGATGCAATAATGATTCGACAGAGGACACTCATATTGATAACGAGAATACCTATATTAATACAACAGGTTTATTTGCAAATGTATTTTTGTCTGTAACACCCGAAAAATGAGGTTTAAAAAGTGATAAGTATGTATAACAGTATGCTAATTAAATAAAGTTTTGTTCATTGACTATTGAAATGTTTTTGTCTAATTCTTATTTTGCGTTTGGTATAGCGTGGACTTGACATCAATTTTATACATGCCCTTCACTTTTGATGTTTTGTATATATATATATATATATATATATATATATATATATATATATATATATATATATATATACACACATACATATAATGCATATGGTACAGATCAGGCTAGCTGTATAGCATAATGTGATAATATATTGATAATATAAAGCATCTTCTGATATGTGATGGATTTATTTCATAGAGTGCTCGATACATTCAACTTAATACTATGAAAGTCAAGAGTTTTAAAGTAGAGCTGGAAATAAATAGTAGAATGTGGATTTGCTACAGGGACTACCTCATGTTTCTGCCCTATCCGGGCCTCATCATTATGATTATCTATGTTTTGGGGAATTTGGTGAGAATCTTGAGAGAACTCTGTGAGTGTGGTAGTGAGTAGTAGGGGTTATTCATTTTATTCACGCTCACAAGATTCTAACCAAATACACAAAAACTAGAATCCAAAAACATAGATAATCATTCACCTGATGAAGCCCGGAGAGGGCAGAAGCATGAGCAACTTTGAGTAGCGAATACACTTTCTACTATCTATCTATCTATCTATCTATCTATCTATCTATCTCTATATATATATATATATATTATAAGCCATCATAAATCCACTTTTGGACAAAGGCCTTCTCAGCTCCTTCCGTGACGACTGCTATTCCACTGAACTCTGTCATGTCTTACCGGTGCACCTTTCTATCTTATCCTAACATCTTGTGTCTGTTTTTCCTACTGCGTTCACTGTGCCGTGGGCAACAACCAGTAAGCTTTCCGCTTCATCTGTTGTCATCTCTTCTCGTTAATATATTTGATATCTCTCTATGTTGTATGTTGAACTTTTTTTCAATCTCATAGAGTCATTCCTAGCATTGCTTCTCCGAATAAAAGCCAAATACGAGTTGGGGAAAGGCATATATATATATATATATATATATATATATATATATATATATATATATATATATATATATATAGATAGATAGATAGATAGATAGATAGATAGATAGATAGAGAGAGAGAGAGAGAGAGAGAGAGAAAGAGAGGGGAGGAGGATTACACACACGCATATGTTCAACCCTGTATGTATTTGGCCACTTGTACCAACTGCATGGAAATTCGAGGTTGATTAGAATTGACATACAATCAAATAAAAGTTCAAAATATAATTAAAAAATCATAAAGTTGCCATTTCCAAGAGAAAACGTTGGGTGTCAAAATTTTATTTAGAAATCAGGATGAAGTTGTGAGAGGAGGGCACTTTTTATTGCCTAAATGGGCGTGGTGATAAGGTGAGAGTGGGTCACGTGGAATGACAGGATCGATCGTTATCAACTTGATAGCTCTACTGAAAACATCATCATCGGGTGATTATCTGATCGAACTCCAGTCCCTTTTTCTTTGCCTTTACTAGTTTGGTTTTTCTGCTTCTTCCTCTTCTTTCTCTCCTTTATTTCCTTCTGTTTCTTTTTCTTCTCTCTTTTTGCCTCTTTTCTCTCTCTTCCTCTTTTGCTTTCTTTCTCTCCTTTATTTCCTTCTGTTTCTTTTTCTTCTCTCTTTTTGCCTCTTTTCTCTCTCTTCCTCTCGTCTTCTTTCTCTTCTTTATCTCCATCTGTTTCTTTTTCTTCTCTCTTTTTGCCTCTTTTCTTTCTCTTCCTCTTTTGTCTTCTTTCTCTCCTTTATTTCCTTCTGTTTCTTCTTCTTCCCTCATTTTTCTGCTTCTTTTCTCTCCTTCTTTCTCTTCCCCTTCAGTCTTATTTTTCTCCTTTATTTCCTTCTATCTCTTCTTCTCCGCTCTTTTTTCTGCTTCTTTTCTCTCCTTCTCTCTCTTCCTCGTCTGTCTTCTTTCTCTCCTTTATCTCCTTCTGTTTCTTCTTCTCCTCTCTTTTTTCTGCTTCTTTTCTCTCCTTTTCTCTCCTTCTCTGTCTCCCTTTTCAACTTCTTGTACATATCTCTGTCCTTCAGGTCAGCAAAAACTGTCAAAGTAAGTTTCTTCAGTTTCAGGTTGGTCCTGCTGACTGGCTGTCTGGCTTGTTCGCTATATATCACGCATACGAGCTGCACCTATGGAGCTAGAGGGCTAATAATTCAAACATTTACTCCTTATTGTGTCTATAAAAATAGTTCATTCCTTTTTTTGATGCCCCTCCCCCGAAAGATTTCCAAGTTCAATTTTCAATGTGGGTTCATGTCAAAATGATCCCTTATTCTGTGTCCAACAGATTCTTTGAGAAAAAAATTAAACTTTTTTTTTTTCCAAAATATCTCTCCCCAACAATAGGCGGGAGGAGCAATTTTTTTCCCCCATTGACCACACCTTCTTCCAATGTTATAATTTATCACTCCCAAGACGGCATCCGGCAGAAAGACTTTGGTCACGTGACGGTTTCAATGGACTTAAACAAGAATTGTTTTCGTTTCCATTTTTCAAAATATTCTCCTCCTCCCCTTCGACCTTTCCCTCATCTTCTTCGCTTTAAGATGGATTTTGATAAAGTTCCGCAGTAAATACACTGGTATTATTTCTCACATACTCAGATAACATAATGGAACACTTTTGCATACACATATCTATGCATTTAGATAAATAAGTTTGTACATGTTAGCAAATTCAATACTAACCCGCCTACGGTAACAATACACGTATGTATTTATATATGTATGTATTTATACATGTATGTATATATATATGTATGTATGTGTACCCGTATGTATGCATTGATATTTATAAAAACATTTATGTGTGTTGTTTAACATGTTATCTCTCACAGTATATGCGTAGGATATGTCACACTTAAACAATAAAAGTATGTTTAGTGTTATCAGAATATCCGGAGGTTCGTGATCTGTTTACTAAGATTACTATTTCGGGAGGCTGGAAACATTATTTCCTTTCCTTTTTTTTTTTTATTTTTTATTTTTTTTTTTTTTGAATTATCAGAGGAGAAAACAGAGATTTACTGGGGGAAAAAAATAAGATTTGCGAAAATGCACAAAAATAAACACAAATCCTTAAGAGATAAAACTGAATGTAAATTGCAGAGACGGCATTGCTATGTTGGTTGAGTTTTCTCCCACCAGGCTGAGAAGCGAACGATATGTAAAGCGAGCCATTGATATATGCAGTTTCTTCCTATGCACAAACCAAATGAACATTCTAAGAAAAGGCAAAGTAGGTCTAGTTGGTCAGTCAATAGAAACTGTCACAGGACCAACGTCTCTTAGTTGTAGGCCTGGTGAGGGTGATCAATTATAGAAAAAATGGAAAGAGGAGTGATCGATGAATACGTTACTGCTCTCGCTTTTTGTTTGGTAGCAATCATTGAAAAGGTCTTACTTCTCTTTAGAGTGTAAAACCCGCTGCAGACCTTCTAGGAAACCGTTTTAATACAAGCTTACACACGAACTTGAATTGCCTTCTATAAATCCATTTATGGAGGATATTTAGGAAAATCAAAAAAGAGCATGATAATAACTGTACCTTGCATGAAAGAATCACCATCGTCCAAACATTACCAGAACTATACCAAAATAAACTTTTTAAAAAACACCAAAAGGTATTGGCATTGTTAGGCCAGAATGACCATTAAGACCATATAGAGCATTTTTCTGAAAGAGAAGAAAAAGGTTCTCAGGTGTTACCTAGCAGTATACTCATGCAGATTTTCAAGGTTGCCGGAGTGTCTGGAGACACACACACTCAGGCAAGCAAAGATAGAAGAATCTGTAGTCCACTTGGCTTGTTGATCAGGCTAGCCATTTGTTGTGCTACTGTGATTCGATCAGGAGCAAATGTTTTAATTTCTAGCCGTCTAGCTCAATTGATGTGTTCTGTACGTGCAATACATACATACATAACCAGCCAGCCAGCCAAATGAAGACAGACTTCATATCGTACATTAATCTCTTCGGATTAGTGACCTTATTGAGCAAGATAATCCATTGTAGGTAAAAGCCCCGACTCATAAATCGAACAGAGTTGCCATCAATCACAATGAAACATAAATTTTATTGAGTTAACCATAGATTTGCAATGATGGAAATTCCTGTGTACTGAAGCTTATGGTTAAATTACCAATGATGACTCGGCGAAAATTCATCACCACAATTCATCATCAGCTTTTCGGCATAACCTTTTCACCGAGATTCGTCATATCTCTCGGTCGTTGGCGTCGCAGAGCAAATATTTTCCGAACCTATCTAAATCATCACGCTATCTTATATCTTACCGGTGCTGATTTTGCACATGATCTCTAGGGATCCGTTGTGAGTTCATCGATTCTTTGACATTCTTGCTACATGGTCTGCCCATTGACATAAGTTGGGGAAAAGGAAGAAAACTGAATCTGGATAAAGTGCCTTTTTCTTTCCAGACACTCTTACTAAGCTCACGGTCAAATCACACAAGAAGCACTGGTTTTGGTTCAATCATCAAAGTTAGGCAAAGTCAAGCCTTATCAGTGTTAAAATTGGGGACCGCTTGGGAACATCGGGTATTGTAAGAATATGCTGTGCCCTTGAATTAAAACCGACCTAGTACCATATTTTACCCTCGTAGGGAGGTAGTTTAATCAGATTCGAACGTTGCTCATCGATGGATCGGTACGAGACATATCTTATAGGCAGGAAAACATCAAATTGTAATTGAGAAATCGTACACACACACACACTCATACATACACACACACACACACATATATATATATATATATATATATGTATATATATATATATATATGTATATATATATATATATATATATACATATATATATATATATATATATATATATATATATATATATATATATATATGTATGTATGTATGTATGTATATATATATATATATATATATATATTGCCAGATAACTGGAAATCAGGAGATGTCGAATATTTCTCTTGTCTAGACTCAAAAAATAGCAGACACCTAAAGCGATGATCATTCGAGTACAGAAGTTTATACAAAGTTTTCGCAAAATGCAAAACATTTTAAAAAATAAGAGCAGCACGTATTCATTTATATGGAAGATCGTAATTATAGTTTTGGCCTTTTTTTTTTCCTCTATTTCTCTTAAAACTTAAATTGTTCCGTAAAAGTATCAGTAATGTCTGGCTCAATTAGTGATTTCCTCCGGAAATGGTAATCCCCCTCGCCCCCTTGCCTAAACGCCCCCTCCGACCTTTCTTATCACTCTTGTTGTCATAGCAACAGTGATTATCCTCCCACCTGCCCACAATGCCTCCATCCAGAGTGAGTGGTTGAAGAAAAGTAACAATGTAATAGAGGGGGTAGTAAACAAAAACAAACATTCGAAGATTTAGATTGGTTTTATAAGATTAGGATCAATGAAAAGGGGGGAGAGGAGGAGGGTCGGGGAGAAGAGGGAGAATTTGAAAGAGAAGGAAAAAGAAGAGAGGAAGACACGAAGGAAAGAGAAAGAGAGAAGATTAAAAGATCAAGAAGTAACTACATTTGGGAATTCTGAAAAGATACAAACAGAACGAACAGAGCAGATCTAAAAATGAAGATCAGGCTCACGGGGAGACTCGAACTCATTACCCTCTTGCACCAGGGATACACCAACTCCTCCTGTTTTATGGCATCTTGAGAGACACCCCTTTTTTCTGAGTTCTGTCTTAGCAGGTGATCGCTTTATCAGTTGTCTATTAACGTTACTACGCTATGCAAATAATGTAAACAGCCAGGCGTTGTAAGGGTTAATATTGATTTGATCAGATGAGAGCAAAATAAAACCGCCCAAAGTGTGTAGGTCTACGAAGATCAGGGGAAAAGAGGGGTATTATTCTTGAGAATATGCCTGAAAAACTTGAAGTGCGTCTTATATAATGGTGCGTCTTACATATCGTAAAATATGTGGTTGTTACTGAAACTTCGAGTCTTACCAAGAGAATATCCTTAATCCCCGATCTATACTGCTGTAGACTGACGGCCTGAATTGACAAAAAACAACTGAGATTAAGGTAAAAAGTAATAGACCAAATGATTAATGATGAGTGACAATACTTTAACTTGCAAAATTCTATCTATAATGATGTGAATGACTTTTATTTTCTGTCTGTAACAGTTTTCCTGATAAATAATATCTCTTATCCATCATTCGAAACTCTTCCACTTGAGTTGAATTACTTTCCGATAAAGTAATTGGGAAGAAGAATGCGCAAATTAAACAAGAAAAAAGGGCAAAGGTTAGAAAATAGGAGAGTGAGAGGGGGAGAAACAAATCGGAAAAAGAAAGGAAGAAGTGCTGGTGAGACATTCAAAAAAAGAATGAAATATAAAAAGAATAGAGAATATTGGAAGTTAAGAACGAATTTTTTATTAGAAGGAAGAAGCAGGGGCGTAACCAAAAAGGGGAGAAGAGAAAGGATTAAAAGAAGATAAAAGAAAAAGAAAAAGAAGAAGAAGAAGAAGAAGAAGAAGAAAAAGGAAAAGATGATGATGATGATGATGATGATGATGATGATGAGGATGATGATGATGAACACCAATAACAACAACGAAGTTGAATGAATTAGAAAAATCATGGATGATTTGTTGAAAAAAAATAGAATTTTAAATTTAGGAGATTGATACACCTTCCGAAAAAATTCTGCAGGAAAAAAAAAGAAAGAGAAAAGTAAAAGAGAAAGAACATTCAAAGAAAGAGAGGAGGACTGAGGGAAAGAGAAGTTATGAATGAAATTTAGTGATAAATATTGATTTTAGAAATCGCTGATTAGGAAAGTGAAAGTGAAAGTAGAAAGCTAAGTAAAATAAACTTTGAAGAAAAATTAAAGAATGAAGAAAGGACAGAAGAATGGCAAGATGTGATTTTAAAAGTAGATAAAAAAAAACATATGCAGAGTAGGCATAGAGGTGATTGTTTACTTTCTCGTTTCAAAATGGTCGTCTTTCTAGCTACAGAATAACAGACGCTGTTGACGAACTGATACCATCCCTGAGAATGCAAACCCTAATCCCCTAGGACAGTTATCGCTTGAAAACGAAAAAGATAATACCTGCCAATATGGATAGTTATAGAAAGTAAGTATAGTTAGGTTCAGAGAGTAGGTATTGATAGGTATATATAGGTATAGAAAAGTACTGAGCAGGTATTGATGGGTATTGATAAATAGAGAGAGGTAAAGAGATAAAGTAAATATAGATAGGTTGAGGGGTATATAAGATACAGATAGGAATGGACAGGAAATAAATATGATTATGTATAGACGAAGTATTCGCCATTATAAAAAAAAGGTAGGTATAGAAAGATATGAAAAGATATGTAGGAAAAAAGGACCACAATCAGAATCCGGAAAAAAATGATTATGAAAGAATCGGAAAAAGGAAACGAAGTAAAGAAGAAGAAAAAAAGAAGAAAAAGTTGTGATAAAAAGAACCAATACCAGAGCCAGAATTTGAAAAAAAAAAGTCCAAGAAGAAGAAAGAGAAGAAAAAGTAGAGAGAAAAAAAAGGATCAGAATCAGAAAAAAAAGTCAGAGCGTAAAAGGAGGAAAAAAATAGAAAGTAAATACAAAAAAAAAGGGTCGGAATCAGAAACTGTGAAAAAAGACGGAAAAAAAAGCAAGAAGAAAAGAAAAGGAGAAAGAGGAGAAAGATCCGAATCAGAAAAGAAGACAAAACATAAAAGAACGTGGAGAAAAAGAAAGAGAGGAAAAAGTAGAAAGAAAAGAGGATGAGAATCAGAAAAAGAGACAGGGTATAGACGAAGAAGAGAAAAATGAGAGAAAAAAGATAGAGAAAGAGGATCAGAATTCTAAAAAGAAAAGAAAAATAGAGTGGAGAGAAAGACAAAGAGAAAGAAAAAAATGATCAGGAACAGCAAAGAAGACAAAATATAAAAGAAGATGAAGAAAAAAAAGAAAAAAAGAAAGAAGAAAATCTTTTTTGTCTTATCGCGCAACCAATCAACACTCATCTCCTTACCCCACTCTCTTTAATCGGCGTTTTTAGATCATCACTAAAAACCTCCACTATATTTGTCCCCGCCATTGAAAGCAATATTTCATCAACTTTCCCGCTATTTGACGTCACAGCTTCCACGTGAGAGGATATCGCTGCGATTTATAGCGTTATCAGAACTTCCATCATTTACTCATCCATTAATATCCACAGAATTATCATCACCATCATCGTTGCCATTGATATCAATCAATTCTATCGCCTCTTGGTATCCATACCAACCATCCCAGTAATTGTTATAATGTCTGCTACATTCATCAGTCCCTTCATCACAGTTAACGACTGCCTCGTAGACGGACTGCTCGTTAAACTCAGCACAGAGCGCAACCCCCACCCCTGACATCGCTACCATCATTAATTTACATCATTATCAGCATCTCTTTTAAAAAAGCATTATCAGAATACCTCTGTATTATTCAGTAGCTGACTTGCACGGTACTTCCGAGGTCTGCAGATGAATGTATTGGTCTGAAGTAGCGATTAGGTCAGTGCAAAGATTGTTGCATTTTTGTTCTTTTTTTTCCCCTTTTCAACAGTTACTTCATACCTAAATATCTCAGCTTAGAACAAAATCCAATAATCGAAATAAGAACCTTAGGAATGTATACATTCTTGCTGAACTAGCATTTATTTTGGAAGCATAGAATTCTGGGGTCCTGGAACCAATGAATCTTTCAAAGACGTTTCGAGCTGCTGTTCGATTTTTTTAATTTCAAAATACATTCTTTGTAAGAAGAGGTCGAAATGCATGAAAAAGTTGTAGCCGGTCGGAGAGAGGTCTGATGAGTAAGCAGAGTGAGATAAAGCCAAGTTTGTTTGTTTTTGTTTTTTTGTTTTTGCTTTTAATTCAGGGTTATTCGCACAACATGTCGAGTTCTTTTACTTTTTCAAATTCGGTACAAATATCGAACAACTTTTGAAAGGTCAACGTTTAGTCCCTCTGCAAGGCTGAAGAGTTGTTTTGCATGGACCTACCTCAACAATGACCCTTAATTGGATTTCATCAATCACAGATGGACGTTCACATCTTCAATGCTTCCGTCACCGTTTTGAAAATGTCGTAACTGATGTTTGGCTGTACATTCGTTGACGGTCTTTTGGTCAAATACTTATTGATATTGCGATATCTCGTTGCTTATGTCTTATCTTTGAATTTGAGAGCCTCAAATAAACCAGAATAAACAGAGAAAAGAAAATGTTTAGCTTGAATGAATAGAACCAAATCCATACTTTGAATTAGCATATTCTGAAAAGGAATAACCTAATATCTCCCGACTAAGGTGGAATGTGACAAAAGGTCGTTTCAACGCGATGGGCCAAAGCATGCACCTGTAAGCAAGGCAAAAGAATGTCAAGAACCTGTGACAAGTGGGTCAGGAGAGCATCAGGGATGTCCTCCCCATCTTCCCCTTAGAATGCAATGTTGAGGTACAGCACCGGAGTTGAAATCCCAAGGACTAAACCCCCTTGTTCAAGCTGCGTCGCTTCTGAACCCAACAGCACGACGGAATAGGTGCTAGGCTAACATCTCCGCTCAAAATACCGGTAATACGTAGCCTTGAGTTGCCTGAATTCCAAGATGAAATATCTTCAATATCAATTTTAGATTAGTTTTTCTTTCATCTTATTTCCATGTTTTTTTTTTTCTTTCATCAGATTTTTCAAATTTTCTTTTATCTCATTTTTTTTGCTGTTCATTTTTTTCTTTCATCTTTTTTTTTATTTCCTTTTGTCTTATTTCTTCTTCCATTTTATTTTTTTTCCCTCCACTTTATTTTTTTTTCCTTCATTTTTTTTCCTTTCATCTCGTAGATACCATCCACCAAAACTGTCGGAACAGTTTTCGACAATTTTTAAATTGGTCTGGCTGGATAGGTATGTATGTATGTATGTATGTATTATGTGAGGTTATGGTAAATCGACCATTAGATTGTGTCCAGCGACATTCACACTCGTTTCTAGAAAATTTCAGATTTTTTTAGTGATCACTGGCCAACAGAATGTGAGAGAAATAAATCATCATTTGATCATCGTTTTTTTCCCTTTTTAACTGGTTGCCCCAAACACAGCATGCTCCCAAAAGACATTGGTCACGTAACTGTCTCATTTTGGGCGTTTGGGATGTTTTAAAAAATGCTGTATCAATTAATGTTAATAGCTTCTTCACTTTACACCATTTTGGCTTACGGAATTTTATCAGTCTTTATATCGATGCTTTACTTTCGGATAGCGGGGTATCCCTTCATATCTTTTTTTAGTTTATTTTTAAATGTGAAAAAAAATGTACGAATATAGGCGTAATTCTATTAACAATAGTCGCATCAGGATATTCAGTTATCAAGAGCGGAGTGCTTTGATCTCGAGGCATTGACCTTCGTCGAAATTGATGCCATAGAATTGGAAGCACAACAAATACTCGTCGATAATTCGATCTCCTGTTCGATGCCTTTGAATTACTAGGGATGTCATTTGGGAACAAGAAACACCTTTGTCGTGCTATTAAAGCTGAAGTCGGCGTCTACTTGGTGATGCCGTGGACGTGACGGTAGCAGTGGAAAGGGGGAATTGATAATGTGATAACAAAGAACAAAGAACCCTCCACGCATCTCGTTTAGCCACAAAACTGATGAACAAAGTGAAAATTGCATTAATATAACTGAAAATAGAAATCGGTGCCTTCTTGCCAACGTAAATCGAATGCTGGCTCCCCTTATCTACTTTTAATACGGGGCAAGAAATAGATCAAAGTGTCCTATATTCACATTTAAGTTGTTTTTTTCCATCCACTGGGTATATGAAGGGAAACATTAACGTTTGGGCTTTTGAGTTTCTGGTATTCAGATTGTACCAGACCTAATCATAAAAAAAAATTCGATTTTCAATCTAAAATTATCTTATTGAAAAAATTCAGTACGACATCTGGGCCTTTTCGATCCAAATGATTACAGAAACTAAAAAGCACATCATGAAAAAAGGGGTTTTAGAGGGTGCGTAGTTGGATACTCATACGAATTTTCAAGGCTGTAACCCTCAAAATGAGACCAGAAGCGTCCTGAGACACAAGGACACTCAAAGAAATAAGAATTTGTAGTCCACTTGGCTGGTTGGTCGGGCAGGCTGTTTGTAGGGATACGGCGAATGCAGTACATTCCTGTTATCACGGCACTTTTGAGGATTTAGAAGTTCGATATTAACGAATTTGTCGTTGTAACGCTTGGATTTTAAATGAAGTATTGAATGAAGTATTAAATGAATTATTCATATTGAAACCAAAATTCACAGAAAAAAGATTTTGTCCCTTTTCTCTGTCTAATGTCCCATATACAGGTTTCAAATAAAATGAATGACTGAATTGATTTTGGTAACCATATAAAGTAGTGATATGTATCAAACAGTTTTTTTTGACGGACATATCAATAAATTCTCAGGGAATACCTTGGGCAGAAAAAAGTTTGATGCAAAGATGAAGGAATCGTACATTTTCTGTATAGTTTTTAGGAGCAATTAATCTCAGTTTTAGTTTTAGTTTTTAAAATAATGCACCGAGATCTTCATGCTGTTGCTGCAAACTAATCTCTGACAAAAGTCCAACAAAAGATACAAACAGAAGTACCATTAAAACCTGTGTGTTATTGAATAGAAACATTAGATGAAGTGCCGTTATAACAAAAATCCACAGTGTACTTTTTTATGAAAACAATTATTGCTTCCCGTAAAGTCAGTTTGACAAGCAGCTATTTATTCGCCTCCTCAAAGAAGACAAAATGTGACCTGAGGTCAAGCCCTGCTGACTACTGCCGAAAGCGTCACAATGTTGCCCCTTAACTGTCCTCCTTTCAGTGTAATGTCTTGGAATCAGAATCAAACTAACCTCATACTTATCTAGAAAACCTCTAGCCAAAAATTATGTGAGAAGCTATTGAGTGGGCCAATAAGTTCAGGGCTGACTAGTTATTAGCTGGAAGTCGATCTGATTTTTTCTAAATCTACTGAAACTTATATGATATACATTGGTAAGCCTGTAGCCTAATTATGAAGAATGTTTCATTGTATACAAGTGTACTCATCGAGTAGCCAAGAGATAAGATATCGGCCTCCAGGTTTGAAGTGAAGGTTTCAATCCTGCCTCGCAGTGCTGGATGGCATAATGGAAACTCTATAGTTACACTAAAGGGATGTAATACATCGAATCAGCTGTCTGTGGATGATACAATTATATATATATATACATATATATATATATATATATATATATACATATATATATATATATATATATATATATATAGCTTAATCAATTCTCTTAATTCAGCGGTTAATATTAATAACATAGGTCGAACATTATATAGCGAAAATTTGAGATCAAAATTCAGCTGATAGCTGTATGTCAGGCTACAGATTTATTGGTCCACCGTTGCATATACATTGACACACACACGAGTCAAGCTGTTAACCTTATGATGTCCGCTCATGGGAAATTCCTCTGACTCGATTTTTTTCGATTATCTGAATTTATGTAAATCAGTCTGGATTTGTTGGGTCAAATGATAATAAAGGAAGGAAAAATTGGATTTTTTTCAAATTCCACTGATAGAAAGAAGGCCTCCTTCCGTTTAGATAGATAATGAAATGACACTGAAGTGACCACCCGTGGGTGTAAGCAAGGGCGAAGAGTATAGAGATCCTGAGATGCCAAGTTGACAGAATCTCCTCCCCTGACCTTACCGACGTAGTTCAAAGGAAAGCACAGCGTGGTATGTGTGGCACTAGTTTGGTTGTATGAGCCTCTACGAGGATGGCAAAGATTCACTCCCTATTATGGAATTAGTGGCCCTTCCCTTGAACTGGGTGCCTACGCTGTCTGCCTTGCAGTTTACCCATAGCTGGGGTTGGATAGGAGAAGAAGTGGATTTAAGTCTTTCCTAAAAGCAGTGAATGAAAATGCTTCCATCGGAGTTTGAACCTACCTAGCCGAGTTCATTAACCGCTATGCCATTGACATCTCCGTATGAGAAGTAAAGGGAAAAAAATTAAAGAAAATGGAAGTTTTTACTATTTTTTTCTTTTGTAATTTAAAGAAGACTTAACAAACGTATCCATTTTATATCAAGAAACACAAACACTTGTTCGCAAGTCGCGGTTGAGTCACAGATCTAAATACAGAAAAACTTCACAGAGAAAAAATCAATTTAACATGTATGGGAAAAAGGAGATACGAAGAGAGAGTAAAACAAACAGACAAAATGAATATAAGTTGAGGATTGAATAAATAAAGAAAGAAATACAGAAAAGACGAAAATAAAATTGAAAATATTTTGCGCTTGGACGAAATATCAATTTCCTAATCCAAAGTTGATTTTTTTGGTTATTTCTGTTTCATCTCAATCTGTGGCTTCTGTTGTTGTATCGGTAATTATTTGTTTTTATTATTTTTTTCTTTAAGATATGCTGATATTTATTTTTCCAACTAGATTAAAAGAAAACAGAAAACTGGTTCATGAGTCTGAACAAAAACTCCAACAAAGAATTAAATTGAAAAAAATATGCGAAGTGAATCATAGAAAAAATAATTAATTACAATCAATAAAATCGATAGTTTAGAAATTTCATTTTGGTTTTTGCATGTATTTTCGGTTAATTTCTGAGATAAAATGCCGGGTTGGGATGTCATGTTGCAAATCATTTTCTTCTTTTAACAGTATTTTTGTTAATACTTGTACGACGATTTCCTCTTAATTTATACGTTTTAGTTTGTTTGTTTCTATTTTTGTTTTTTGGTCATGCTTGTGTATGTGTTAATTTTTTTCCCCCATTCGTCCCTACCTGTTTGTCTTCATCTTCGAAACAAAAATTCAAAAAAATATCCCGAAAAGCGTAATGGGGAGAAAAAAAATCTTCAGGATAATGAAATTCTAGCTAAGAAATTTGTGTTAAGAAGAATTTCAGTTGGTGCAACTGAAAAATTCAAAAGCATTTTATCGTTGTTAGGAACTGAACGTTGTCACTTCTGAACTTAGTGGGAGGGGACTGAGGAAAGATGACAGAATATGATTGGACAGATTGAAAAGTGGAGGGAGCAGGTGGGTGAAAGAGAAGGGAGGAGGAAACGGCGGAAGGGGGGAAGGTAAGTGAAAGAGAAGGAACAAAAAATGAAAGAGAGCAAGAATATAGTAGAAAAAGGAAGGTGGGTGACTTGGAAGGACCGAAGGAAGACGGGTGAGAGGTGAGGAATGAAAGAAACACGGGTATGTCTTGATTACTGCGGTTCCAAAATGTTCCATAGTGTTAAAATCTTATTATAAGTTTTTCCTCTGCAAATAGTAAGCTACATTATTTATGCAGCAATACTTTGAGCGTATTACATTAAAATCCGCAATAATTTAAGCTGTACTATTCAATGTTTTGCTGGTGTTGAGCAAGAAAAGTTTCAAACTTTTCAAAATTATCTTCACGCTATTTTTACGCTTTTACGAAAATATGCAAAAAGCTAAAATAACATTTGTTTTGCAGTGAGACGTTACAAACATAGTATGCACCCTCTCTCTCTCTCTCTCTCTCTCTCTCAGTCTGTCTGTCTGTCTGTCTCTCTCTCTCTCCCAGTCTCCTGTACTTCCCACTGTCCAAAGTCTAACGACCCAGCCTAACTTACGATCATTACCTTTTGGCTTTCGGACGCCTTAAAAGAATTTGCATATAAATCAATTGCTTTTTTTCGCTGTACATCAATTCGGCCACGAAATGCTCTACTTTCGGATAGCGGGGAAACCTGTAAATGTTTGTGTCTACGAACTGCAACCGACGAAATCGTCAGGAAGATCAGAAAATATCACGTGTGCGATTTTCAGTATTGTTAGATTACATCAAGAGTAATGTGCACACTCATCTCGTATTGTTAGATTACATCAAGAGTAATGTGCACACTCATCTCGGAATGAAGCATGGCAGTGTTAATATGAGGCATCCGCTGATTGTCCCTGTTTAATCATTTACCTCTGCGAACGAAATTAGAGGAGGTACATATATATATATATATATATATATATATATATATATATATATATATATATATATACACACACACACATATATATATATATACACACACACACACACACACACACATATATATATATATATATATATATATATATATATATATATATATATATATATATATAAGTGTATCTATGGGTGCGAATGAGAAAGAGGGAGGGATAATTGTAAAGACATTTTAGTGAGAACTTCATTTGGCTCGGCATCTATGTTACTGTTACTCAGTAGTGGGTTGAGCGGCCACTGATAGTATATGCTAATTAAGAAATGAGCGTTGTGTGTGGACCGATCTGCATTCACCAAGAAGCAGCTTATACGTGGCTGATACCCAAGGGTTCCCAAAAAATTTCAATGACATATTATGGAAGGGATATTTTCACAGTCATTCCCCTTCGTGGCAGCTTTATATATATATATATATATATATATATATATATATATATATATATATGATAATCCTATATATATATATATATATGATTTTCATTCAGTTTTTAAGGGCAATATTTTTGTAGAAGTATGATTTTTATGAGTGATTTTCTTTACATTCATTCTAGTGTGACCAATACTTGTGTCGACAAGCCATGCATGCTGAACGCAGAATGATCATCTAGTCTTTAGCCAAGCATTGTTTCATAGTCTCCTGCATTTTCTCCATGGGTCGACTATTATGAATGCTGTGTCGTTGAGAACATAGCTCCATTTCATATATAACTGGAATTGCCCCCCATCTCTCCTTCTCTCTCTCTCTCTCTCTCTCTCTCTCTCTCTCGTGTCGTAGAGTAACGGCCAACAAGTTAATCTTGCCATCACAAATATAGTGAATTCAATCCACACTGGGTGCCCTAGCTTCATAGCTTTGTAGAATATTACACTAAGTTTTCTATGTAGGGTGGCCCTTCTGGGCGTAATCGTTAGTAATTTAGTTTCGCTTATCATACTACTGTACTGAGTTCAGCCCTTGAGTATTCATACATTCGCCGTACTAACCTAAATTTACTAAATATATAAATAAGTATATCTATATGCATAAGCATGCAATAAGTAAATCAGCAGCAGCAGCAGTAGACTTTTAATGTACGTAATTGGATAGACCTTCCAAGGTGTTAGCAAGATCTCTCTATCATGGGCCTTGCAGAGCCAATACTTCCCGAAATTGCCAGCCATAGTTTTGCATATGATTTCTGAGGATCCACGTTGTGAGTTGCGATGTCTGTTGGTCGTATTCCATTCATGCAACGTGACCAGCCCATTGCCATTCTAGTTTTCTGATGTTTTTCTTTTTTATGATATCCTTGACTCACTGTAAAGTAGGGCATGATTGTACACGTTGCATGGTTGTCAGTTTTAGGGTCAAGTACCTTTTGGCTTTCGGAAGCCTTAAAAGAATTTGCTTATAAATCAATTGCTTTCTTCGCTGTACGTCATTTCGGCTCATGAAATGCTCTACTCTCGGATAGCAGGGAAACCTGTAATTGTTTATGTCTAGATTCAATGTTAGATTCAATGTTTTAGCTAGATGACTATCGGGAGGGTGCAATGGTTGTGGACCATTATTCTAAGGACTAATGGGATTTTGTTGTCCCTTAATGTTGAGCTTGCCTTACCAAAACATTACCGCCCCAGATTGATTCTTTGCTTGATTTCCTCTTCTTTTGGAGGGAAACGTCATAGAGATTCGTTGTCCTAAGTATTTGCAGCACAGAATGATGTTTTGACTCTCTACTAGTCATCCTATCAACAATCCATCTTCGCAAAGAATTAATACATTTTGAAATTGCACTTCGAGGTATTCCGTGCCATGCTTGGCATAATAGATTCAGCAGATCTGAACGTGTTGCTGGCTTTTTAGACTTCTTACACACGTTCTTATCTAATATTGCCTACATGTATTCAATAGGGTTCCTGTCAGGGAAATGATTTAAAGGGGCTTCTTCACAGCTAATTGTCCATATCAACCAAGTTATTGGAGATTTTTTTCTTTTTGCTGTTTCTTGGCTAATTCGATTTTATGCTGCTATTCCTAAAGCTTTTAATGGGGATTGTTCTCGACATGAAATTGAAGATGTCTACTTACTTCAATATGCTATAACACAATCTCTCTCTCTCTCTCTCTCTATATATATATATATATATATATATAAATATGTATATATATATATTTGTAGAGAGAGACGAAGAGGGGAGATGGATTGTGTTATTTCATATTGAAACTCTAATTTGAAATGATCTCCCGTTGATTCATGGTGAATGTATCACTCGGTCTTAATAACTTAAATAGAATAAACAATTAGACAAAATGGGGCTACCGCAGAAATCGAACCTGCGACCGATGAGGTAGCTACCTAAATGCAGCGTTGATCCTACTAAAACAGACCCATTTCCTTCATTTGTTCATTCTATTTACGTTGCCAAGGCCAGGTGATACATTTACCGAGTAATAACGAGAGATCATTTCAAAAAAGAGTTTCAATATGATATAACGAAAAAATCCATAATCATTCTTTCGAATCATCTTCTGTTTCCTAATAACACACACACACGTGCATATATATATATATATATATATATATATATATATATATATATATATATATATATATATATATATATATATATGTATATATATGTATATATATATATATATATATATATATATATATATATATATATACACACACACGCACATGTTTATGTAACATTTTCGTTTTTTAATCCCCGAAACGGTTACATAGATGATCTCAACAAGAAAAAAATCACACATAGTATCATTATATCGAATTCAGTGTAAAGCATAAAAACACTGAAAACAAATTTTAAGATTACAGATAGTGGGAAATAATTGACTGAAATGACATAGATATTTAGGAGACAATTGTTTATTTTATACATCGTGTTTAAAGCTGCAAAGCTTTTAAGGCAATATATATATATATATATATATATATATATATATATATATATATATATGCACTTGTGTGTGTATGTGTCTTAGCATATGTATGTGTATGATGATTCTTTCTTGCCATCTATGAATGTATATGTCTTTCTCCCTCTACTGTTTCCTTATCTTTCTCGATCATTTTCTTCCTTTCCATCCAATCATTTCTCTTCACCGTCCTCTCCTGTCGCATCCTTCTCGTCAGAGATATGATGTCTAAGTGAGCTCACACCGGAGTTCCATTGTTCGAGGTGCCCCTTTGTGACAAGAAAAGCTTATCTGTCTGGCGCTCGAGGGCGGGTCACTCAAGAGATGGTCTCACAGTGTCCTCGACCGAGTTCAATTCCGATATCGGGGAGCTGTTTACGTGTGTGGACAGTTAGGCCATAATAAGCGACTGGTTACGGCATTCAGAAGGAAAAATTATCTTCTGAAATTTCTTCTATCCTCCAACGAGATTTTTTTTTTCTTTATGAAGACAGTCTTTTTATGGTACATAGGCAACTCAGTCACTACGCAGCACGCGAGTCTGCGTAAGTTGATACATACACCTTCTATACTTTCGTGAAGTGTCGTCATCATTCATAGAGTTCTTTAAACTAGTGAACTCATTCTTTTTGTTGCTTTTGTTATAACCATCCTACAGCCACTTCAGGTATACATTCCTTGAAGAAAGGGACGGTGGTTTTCTTAGCAGAGATGCCAGAAAGAAGAGAATGCTGGCAAATATACTGATCTGTTGAGGTCAGTCCATTTTCAGAAACTGTGTAACACAGGTGATTCCATTTCCAATGCTGCATTCACGTCCCCCCAATTTACTATGAAAGCATGTCTCAACCTTTTCTGAGAAGAAGTTACAGTTCTTTTTGTAATGAAACAGTGTGAACAAACTGGCTCTGATATGAGGGTCCCGCACTAATAAATGTTGTTGTTTCCCCACCTCCCATCACCATCCATTGACCTTCCCAGTTTAGAGTTGCCCTTTTCCTAGACTGGTTGCCAACCAAGGATGAAGTGTCCTGCTGATCTTGCTATTTATCTATGGTTGTCTTCGGGAAAGATTGGTTCATGCATTTTCTGAAGGCTTTAATGCAAGGCGAACGTGTGTCGTCTCAGCTAAGATCTGATCTCGGCTTGACAATTTCACTTCCAAGTTAGGCAAATATTGACAGAGGTTGAAAAAAATTGCAAAATAAATAAGGGAATTCGAAAGTCGAAATGGATTTATGTCTTTCAGCCGATTATATTTCCTCCACAGGTAACCGCTTGGCCATCTGCACCTGTTACTTCAGTAAATATCGACATAAAAGTAAAAAAAGGCAAAAGCAAGAAAGGAAATGAGAAGAGCAAGGTGGATTCAAGCCTCTCCCAAAGGGTATCAGTGCAGAGCGAACGCAAGTTGTCTAAGCCCGGGTTTGAACACGGATCGCTGATTCTATTCTCCAGACTCTGTAGATATCGACATAAACTTAAAGAAGTGAAAGAGAGAAAGGAAGAGAGAACAACAAGATCAATGGACTTTTGGTCACCTGCTCGAAGGCGTTTGAAAGACGATGATAAAATTCTAGATGCTTCGACAGCTGCCGTTGTTGTTTAAATCATGTCTCTACTGACGTTACAAAGGAAATTCAGTTGAAAGTGAGGCTTGAGTCAAACAAAACGTTCCCACGTGATCAGTCCCAGGAGCCAACAGTTGCTTCTCTGCTCTCTGTGCTCAGAGACACAGAAGCAGATTTTTTTTTTCACTTATTTATATTTTTACCATAACGGGAACTGTCAAATAATTCTATGAGGAATTCGATTTCTTCGACTTTCAACCTCCCCATCTTATTCTATCCAGTAGTTCAACTATGCTGTCAGAAAGAATTACGTCGGTATCTGAATAATTTTGCAATAGCATCGTACTTAAAATATCAAAAACATCATGTCTCTCTGCATTTTCTTGTTTATGTTCAACCAGAATGAACCTGAATTTTTTACGCACTTGCAAATAACGAATCAGTAAGAGAGACCAATATATAAGTTGCATCAAATAATTATATCCCTAGACAAAATTCACAGACAAAAAATAGAAACACATGTAGCGTTTCATATGATGTTTTTTTTTAATATTGTCGGATGCCATGAAAAAAGAATGAATATCCAATTTTTCTAGGATGATGTAGGAAGACTGATACTGTAGTTTTCTGCAAAAAGAGCCTCTTTTTTAGTATGCTGACAATAAACTCATCAGACTGTTGTAATTGCACGTGGAGTCTTACTTTCAGATCTTTTGTGGAGGAGGTTTGAAATTTTCGATGGTTTTCTTTGTATAATGGCTCCGTTATGACGGTAATATCCTAACGGTACCAATCAGCTATTAGAAAACGTCAACTGAATCAAAATAGGTTTCTTCAGTTTTCAAGTTGGTCTGGCTATGTGGCTATGTATGTACGTATGTGTCATGCGTACAGATCGCACAAATAGAGCTGGAGAGCCGAAAATTCAAACATTTACTCCTCAAAATAGCATAGCATATTAGAGAATTCGAATGGCAATGGGCTGGTTATTGAATGACTAACCAGACCTATCATGAAGTTTTTGTTTTTCTGTTGTTCTCTATTTGGGCACTTCTAACTCCAATAGCCCTCCTATCTCTTCATTCGCTACTTCTAAACCCCCGATTGTCAAAAGCTTCGTCTTTTGTCTTTCTGTAAACAGAACCAAGATCAAAGCACAAAATCAAAAAAGGTCTCCATAAAATTAGATGAAAATCAATAAACTTATGAAAAGATTCTCGCCGAGAAATCACATTCCTTTGTTTTTATCATTTAGACAGGATAACATTTATGTAAATCTATGACCGCGTCCTACTTCCGACTCGGAAAAAAACAAGTCTGATCTATTTTTATCAGATGAGGCAACGTCACCCATTATCAATTTCTACCAGTATCATCTTCCATATTAAATTTGTCATTTGCTTTTCATGGTAATTTACTCAGACCGTCAACAATGGTCTCTCTCACTTTTTTTTTTTTTTAGCAGTCAGTGTTTGGGGTTCAGGAAGGTGGGCAGGGGGCTATATTTTCTTTGAATTATTGTAGTCTGTGTTTTCAAAAATCTCATGGCAAATCTTTCCTTTTGATAAAAGTATGTGAGCACTGAATGCTTGTGCAAATGTCAACTTCATACGGTTCCAATGTAATCTCGGCACAGGCAAATAGCATATAAACTGTATTTATGTTTAATGTAATACAACTATTATTAAGTATTGTATTGTATTGTATTAGTTGAGATTTCTTTCGTACAGTTTTTTTGTTGCTCCTTCAAATGAAACATACATGAGTATATCATATTTCTATGTGATGTAAGGTTGGAAGGATTTATCAACGATATTCCCCATCAATTTGCAGATTATTGAACACCTTTAGCCATCAAAATTTGCGAAATGTTGTAACCTTTTTGCATATGTGCGTGTGTGTGTGTGTATGTGTTTGAGTGTGTGTCTGTGTGTATGTATGTGTGTGTGTGTGTGTGTGTGTGTGTGTGTGTGTGTGTGTGTGTGTGTGTGTGTGTGTTTTAGCACTCCTGCAATATCGTTTAGTTTACGGACTTGAAAGTTGGCTGCAGTATTCTAAAAATATTATTTTCTTATTCTTTTTTTTTTTTCGGAAAAAGATCTTTTTTTTTCATTTTGTGTCTCATTGTCACAGGTTAATGAATAACATCTAGAATCTCTAAAAGTTTCTGAATTTCTATTTTCACTTTATTTTGAATATTTCTTAGAAAACAGCTCCAGTTATGTCATAAATAGAATTTATTCTGACCATATTTATCTTTAGATTTAATTTTTCAAATTTCAATTTTTGACATTACGGTTGATCCATTATTAACTATGAGGGCGAGCTGGAAACTATGAACGGTTAATATAATCTCGTGTTTGTGTTGATTCCCTGAAGCTTCTTGTGGGGCATATGGCTGCACCCACTTCGCTGCTGTCCCAATAACAAGTACGTTTTCATTGGTCTGCAGTTGCTGGCTCAAAGCCCGACCCCCCCCCATTTTCCTGGGCTTGATACCTGTTATAACAACTGTTCAGCTGTAAGTGTATATTTCCTGTCCAACAAATCTTCTTTAGATGGACTGCGTTAAAGGGATACAAATTCCCTGTTATATAACCATAGCTGGAGGTTATTATTTTATTTTCTTCCTCAGCCGATAATCTAACTCGGTCCACTGAGTCTGCTTTCAATACCACTGACCGTTTCACCACTCAGTACTTCCCGGACACAATATTACTGGGAAGTACCGTATTTTATCCTACCTTGCATAATCCACGACCCCAAGTGAGCTTCAATTTCAAATGAAAATTTAATTATCCCCTGTATAGAATTATGTTTACAAATATGTATAGCAATTATGCTTCCATAGATAAAATGCACTTGGATTTCTTGGCTCACAATTCTTAGGAAAATCCGAATTATACATGGTGAAAATCGGTTTTTAATCGTCAAAGGTTCTTTTATTCTTTCGTAAACAGAATTTGATTACACCAGAAAGGAAAATTCCTACCTCAACTCTTAATAAAAATGGTGCACTCACCCATTATAATATGTCCGCCTTTGCATTCACACAGCAGCTGGCAAAAACAGTATATAATGTTCAATCCAATCCTCACAAGCTTTGGAGAAGCACTCAGAAAATATGAGACAAAGAGTTTGAATATCGATGATGTCGACCAGACGTGATTGGTTTATGCAGCTAATCGGAAGATAAATCTATTGTCCGACAGAAAGTAAAATCATGAGTTCTCTCCTTGTTATTTATTCACAATTAAAACAAGTCTGCCAAACGTGTGTGCCAATAATGCTGAGACGAAATATAAAAACTAAACAAAGAAAGTTTTGCAGGCTTTTTTTTTTTTCAGTGCGCAGTCAAGACTTCAGAAAGTTCCATAAAGCAGAAGCAATTGCTTTTGCTGTCCGACTTTGACAGTAAATAATGCGCATAGGAAAGAATTTGTTGGACAATGATGAATACAAATGCATAAAGTCAACTGCATTTGTTTCTATGCGAACGAGGAGGCTGCAAACTCTTTTTGCAAGGCCAGACTGACTGGGGGGCCTGACTGACATTTGCATAACAAGTCGAAGGACAGAAAACGTACAAGCTGATGTGTATTCATGCATTCTACGCACTGCTGCACACACAACCCACACACATACACACACACAACAGACATGCACGTTAAAAAAAGCACACCCGCACAAACATAGATGGAAATAGCAAGAGAAAGGGCAGAAGTGCTACCCGAAGACAAAATTATGAAAAAAAAATTCTTACACGACTAACGCATAAAAAGAAGCCGTTACCGAAAGAATATTTCAATGAACAAAACAAAACACAATAAAGGATGTGGTCCCTTAGTTTGACAGGACTTCTGAGGACATATCATCGGTGACTCTTCCACTGGGTGTCAGTATGGAAAAATTGGTTTCCAGAATTTTTGTATGAAAATATTTTCCAAAGATCCAAAACGTCTGAAATATGAGACAGAAAAGAAGATTTTTTAGCCCTTTCCATTATTTCGTTTGGTTGACCAATGCTTTTTTTAATCCCTAATTGACTTCTGGTGACCTTCAGTGACGTTAGAAATCAGGGTCACTTACTTAAACTCTTACATCCCTTGTTTAGCCCATGTACCTAATAACTCTTACTATGTGATTGTTTGGCTGCAATGTATCGGGAAAAGGGGTTTGAATCCATAATTAACCTCTGGTGACCGTTAACGATCTTGGAGCTCAGCACTGCCGAGCCTATCGAATATGAACTTATCTGCTGTTCTTTTGTGGGGTAAAAACATTTTTTTTTATTTAATAGAAAACTGAATATTTTACCAGAAATTGCTTCAATTGACTAAAAATTACCAGAAATTACTACTGGTGACATCAAATGTCGGCTGAATTCAACCTGAAAAAGGCGTATGTCAAAACTGAATGCCTCAATATTACACATGCAAAAATTAGGTCTATTAGTCTTTTACATTTAGTATGATAGTTGCTCGAACAAATACACGAACGGGAGGCTCTGATATCAATATATCTAGGGCAAAGCATTATGACCATCGATATGTAGCAGGAGTAATAGAAACTGCACACGTTAGAGTAGGATGTATATAAGCATGTAAGCCGATATTGAGTACATTTTGTTATGTTAAATGCTGTAGTTATGGCGAAAAAAAAAAGGTGGATACCTTTTGGTAGTAATCCAAAGAGGGAAAAATCACCAACCACCGACAAGGAATTGGACGATCAAGAGCTATCAATTGAAGAAGTAGTTTCCTGCTAAGAGTCAAAAGAAAGGCTTCAAGGGCTAACATTGTGGATAGTTTAATCAAAATGAAAGGAAGACTACCTCATAATACAGGGTTTATAGATTTTTGTTGCGTATGGGGCTGCATAGCAAAAGGCAAGTCAGATTAGCCACGCTAATGGGCTTGCAAGCTTCGGAATTGGACCTTGTATCAACGAAATGATCTGCCAAATCTCGCTTGCTCCAGAATAATGTAGTCGATGGGGTAAGTGTGCGACGTTGAAATGGTGAAATGTTCGCAGTAATATACTCTGTGAGGGAACAGTAAGTAGATGGAGGCAGTTTGTTGATTTGGACAACATTATGTTCGGAAATTCTAATTCATGTGGAAGATTCTTTATGGTGTATCACCTACCTCAGCATCATTGTAGAACAAGTGCATCCCTCCATTGAAACACTTTTCTACGATGACATCAGCGTTTTCCAACAGGATGATGTGTCCTGCCATTCTGATAAGGAGTCGTGAGGAATAGGTTCAGTAACATGATGAATATTTCACTGCCATGACCAACTTCTCAGATTTCCTGAAAGTCAATTGGAGAGAACAGGTAAACAGAATACAAAGAAAATTGATTGAAAAGGTAATCATGAATAAACAGCGAAACGGCTTCGTCGTGACAGAAAAAAAACACAATAGACTGAAAAGTCTGTCTTGGAATTAAGATCAATAAGAAATGTCAACAGGCTACGTCTTGGTAAACTTCGGTGCGACTGATTCGTGTGTCTAAAACCAGTGGGATATGCAAAACGTTGGAATTATCGTGGGAAATGACATCAAACATTCAAGCAGCAAGCCTAGTTTAAAGTCACACTGCTAGTTAATTAGATCAGCGGTCTGACAATTTGAATTATTTGTCATACAAGTTGTAGCAGTAGTTGTGATAGTGGCTAGTGTACTAATAGTATTAGTAACAATCTTTCAGTGGACAAAAAAGGGGTAAAAGAAAGGAAACGATGAATTTATGTACGCGTGAGACAAACACGAAAATATGTAGATGGAAGAAAGAGATGAAAAGATGTTCGTGATTGAAAAATGACAAGAAATGTAGACGAAAGAAAAATATGAAAAGATGTAAAAGGAAGGAAAGAACGAAAAGATGTTGCAGACAGAACAAAGATGAAAAGATGTGGAAAGAGAAAGTACGAAAAGATGTAGAAGCAAGACAAAGATGGAAAGATGCTGGAGATAAAAACAAAGACCAGAAGTTTTAGAAGGAAGAAAAAGATAAAAAGACGTAGAAGGAAGAAAGAGAAAATACGAAAATATGTAGAAAGAAGGGGAAAAAAGAAACGATTCTGGGGACAGAACAAAGACGAAAAGATGTAAAAGAAAGAAAAATATGAGAAGATGTACAAGGAAGACAAAGATCAAAAGATGTGGGGGAGAAAACAAAAAGAAAAAGATATAGAAAAAAAGAAAAGATGTAGCAGAGAGAAATAAAAAGGAAAGATGTCGCGAAAAGACGGGAATATCTGGAATTTAAAAAAAGATGAATTGATGTAGAAGAAAGACAAAAAGATGTAGAGGAAAAAAAGATCCAGAAGTAGGAAGAAAGATAAAAAGATGTAGAAAAAGAGGGAAAGAAGTAAACAAGAATAGGATGAGAAGTGAAAAAACGAACGAATGAATACCAGTCAAAACCTGAGAAAAGAAATAAGAAAGGAAAAAAGTGACGACAGCAGAAAGAAAAGAAGCCGATAAGGGATGCCGACATTAGAATAATCTGAAAAATCGCTTACAATTATTAATAATAATTTATGAAAAGCCATTGTCAACAGAAGTTCGCAGGAAGCAAGATTTGAAAGACAGCAACACAATGATGACGATTAGAAATTGAACAAGCGCCAATACTTTGAAGGCAGATTTTATTCTGATTCTCTTACCGATTCCATCTTTCAACTAATTAATCCGTGAAGCCAATGCATAAATAATTTCCTGCCTCTCATTTCCCTGATTTTATAGAAATGGCCCATTGAAATTCCACTAATTAAGAGTCGCACTGGTAGTACTCATAATATCAGACAGACATCAAGTATAGTTAGCCAATTTCAAAATTTATTTTAATTAAATAAAGTATTATAAATCATTATTATTGATTTTTTTCCCTACTATTACCCTCATCTTTATTCTTCAAATACTTTTTATTGGTACTTGACTCGGGTAGTTATTGTACGGCATTGAGTGAAAAGCTTTAAAAAGGTTCGATTCGGACACTTGCTTGCATTTGTAGTTCAGCTGGTAAGAGTAGCAGGGTATTGAAATAGCTGGGTTTCGAGTCTCATCGAAGGCTTGTTCTTTATATCTGACCGGCGCAATTTACTCAATCCCATAGGACGACAACCTGAATAAATGTGCGATGAAAACATTTGAAAAACTGAGATGAAAATAAATTGAAGTATAAAAATTAGTAATAATTGGTCAGCTTAGTATCTCAAAAGAAGGTAATATTTCAACTGTCTTTTGACAACGTGCCATATTGGAGGTGCTCAATTAAAAAACTGAAAAAGGGATGATTAATAGTTAAGGTACTTCTTTCGCATTTTGTTGGGCAGTGATCAACAAAAAAGTTCGGAATAAAAGATATTTTAAAACTTGATTGCTGCTGGGCACAAGCTAAGGGGTCAATTTTGCAGGAACTTACTATGCAAATTGACCCCCCCGCACCACCATAAAAAACTTACCGGTATATATTCCAAAGAACCGTTCTAGACATACTGAGGAATGAATGTTAAAATTTTTTAGCATCTAGCTCCAATTTTACGGCCTGTACGCATATTGCATACATGCATAGCCAGCAAGACCAACTTGGAAACTTGAGAAACCTATGTTGACGTTTTTGGTGACGATTTTTTAATAATGACTCTGCACACGTTGTCAAAATATTCCGCCAATCCAAACCATGGATCCAGCGTTCGTAAAATTTGGAACTGAAAAAAAATAAAATGTTTTCTGATACGCGATGTCATTTTGAACATTGGCTTCTTGCTGATATTGTGGACGTACCAACTAAACTATTATTTATATATTTATGACAGTGTCTTTCTGACTAAAATCTGTAAACTACTATGGCAAATTGAGACCCAGTACAGCCGGGTCTCTCTTTTTAAAGATTTTATCTCTTGATATCTCTCGTGGAGACGTGAAATTGTACGAAATATCTGCTCTGTCTGCAAACCCAAGATCTAATCGACGTACAATTCATTGATTACAATAAAAAGTACTTAATATTTTATATACAGGTCTCCCCCGCTATCCAAAAGTATAGTGTTCCTATTATGTAAGCTATTATATGTATATTTGTGTGTATTTGTGTGTGTGTGTGTGTGTGTGTGTGCGTGTTTGATGGTAGCAAACGGAATATAGAGACGATATAATTAAAACGTGAAATTGTTTGACGGCAAATTTATTGAAAAGAGTGGGAGAATCTGTCACCGGTGTCGCTGTGCCAATTAAGATATAGAAGAAGAGACAAAGGACGTAAGCCTATATAATTATCTCATGGGCTCGCTTCATTTTAGTTGTCTCCAAGTATGTCCGTACGTCGACTTAACGCCTAATTGCATATACATCCCATAAGAGTCTGAAACCTATTCACAGAGGATGTCATTGCAAATCTATAGCTCAACCCTGAATGACTGTTAACAAGTGTGACAATTACGTGTGAGTCATATATTTTTCAAGTCAGGCCTCGGTATGAAACAACTACTCTGTTATTAAGTGTGTTATAGGAATGATCTAATCCCTTGGGCAAATCAGATATCAAATAAGATCCGTGTCTTATACACTTGTATCATCAGAAGCTGTCATCAGCCCTCTCTCTCTCTCTCTCTCTCTCTCTCTCTCTCTCTCTCTCTCTCTCTCTTCCCACTTTCTTCTAAAACTACCTAATTTTTTCTCATTTCTCTCCAATCATGTCCATCATTCTTATAATATCAGTCGAAGCAATCAGCCGAGCGTATTGTTGGATACTTATTTTAACTGTCAGCGAAGCGGCTGACCAGTTACTAGTATCTATAATTATTAATTTCCCGTAACAAAATAATAATAAGACCCAGTGATTTGGATTATCGATTTTCATGTATACAAAGTCAGTTTGCTTGTAGGGATGGCAAAATTTGTGAGAATAAATATTATGAAAATATATTTAAAAAGATCGTTGGTTTACATTCTGATTTTGCCAGTCATTTCGTGTGTAGTGACAACATTGAGTGCTTGTCTAGAATGACTTTATAAGTAAAAAGGTTGAATGCCAAGATTACAAATTACGAATGATATAATGTACACCGACTTAAATAAATCTTGGAAACACCCCATCTGGTATCGTTGTGAATCCTAATCTTTGAATATTACAAGCCATTACAACATCTCAAGATCAAGATTTACAAAATGCTATAAGGCAATGATTCGATGTTACATACCTCCTTCAATTCATATTGATAGCACCAAATCAGGAATCATCATCAGACCAATATTTTATAGACCCCCCAGACATATAAATGTATATATATATATATATATATATATATATATATATATATATATATATATATATATATCTTTCACAGTGTTTACACCCGTTTTCATCATCATCATCATCATCATCATCATCATCATCATCATCATCATCATCATCATCATCATCATCATCATCATCATCAGTCTTTTAGCGTCCGTCGTTGGACATAGACCTTCCCCAGGATTTGCCACACTTCTCTATCATGGGCGTCACGGAGCCAGTACTTCCTGAATTTGTCTAGCTCGTCTCTCCATCTAACATTTTGCCGGCCTCGGTTGTGCATGTGGTCTCGGGGAATCCATGTTGTGAGTCATGATGTCCATCGATTTAGCACTTGGATAAGTATATACATATATATATATATATATATATATATATAGATAGATAGATAGATAGATAGATAGATAGATAGATAGATAGATAGATAGATATAGATATACATATATATATATATTCTATCAAGTCTGACGAAACGAAGAGCATCTTTTGAATCTTCCAGTTATCTTTTCTCATTTTCGTACAAGTGAAGTGAATGGATCTTTGATTTGAATGAACATAGATTCTATCATGATTCTGAACAGAGGGACTCCACCCTGTGATTGGCTTTGGAAGATAGTCCTACTGAAAGTGCTTTATATTTGGGACAATGTCTATATTCGCTGAAGCCAAATATCCGTTCATTTGTGAGAAAATAAGAAAAGATTACTAAAAGAATGAAAAGATACTCCTTATCAGTTATTTTCAATCATATATATATATATATATATATATATATAGTGTGTGTGTGTGTGTGTTTGATCGATGCCACTTGAATTTGGATATGGTAGTTCCTAGGAGAGTACACTGTTATGCGTCCTGCATGAAGCAGGTCGTTTTGGGGAAATCGAATATTGTATTTTTTATTTTGCTTTTTTGTGGCGATCTTTGGCCTAATTTCGGTGAATTTTCAAGGAGTATCATCATCATCATCATCATCATCATCATCATCATCATCATCATCATCATCATCATCATCATGTGTCTGTTAGCATCCATCGTTGGAGAAGGACCTCCCCCAAGATTCGCCACACCTCTTTTTCGTGGGTGACGTAAAGCCAGTACTTTCTGAATTTATCTTGCCCGTCACGCCATCTTATTTTCTGTCAGTTACAGACTGATCTCTGAGAATCCACATCATAAGTTGTGATGTCCAGCAGTTATCTGATATTCTTGCATCATGTCCAGCCCATTGCCATTTGAGTTTTTTAACAGCTTCCTTGATGTATTTGAAATACCGTCTTTTCTATGATATACTGTGCTGTCTTATAATCTCTCTATGCGAGGCTGAGCATGATTTTCTAATGTTCACGTTGTAGAGTTCTCAGTTTGAGGGTCAATCTTTTGATTATGATCCACGTTTTAGCTCCATGGATGACCCTCGGTAGGATACATAGGCTGTATACCCTTCTTTTCAGGACTAATGGGATTTCCTTATTCTAACCTTTTGAAATGTATCAAATACTTTTAGCACCCAGAGACATCTATATCCTCTGTCCCATTTTTGTTCTTGTATTTGGGGGGGGGGCGTAGAATCAAGACGGTATATTCTTTGTTGCAATGCACATTTTGATCCGTTTTATTCATTTGAAGCTTCAAACTATTTGTTTCATCTATAGTTCTATAGTAAGTGCAAGAAGTATCTGATGTATTTCAAAAAGTTTATTCCAACATACTAACATGCCTTTAGAATTGGCAGAATTCGGATCAGAGACTAAGAATACAATAATCAAAAAGATATTGAAACCAGATTAAACTTTGAAAGGATATATTGAAAAATCAGAGATATTTGTTTAAACCTTTTGAAATCTATAGGATACTATCTAAGCGTGTGGTTAGCTATCAGACATGACTGATCCGCTTAAACATGAGAATTTGGTGTATTTGGGGCCCCACGTCCGAGACATAGTAATTGGGATTTAATTTTGAAAATGGAGACAGTAGAGAAACTTTATCATAATGATAAGTGGCATGAGAGATTCAACTTATAGGGATAGACTATAAAGCAAGGTATTACGACATTGTTTGAGAGGATGAGAGGAAGAGGTGACCTTACTGGAACTTTCAAGATAATGAATGGTTTTACCAATTGCGGAATTCTAATGCTCATCAAGTCGGATACAACGGGGAATTTGCTTGCTATTACAAAAGCAAAGTTGAAAAAGTAAATTGATTCTTTTCTCCAAAAGAATTTTGAAATCTTTGAATAGTCCACCATCGTATGTAAAAAAAAAAATAGTACGAACGTGAATAATTTCAAGAATAGCTTAGATGAATTTAGATCATGTGGTATTCGAATAAGTTGATAGGGGAATTTAGAGATTATCCACTGAATTATAAATGAAGATTCAGGTAAAAAAGGAAAAAATGTGCCCCATCAATGTTTCTCTACACGACATAAGCTTGTATTTTTTCCATTTAGTTCCATACATTGAATAATTGTATATTTCATTGTTGAACAAGCATTTCTGATGTAAATTGTTTATAAAAGCATTTTCATTAAATAACTTTTTTTTATCTATGCATGATAATTGTCTTTTATACAACTTTCTGCATTCGTTCTTTAATGAAAATGGATTTTAAAAGGAACTGTTTTTCATATATTCTTTTTCTTTTTTTCTTAGGTAAGTCCATTTCTTGTCGGATTGAAGATGTTGTGCTGAGAGAATTAAGAAATGTGTCACCATGGGAAGAAAAGTCGTCCGAATGTCTTGCCAACCCTGGAATGACGAGATAATGTGAGTCAGTTGCATTTTGTGAATTTACCATGGTGTTGAAAATGGAAATGTGGGATAGAAAATTCTTTGTTACAAATGAAAGCGTTTTTTTTTTACATCAACCTATTTCGTTAGCAACCTTTTCAGAATGCAAAGGGAATACGAACAAGGGTCATAATTATAAGATTATTCAGCTATTAAGATGACAACAATTTGGAAAATGCCGTTAATCAAATTTACTTAAAATTGGTTTATGGCTGTACATTAGAGTCAGTATCCTAATCTCAATAATTTCTGCGATAGAGTTCTATTCTGGTGACAAGTTGCTTGTCCTTGTGGCGTTAGTAAAAGAAGATTAATATTAAGCTTATACTCGTTTGACACAAGGTCACAAATGAGTAGTCGTCTAGTAGAACTAATAGTATCAGATAAACATCAATTTTCATTAGATGAAATATTGTACATGAAGTATTTGAAAAAGAATATACTATCATTACCTTCATCTTAATTGGTCACATGCTTTTTATTGGAACTTGGCTCGAACAGTTATTGTACGGCATCGAGTAAAAAGTTTTGAAAAGGTTCGATTTGGGCTTCTGCTAGCATTCGTAGCTCAGCTGGTAAAAGCAGCAAGTTATTAAAATGGCTCAAATAAAGCTTATTCTTTATATCCGAGCGGTGCCATTTACTCATTCACGTAATTGACAAATGAGCACCCAACAAGTATCGAACTCACTACAACGATAATGGTCTGCCAGGTAAGCTTGATAACCATTGATTAATAGCGTGGAGATATATATATATATATATATATATATATATATATATGTTTTTAGGCTTGACTTGAACTGACACAAAACCGCTGTAGTATCAAACTCACTACAGCATCAATGCTCTATCATATTGCTCTCCACTGAGGCTACTTAAGTATCGAGCTTATCGAAGCCAGTGTAGCATGAGGCTATAACTACAGAGCACCCAGTACGGATCTAATGCACAAGGACCCTCATCGTTTGCTAGTTTAGGTAGATAAATATTTTTTCCATTTAAGAAACTTATCAGATTAAATTGGTCTGTGTGGCACAAGGTCACAACTACAGAGCAGCCAGTACGACTCAAATTCACAACAACCTTAACGTTCTTCTAAGTTAGCTTAGTGAAAATCGTTATTTAGGAGATTTATATGGATCAAGCTTAGTATGATCCATTCTGCAAGCTCTCCAGGTTTGACCGTTAGAAAAAACAGTTTTCTCCAACCGGCATCTTGCAGAATCTGAATGGTAACCATTGCTACACGTTCCACAAAAATTTCATATTTGTGAGAAAAAAAAACAGCTGAGAATGTGTGACGTCAATAAAAGAACATCTCCTCCATTCAGTATCAACTGTTTGTTTTTGCAGTGTAAAGTATCGTTAGTTATTCATTGCTAAAGCTGTCTTCAAAGATCGGCTAAATTTTTCAATTTCCAGCTAAATTCATAGCTGAAATTGTTATATATACTCATTTAAAGCCCTTTCTACTCGTATTACTCCGTTCAGAATCCCTTTGGATGCGAAATATATGGAATTACGCATGATTGATGAATCAGTGAACTTATTATGGTTATTGTTATCACCAACAAGAGCTGCTGTTATTTTTTTTAACCATCATTACAAATTCAAGTTTATTATTGAACTGCCGTAGCTACCAAAGTTGGCAAAAGATTTTATCCCTTTTCATATGTGCATGTGTTTGTGTGTTGTAGTACTTTTGGCCATACCGTTTTGCCAAAAGACTTGAAAATGGCATCAGTACACCACTAGACGTCCTGAAAGAGCATTTTTTTTTCTATGGAGAAGCTTTTCTGACCTTTCTTCGGTCCCAGAAAAAAAAATATCTAGAAACATCTAGATTCAGGAGAATCTAGATGTTTCTAGATTTTTTTTTCCAGTTTTAGATGTTTTTCAGGGGTAATGAAATTTTGATACGCCAGAATCTGGATGTTTTTTACTTTATTTTAGATGTTTTCCAGTGGGAAACGCCCGCAATGTCATTAGTAGAATTCATTCCGGCCATATTTATTCTCCAGTGGATTTTTTTTTTACCTGACTTCACATTGTTATTATTACTGTTGTTTTTTTTTTGGTTCTTGTTGCTGCTGCTGCTGCTGCTGCTGCTGCTGCTGCTGCTGCCGCTGCTGCTGTAGGGAAGGGTTGAGAGAAAAGGAAAAAGACAAGGAGAAAAAGAGAACTATTCGAGGGAGAAGTCAGAGTACAGGATTCTAACGTGTAGGCGTGTGAAAAGGAAGAGAAAAAATGAACGATATTCAATCTATGGGGTCAGAAAAAATATTATTATTATCATTATTATTATTATTATTATTATTATTATTATTATTATTATTATTATTATTGCTACAAGGAGGGGTAGAACAGAGAGAATAGGAAAAAAAAAGGAAAAAATATCTAATACAGAAAATGGGGAAGGGATTCTGATGTGAAGGCATACCGAATGGTAATGGAAAAAACGACATTCAATCAATGAAGTCAGAAAGAAAAATTCCTGAACCAATTTCTTAGAAAGTTCCTGAAAATCTGATGGATTATAACCGCAAATGCAAAACTGATAGAAAAAAAAAGAATAAAGCAAGAATAAAAATAAAAGATGGCCGCTGAATTTAACGTCTTCAGGGTCATTTTGTCATCAATTCCGTGATTTTCACTCCTTTTCAACAGACGTTGTATGATTTTCTAAAAAGTCCCTGCTGAAAAGTGGACGGAATCTGAGCAAGCCAGAGTTTGGACTGGGTTAGCTGATTCGATTCCCCATACTGTTAAAGATTATGTCACCCGGATCTCTTCAAACGGTTTGGGAGCCAAATATTAAAGCATAC
>OY735221.1:9837721-9967721 GCA_963457665.1 Thysanoteuthis rhombus
CCCTCGTTCTTCCTCTTCCGATCGGCAGGTGTCCCGCAAGAGATTCCATCTCAAACGCAACCAAGTTAATAGCCACAATTGTCCTGTCTGTTGAATAATAGATAGGGCGTCACAAGGTGGTTGTTTGTTTTTCCGTGAAAACAAAATGATGTCGTGGAGTGTACAGAAAAAGATGGAGGCGAAGAAAGGAGAGTCGGTGGTGGTGATCATGTTCCTGAAAAGAACCGACGTGCACGCACACCTTTAAGAGCCGCTGTTATACAAAATTAATTTTACGTATTTCAAACAAAGAATCCATTCTACATTACTTTCAATCACAAACGCTCTGAAATACACACACTCAATTGCTATTGATATTCGAAGATCGTATTTCTACTTCTCCCAACGAAGTTGAAAGAGATATATGTCTTCACTAAAGTCTCCAAAAGTTCACAAAGACATTTTGTTGAAGAGCAATCAATAGGTTGTAATTGATTAGATTTTGTAATGGGTCCACGAATTCTTACAGTTATGTCTACTGCATCGTAAGCATATGTCCTTACAATATCTCCAAAAGTTCTCAATAATTTGCAATTAGATTTTATACAAGGTTCGACGATGGGATTAGGGAGATTTGATTAAATTTTGTGGTGGATGCAGGAATGATCAACTGTAACTGACAAATTGATTGAATTTCGGGAATGATTCAGGATTTTTTCCGATTGACAGATTTTTTTTTTTTTTTTTTACAAACATTCACTTATGTTCGTCCACACAATATCTTCAGAAGTTCTCAATATATTCCAATTATATTTCATGGAAGTTTAGGCAATGGACTTCAGAACAATTGATTCAATTTTGTTGTGGATTCATGGATCTTTACACTTATCACCACTGAATCGTGGCTATATACCCATGCAATATCTCCAAAGGTTCTGAATTAATTTCAACGATATTTTGTGGGAGTGGGCAATAGCAGAGGGTAGAATTGTATAAATTTCGTGGTGGATTCATGATTTTTCTAAAATTACTTTCCCAGCATCGTAGCCACATATAAACTGCTATCCCTCCAGTTTTCATTGTCAATGACAGAGGTTAGCGTTCTCTGGGTGTTTTCTAGTTCTAAGTCTGATTGCGAATAAATCCAACTGCAGATATTTTTTCCCTTTCCTTTCTTCTCTTTGATTACTAAATTTAATGTACATATGTATTTGCTCATTTTTCGAACTAGATATAAGTAGTCTGTCCAGGAAGTTAGCCACTGTTTTAGGATTCCAAGAACCAGCTGCATCTCATACAGTGAACCTCATAGCACATGCGCAAACAGACATTCACCAGCGGGAACACTCAGACAGCAGTAATATCTGTATGATTATAAAGGCGTTTTAAACATGCAATGAAGACCTTCTAGTTATATAATTTTTTTTTTTACGAGCAACAACGATTATAGCATTTTAAAACATAATCGCTGCCTCTCGATCCGAATATTGCCGTTTCTAGGAGAACACAATTCCGTGTGCCCTCGATGGAGCAATCCACAGCCCGGTGCCCGCTTGGCAATATATCGTGATCTGGCAACCGGGCATAGGCTGAGACCGCCGGAGACAATTTTCTGCGTTTCTGGACCATCATCAATCTGAGTAAATACCAGTAAATACTTATCTTTGGTGATCTTCCGAGGACCGGAGAATGAAACATTCACTTTTCTTTCAAATATACTTAGAGACCAATAAGTAAAAAATTCTTGTAGGTTTTTTTTTAATTTCTTGGAATAAAACGCTACAATACGTCCCGACGTTTTTTCAACTTTAAACTGACAAGCAACTTCACCGTAAACGTCGATGTATATATTCCATTGATAACAAGTTATTCATTCATAAAATCATCAATCCAGTCAAAAAGTGACGGAAGTATTTAAATGATTCTGCAATTGCATAGTATTTAAATAGTCAAAAAACAGCATGTTCCTCTGCACTTTTTGTTCATATTCAACCAGAATAGACCCGGATTTTTTCCCCATTTGCAAAGGGAATAAATAAGGGAGATTGCTCTAGAGTTAGAATTTGATATTTATCTCCCTTGGCAAACGTTACAGAAGAATGTAGACATGCATGTGGCATATTACGTAATTAAATAAGTCTACTTGGATTCCCGTCGTTGAAAGACTCTGTAAAGAGAACAGGATACTCCGGTTATTACAGCACCCTCGGGGATTCTATATCTGTAACAGATGAATATTTTATGCAGTATATTGATAACAAGAGACCAAAAAGTAGTGATAAAAATGACGTTTTATTACCTTTCCACAGTCAAAGGCTCCATATAAGGTTCACAAGTCTGCAAATAAAGTGAATGAACCAAGAAGTGTTACCCATATATGACGGTATGTAATTATTCGTTAGTTGGATTTATCATAAACTTTTAGAAAATATATTGGACGAGCGCAGATTTAATGCAAAAAATGAAATTGTATATTCAAAAAAGGTAACAGGAGTCTTTAATTTAGGTGACATTATTTTCTGAGTTTACTATTTAAATTTCTAAAATAATGCACTGGAATATTTATGTGCTGTTGCTACAAACTAATCTCCAACAATAGTTTTGCAAGAATTGGAAAACAAACATGTCCTTAGAACTCTTTTGTCTCTGAATAGTGCCTTTCTAATGGGTGAGTTTAAATAATACCTTTTGAACACGTGTTTCTTTGAATAGTGCTCTTCAAATACTCGTGTCTTTGAATAGTGCCTTTTGAACGCATGTGTCTTTCGATAGAGCCGTTAGAACAAGTGCCGTTGCAACGAGAGTTTCCGTATTTTATTTTGAACCTACTTCAGTGCACTTTTTCTTTCATTTGGAACGTTTTGTAGATTTGATTTATTGGTCCATAAAAGCAGGTGATCCACCTGCCAATTACTTAACTTAAACTTCAGATCGCACAGGTGTAAAAAGTTTTGTTGTTTGTTTTTTTTTAATCTTACAGCTTCAGTTTACAGCTTAGATTCCCCGGAGCTTTTATGAAATAGGAACGTTTTTTCTTTCCTTCTTGTTTTCATATCTCTCTCGCCTTATTTTTCTTTTCATCAGAGCAACAAAAAAAAAACATAAATGAATATTGGAAAAATAATAACTGACAAAATTCTTTTTCCTTATCTTCAAGGTTTTGTTTTTTTTTTTGTTTACTCATGCATGCAAACACTCGCCCTCTCCGTATGCAGATATATGCGTACGTATTTCAATTTCCTATTTGCATCGTATTGGTCTCATTTAGTCTCCGGCTGTCTACCTCAGGGAATTATAGGCTTACATGCCAGGACTGACGGTTTTCGTTCAATAATAAGATTAGCTAGCGAGTGGGAAGCAGAAAAATTGGAACGAATGGAGATGACATGCCAGAAACAACATCATATTAAGAAGAGACACCACAAAATCTCTCTTCTTGTAGTCGGCCATTTTTATTGACAAAGGAGCCAACGCAATACCTGTCGGCGTGCTGTCGCCCGCCCCGAAAGTTTCAGGTCGACTTTATGTATATAGATATTTGTATGCGCGTATGCATTTCAAACCGAGCAAAAATATGACAACGATATTAAAAGGAAAATAGAAGAATACAAAAAAGCAAATTTTATGTAAATAATGTGCGAGAGTCAGCAATATTCGACATTTGCTTTTGGACAAGGCTCAGTAGTTAGAGCCGAGAGATGGAAGCTGAAAAGGGTCATCGATTACATCTGAGTTTTTTCTTTCGTGACACTTTTGATTTATATTTTTTACGGACAAAGCGCTTTAGACACACCGGTTCTCGTACGGTTAAGCAACGTCAAGCCTGATCAGTACCGAGGTAGATGTATATCAGGGTATACGTCTGGGTATATCAGGTACCGTGAACAGCTGGGGATCATGTAATGAACCCCCAGTGGCAATCCGGTTGGTGGGTACCGATCTCACACTACGGTCCATACCAAGAGACCCATCCCAGAACCCTCTCACTGGACCGTTTGCAAACGACAAGAAATGTATAGATTAATGCAGGTGAAAGATGACGACGAAGTGTTAAAAGTCAAAATAATGGCCGATTCGTGTTAATAGTTTGACGAAAAATCTTTTGGTTTAATGATTTGAAGAATTATCTTTTGATTGGAAAATTAGCTGCTTTCAATCTACACATCTTTTTTGCTTTCACTTAATTGCAACTACAACGTCTCTCTCTCTCTCTCTGTCTCTCTGTCTGTGTGTTTGTGTGTGTCTCTCTCTCTATCTATCTCTCTCTCTCTCTCTCTCTCTCTCTCTCTCTCTCTCTGCTTTGTTTTCTGCTTTTATTTTTGTTTCTTATTTCTTCTTCCTCATCCTATTGCCAAACTCTCAGACTTTATTATTACAATTAATCAGATCTGGAATTTAAGATGCGTGAATTTCAGACATGAATATTAAAGAGAGTGGAAAAGAAAGATTGATTACGTGACTTCATGTCGTATCAAATCGCATTTCTGTGTTCTGGGTAATTTTTTAAAATATAGAATCTCTCTTATAAAAAATATTATCTTTATATCATAACAAGTATATATATTTTGTTTATTTTTCTTTACCTAGACAATTACCTTGCAACTAAGGATGTCATTGAAAAAGTAGATATCATAATAAAACCATCAAGCGACATGAAAAGATAAAATGTTTAAAAAGGCAAAAGATATTTGTCCGAGATTTTGAGGTATTTGTCTGACCATGTTATTTATAATTACAAATAAATTACTAATTTCAATCGTGACTTTGTAGTGCACTACGACAGTGGATTTTGAGATCGAATCCAACTGGAAGCTAATCATTTTCGTCTGTTTCCCTTGCTTTCGAGGTCAGTGTTGGGTTAACCATGAGGCTGATAAGGTCTTTTCTTTTTTCTTGCTGTTGTTGCTTGCAGTGAATTAATCATCAGGATGAGTATTTTTTTCTCTCTTTCTTTTGTCAAATTCCAACTACTGAGTTTTTAATTAATTTTTGTTTGTAACAATGACGCTTGACAATGACAAGAAGTAAGGGGAGTGACGTCATGCATAAATACAGGGAAATTGTATCATTTCAGTCATCCAAGTGTAGAATTCCTTGTTAACAGGAAAACTAAAATTCGAGATCAAGACTTTTACAATCTCTCCCTCTCACATGCACATGCACGCATGTACGTGTTTATGATTATAAATTACAGTATATTATATAGATACTTATATGTAATGATCTACTATCGTTACAAGTTTAATGTATCACTCGCTCGAAAGAAAGTGAATAGAATAAACAGTTAAAGAAAATGGGGCTGCTGCAGGAATCGAACTTGCAACCGATAGGGTAGCTGCTTCAACGTATCGATGCTCTTGCCATTGAGAAAATTCTTATAGAACCGATTTCACACTAAATTCTCATCTCGTTTATTCTCAGTCTATTCGTCTCTTTCAAGGCGACAGTTATGGGTAGGGAGGACATAAAAGACCCCACACAGTGTTTCGCATGTCAGTACGCTCTTCCAAAGTGATAGCATGACACAAATTATGGATGATCTTGGGAAGATTCATTTTGATGGGATTTGGAACAATTTTCAAAATAATGTAATCATAGTTATTCATATTCATTTATGCAAACGATAATACGTAAAAGATGAGAACGTAAGTCTATAAAACTATGTCCAATATTACAATATGTATATATTTATAGATATATCTGCATACCAAAGTACGAATCAGTAATTCAATACCCAAAGTGTGATGGGTTTATTTCATAAAGCGCTCCATACATTTCACATCAAGTCAAGTTAAAGTAGAGCTTTAAATATGATTTGCAACACAAACACTTTTAGGTTTCTGCCTTTTTGAGATTATTCAGGCGAATGATTCGATTCACTTGAGTCCTTGCTGTTGGTGATTGAGTTAAATTCATATATATATATATACATATATATATGTGTGTGCATATATATATATATATATATATATATATATATATATATATATATATATATATATATATATATATATACTTCACTTTCTCTGTCTTTCGCCCATTCTGATCCTGTTTCTATGTATATTTACATCTCTCTGACTTTTATTATTCATCAATCAATAAAAATGATGCTATTGGGCGAATTGGGAATTTATTGAAAGAATGTCAACCATCAAAACGTGATGCCAGGAGATCGAAATTGATTTGATTAGGCGTAGATAATTAGAATATTTTATATTATACTGTAATCGGTACATTTATCAACAGGGATGGGTGAGTAGATAGATGGATAGATATATACATACTCTCACTTTGAATCATTACTCTCTATCTCTTTTTCCTGCTCATTCTCTCTCTCTCTCCCCCCTCTCTCTCTCTCACACACACACACACATGCACACATACAGACAGATAAATATGACCCACTTTTCATAATAATATAATTCATCTCTCTCAATCTGTAATTCTTAATTTCATGAAAAGATGAATAGACGGATGGAACTTTTGATGGACAACAAAATAGATACTTACTCTTATTTACTTAGCTTTGAGCTAATCCAACATAGTAGTAAGAAGCATCCTGGTGAAATTCGCAAATCATTCTGCAGGATGTGTTTATCTCCATTGAGTAGGCGTCCCAGATCCATCAACCAATATCAATACGAACAGAATGAAATCCCAACGAACGGAGAGAGATACGAACTATATGGATAATCTTAGACCTACTCACCTTGAGAATAAAATCATACCAACCCATCTCTTGCAGATGACGGAAATGTACGTCACTGCAGTTGTATAGCTGAAATAGGGTGTCGGGTATCTATCCATATATATCATGGCTAACTCAATAATATTTTCGTTTTAGTGTGATTGATGAGAACTTAGCTTTATCACTGGCTCATGGCTTTTATACTATAATACATCGTTTTCAATAGGTTATCGTGGAATTAACAATTATAACACTTGGTACCTTCTGTAGTTGAAGTGTTAATGAACAAGTGAAGAACAAACTCACTTTGGAATTTCTTTTAGAGTAGGTGCTTATCTCATAAAACATATCACTCAGGAATATATATATGTGTGTGTGTGTAAGAGAGAAATAGAGAGACTAAGCTAACCCAGTCGATATTTGGAGTTATTGCTGCGGTGGTATTTATGGGGGAGTGGTTTCCAAAACTAAGCAACCCCTAGATTCCTTGTTGTGGCAAGTTAAGGACAAAACCTTTCTTGTGAATTTATCTAGTAATGGCAAAAACATAAGATTAACCAAGTACATTAATGCTAAGTGAAGATTAACAGTCTCAGTCAAAATTGGAACGTAGTTGGCTGAACCCATTATATATATATATATATATGTGTGTGTGTGTGTGTGTGTGTGCATATGTATATATATAGAACATCCATATATATATATGTATATATGTGTACATTTTTTGATTCGTGTACCATCAATCAAGCACGTTTGCATACATGCATATAAATATATGTATATAAATGTGTATCAATCATGTTATATGCATATTTATTTAGCTTCGAATATGCATGTATGATCATCCAGACACACACATACATATACTTATGTATAGCAGATATATTCTTCATTGATATGAATATATTCATAAATATATGTTCATATATAAGTGTCTGTGTGTATGTATATAGGATATTTTGTAATCATATCTGTACACCTGTAACTATTGACATATGTATATATATATATATATCTGAATGTGTGTAAGAATATGTAAATGTGTGTGCGCATGTGTGCACGTGTGTGTGCGCGCGTGCACGTGCCCGCCCGTCTGTTGCTCTTCATTCCAGTATTCAACTGGAAAATATGTCTCAGGGGAGCATGGAGCCAAGAATGGTCTGCCTGTCGAGACCAAGTGGAGGTGTTAGATGATCTTGCAGTTCATTATTAACAGACGGAGGCAGAATTCTTCGATTCTTGAGTCTCTCTTTCAACATTTTCGCTTTTTCAACCTGACATCAAGATCGTTCGAGCGTCAATCGATTTTCTCCCAAACCTTTTCGCTTCTGGTCTTTTGAGATAATAATCATCAGAACTTTCTTTGTCGTTTCGTCTAATTCAGTTTCAATTCGTTTCGGCCGGTCCGACTTTTTATGACTGCTCAGGGCGTCTAGCGCAGACCGCGGGAATTGCATTGGCTGCGTCTTGTGTGTGTATATATATATATATATATATATATATATATATATATATATATATATATATATATATATATATATATATATATATATATATATATATATTGTTTTGGTTATGTTAACGCACGTTTAGTTTTTCTATTGTTTGCGGTTTGCCGCTAGTTTTGACGTCACGGGTTCGAGAGCATCTTACGGAAGGCTGAACTAGTGAACACTTTACTTCAAATAAAGAAATGCCTCTGGTGGTCACAGAAATAATTCTGAAAATGATTTCATTTATTGAACTCTGGCCGAGTCCCAACATACAGTTTTCCTCGCCATATTGGTAACCGTTGAGAAAGGTAAAGAGAAAAAAAAGAAAGAAAGAATGAAGGAAGGAAGGAGAAAGGAAGATCGGAGGGGAAGGACGAAAAGAGAACGTGTAGTGACTCAGTTCAACTTTGGAATAACCTTCACTGTCTTCCGTAATAACTTGAATGATATATTGTATGTTTTCCAATACGTGTTGTGCAACGAAACTTCAACGCCTTTCGACCAAATACAGAAATATATTCGCGCCAATTTATAACTATATATCAGTACCTTGCATACATATCTCACCATAACACTTAAGAATACAAATCTGTCTAAATATTATCAAGAATTATCCAAAGAAATATATCTTTTACCTGAAGTTTACTTTTTTTTTAAAGATCTATCTAAAAATATCTTTAGAGAATTCTAGCACAACATATGGTCATTATTGATCCATAAAAGACCTTAGAGCCCCATGGTGCCAAATGATGTATTAATGCAAGGTTGGGGCCCAAAAAATTGATTAGGAGCGCCCGGACAAACACATATACGTCTATACGCTCAAAGATAGAATCTGTAGCCTACTTGGCTGGTTGGTCGGCCCATTTATAGTAGATTATTTGATTTATTTTAAAAGTGCATATGTATGAAAAATATTACACGAAAATACAAAACGGCATCACCACGTCACATTGACCTTGTGTCAACTTTGTACAAAGAAAGTTAAATATTTGGCCAAAGTGTAGAATCCATGCCCTTAATGAAAAGTGTTGCGCACAAACATTACGTATATACATTGTGCTCCATATGTGTGAGCTAACGAGAAAACATTTCCCAAAGAAAACGCGCCACCGTATCTTTAATTTGACTCTCTTCCCCAACACTTCGACAACCCACTTCTTTAGATTGAGTTGAGACACTGACAAATTAAACAAGTTTCGACAACATGTCGGAGAAGAAAAACGCCATTTTCGGTTCTATTTGTCTCTCATAGTTTTCCTCTCGACGGATTTTTGCCTCAAACTCCCATTGTGTGTTTAATCACGTGATTCTTTAATTTACTTTGATACCGACCGCCATTACCGGTTTGTTTCTCTTCCGTCAACGTTATATGCCTTCGTCTACGCTGGCTGCAATTCTACGGTTTGACCTTAATAACTTGTGGAACGTTCTAAGATTTCAGTTTGTTCGTCGTCGTTTGTACTCAACTGGAATAGGTATTTCCGTGTTTCACAGAAACATGTAAGCAATTAACTTTGTTTCGGGGCGATAACGGCTGTAATAGTTGGCTACAGTAGAGTTCCTTTATTACAGAAACCTTGGGATTTAAAAGACTGTTTAAACGAATGTGCCGTTATAGAGGTTGGGTCTTATATAAAGTGAATGAATAGCGAGAAACGATAATGGATAGATAAGAATCACTTTTTATTCTCTTTTCACAGTCTGACGCGTCTATACAGAACAAAGTATGCAAATTGAATTAAGGAATCAAAGAGATTTCATAATTATTGTCTATGTGGTTGTATGTAATTAATCCTTTGTTGAACGTGTCAATAAATTCTTGGGCGGGCAAAAGTTTAATTTGAAGATAAAAGAATAGTACACTCTGGAGAAGCTAATATGCCCAATTAGTTTAGGCGTTATTTGAAAGTGTAGGAAAATCCCCTTTGGACAAAACCCTGAAGGATGAAAACCTCTGGGGACAAATATTGTAAAGAATCCTAAAATCATAATTTAACAATCTTACCATCGAAAGTTGCAAAGGGTTGTATCCCTTTTTTATGCGTGTGTGTGTTTTTATGTGTTCAAGCACTCTTGCCCATACCATTCTATCAAAAAAAATTTGGAATCAGCATCGGTACTCCACTGAAGAGGTGGGTGGGTTTTTTAAAACTCTTTTGTGTCCTTATTTGACGGATTAATTTGAAGATGTTTTTACTCTGTTATAAATGTTTTAAACCAGAAAAAATATCTAAATACTCAAGAATCCAGAAGTTTTTAGATATTTTTTTCACTATATTTCATATGTTTTCCTTTGGAAAACCCTGGGATATCATTATTAGACTTTATTCTATCAATATTTATCCTTCAATAGAATTTTTTATATTATTTCAAATTTTGGTTGTCCAGTTATTGAGGATGATGGTGAGATTTTATTCCTCTCATTTGTATGAAATAGAAGTCTTGCTACAAGAAAAATGGAGGGTTAATAGTACTATACTATCGTTTCCCGCACCCTAATTCCAATACGATAACAAATCAAGTTGGATATGCCAATTTTCGTACGATAACCGAAGTTCAGCAATGGCGAGCCTAGTCATTGCGTTGATGTCCGGGAATACCAGATTGTTCCATGGTCGTCTCACTCTACGCTCTGTCCCTGATTAAGATAAACTATTGCCAAGTCACGACCGGACCGTGCAACCTGTCCACTTTCATGCTGATCCAAGGAGGACACATGACAGTGTGCTCTCCTAGAAGCCACTGAACTCATTTACTAGTGACAGTGATCATCATCATTAATTCCTGTTGCATTCTTTCACAAATCTCTGAGATTATGCTGAGACTTTGCCTACTTATTACGACTTTAATGAAGCGAAAAAATATAGAAAATTCTGGCTCTGCAACGCCCATGATGGACAAACGTAGCGGATCGTAGGGAAAGTCTATGTCCAACGACGGACATTAAAAGACTGATGATGATATTGATGATGATGATGTATTGAATGTTGACAGGGACATTTTGTACAGGATCCCAGATTCTTTCAAAAATAAGAAGAAATGAAAATTATTCATATTCGATTTTTTATATTGCAAGCAATAGTTTTTAAATAAATGAATCTGGAATTTCCATCATGAAAAAATTATTTCCATTGTCTCCAAAAAATGTGACATCGCTTTCCGAACTATCCATTCAGTTCAGTAGGATATTCATTTTTGCACATTAGACAAACTAATTTAGAAGCAAATGTTACAGCACTGGCTCTTTAAGTCATTTATAACAAGCTCGATTCTCACCGGATGATCAGTCAACAATACTCAAGTGAATGTGGAGTAGCCAAGCTGTTAACGGCACACAGCGTTGGATCGGCGAACCATACTCAAACTCCATCAGAATTTATTTTTGCATTCACCTTTCAGTGATGCCGTTGAGATAGGTTGGTAACCCCCCCCACCCTGCCCACACATCATTTGTCAGCTTGGCAGGATAAGACCCATCTTACTGATGTCTCACATTTACTCGCTAGAGGTTCGTGCAACAACAAACCTTGGAAACTGATTTTTAAAAATCCATTCCCTCCTTCTTTACTTAGCATAATCTCTTAGCTCTGCCAACGGAGTTGGAAGAGGTTTATGTATTCACCCATGTCCGTCCACATATTTTCCTCACGATATCTCCCAGAGTTCTCAATTAAATTCAAAGAGAAATCGTCGAAGAGGGACTGCGGAAGAATTTGAATGAGGAATACTTTCTATGTTGTAGAGATAGTTTTATTGTGCAAGAATTGAGATTAGAGACAGAGAAATTATTTAATAAAGCAAAATTTGATTTTCAAGGGAAGCAACTCAATACTTGTGAATTTTCTGTCCTTGTTTTTTTTATATAATTTTCTTAAAAATCTGCGTTGGCAAAGGTATGCCCACTCTTGGTACCCTCTCGATAACTATGTGATCTCTATTTTTCAAGACAGCACATGATTGGGACACTTAGCTTAGAAAGATTTGCTTCTCAGCCAAAAACATTTTATTGCTTCACTTTTCTGGCTTATTTACAACACTTATCTTTATATATGATGCCTGTTATTTCCGTTTGTTCGTCTTAATTTTCTCCTCTATTGTAATCTTCTTTTAGAATTAACTTCTTTGTGTCTGTTGACGTTGATGACTGTCCTTTGGCAAGAGGATTGTCACGATTTGGATGGTGAGAATCAAGCATAATAGCTGGAGCTTCATTCGAGCACAGGATTTTTTTTTTATCTTATTAGAAACTGTCAACCCAGCTACCTCCAAAACTGTCAACATAGGTTTCTTCAGTTTTCAAGTTGGTTAGTTTGGCAGGCTGGCAAGTTGACTAGGTATGTATCACGCATACAAGCCGCACAAATAGAGATAGAGGGCTGGAATTTTCAACGTTTAATCTATATGTCTGATAAAAAAAATCTTTTTCGAAGTATGTTATTTTTCAATCCCGCTTGAATAGGTTGCGAGCGTGGGATCCAATTTACAATGTGAGTTCATGCTAAATTGATCCCTTGGTTTATGTCCGTTCATCTTTTGAAAAGACAGAATTGTTTTTGTGATTTCTGCCCAACGAAAGGCGTGAGAAGTAACGTTTCTTTCCATTGTTTTTTTTTATTGATCACCCCCAACACTGCATGGACGGTTTCTATTGAGTGACTAACCAGACCTGTTTATTTCATATTTTCATACAAACCCGAGCTACCGAAACCTTGATTTCCTTTGCCTTCTAACTGTTTGTCCCATTATTTGTTCGTGTTAAGGTCGCTTTGCTTAAGCCTTGATACTTGTTCTAAACGAAGCCAGCAATAACGATGCGCGTTGTTATTGATACTTGCTTCCGTGTTGGCAAAGATTTATTGGTTGTACTGCATGCGCCTCAATAACAACCATAGAGGTCGTGAGATCGAATCTCACCAGGAGCTCACTCTTTATTTTTGACCCGTGCTGTTTGCATGCTGCGTAGACTGACGGCCTGCGTTAAAGTTGTGATGAAAATAACTAGAAAATTTATTTGAGATAAAGTTAAATAGCAGTCAAATCGATACAATGGGTTGCAATACTTCATATAATAACAAAGAAAATAAAATCACAACCAAAGAAATAATGCAATAATAAATCCTTATCAACGAAATGCAAATGACTCTGTTGCTTCAATGTCTTCAAAGAGACCAAGTTCAGCATGGGTCAACGGTCAAACTGTCTCGACTATAAAAAACACGATAAAGAAAACATCTCGAATAAATCAGACAACGATAATTATAATTCCCCATTTTTGAAATTCAACAGAAAATGTCATATTAAATCCCCTTTTCTTTTCACACTGAAACTTGAAAGTAGGATTTTGGTGTCTGTGTTTCCAAATCAAACTTCAATCACTATTGAGATATGTACCTTAAAGTTTCACGAATACAAATCATCTGGAATTTTAAACTCATATCCAGTGGGTACATAAGTGGGCGACCTCTTCTCGTTTTTCAAAAGCTTTACTGGGTGCATTTGTTTAAGCAGCTCGAATATCTACTGCGGAAGTTTTTTGTGAAACGAAGTATGAAGAACCTTGAACATAAAATATATTCCAAAAATTGGTTTATTGGATCTTTCAATATAAGTAACAATCAATCCATTTTTATGTATAATTTGCGTGGGTTTAGATTGAACTACAAGAGTTACGGCAGAATGGATATTGGCATAATACAATCACTAAAGTGGAAAGGAAGTTCCTATCTTGAGAAATTTTTTTTTTCTTTAAAAACACTCGTTACTCTGGCCTTGAATGCAACCCCTGGCACCAGTTGAAGATCTACTTTATATATTACCAAACAAGCAATAGATATTTTCTTAGCTTAAAACTCAATTCTGATGCGAGAATGCGATCATGTGGCATCCCACAAAGTTGAATTCGTAAATCTGTAATGACTACTTGCAACATTACACCGATAATTGCTCATAAGAATGAATCAAGTTGAAGCTGAGTAATGTATTCCTTCGTACATAGCTAATAGTATTGCTTTATTTTCACATCTCATTCTCTATTTTCCCAATATCCCTGTTGTATCACCTTGGAGATCGTGATAGGTGTATGGGTAGGTAATTCGGAAGTCAAGGGAGTACGTGATGCGAAAATGAAGCAATCCTCCTAGCTCTATGGGAGGAACCACATGTCTTTTAAGGGACTGCACTATTTATCTTGAACTAGCAAGAAACAGTGTTATATATCTGTGCGTGTGTGTAAGATTATATTCTCGACGTAAATTGATACACGAGGATGGATGAAATATTAGCAAAGCAATATTTGTTATCTATAAATCCGAATAGGAAAATGTATTCTCTTTCCGAGGGTTAAAACCTTATTAACTAGAAACTGCTGAGAGAGAGCAAGCAGCCTCTGCCAATACCATCGTCTAAAAAAACTACGTGAAAATCGGCTCACAAAACCTCAAATGCAATGAAGGTAAGTTTTAGAAATCCCTGAATCCACCCCAAAATTTAGCTAATTCTTTTTTAGCCCATCACCAACCCCAACAAGAAATTTCGTTGAAATTCCCTGCGAACTATGTTGGCAGGGGTAAATTCATCATCATCATCAGTCTTTAAAATTATCCCTTGCTATATCACAAAGCTAAAATGGACAATATAAGTTGATTCATTTATTTATCAGTTTATTTATTCAAGAATCGGCCTTGAATGAATAGATCTCTACAGCCTTAACACAATTGTTACGTCAATAAGCCATTCTTAGGTTCTATAAAAACGAATCAATTCCTGCTAATTCGAACATTTAAAAACTGAATGCCTCACAAAAATGAATCAGAGTGACATTTACTCGATTTTTCATTTGCATTTAGTTTCCTTTTCAGTATCCTTTATAATGAAATTTTGCTGTCCTTTCTTTTTTTTAAAAATATATTAGCCTTACTTAGCCCAAATTCAAAAACACAATTTAAGGGTTTTTCCCCGCCACTCGGTGCAGGACTTTCAGGGAAATCAAGGAAAATAGAGAGAAAAACAAGCAGATATAATTAACATCAAATCCTAAACGCACAGGTGCATGTGTAAAATTACTTCCGTTTGTGTACTTCCGACTGTAGGGATTTTTTCTTCAATATATAAACCTTACTCAGCACAGATGTAAGAAAAAAGGGGGGGTTCAAGGGCTCCCCTACCACTTCTTTAAGACTTTCAGATAACTCTAAGAGGAGAAGGATAGAAAAAAAGGAAATAATTACCATTAAATCCTGAACTTACGCGTGCATGCGCAAAATTACTTCCGTTTGTGCACTTCCGGCAAATTGCGTATGTCTTTGTTCCTTTTTTTGTGCTGCATCTTTTATATAAAAGATCTTTTTTTTTCTTCTTCTCTTTCATCAAACTGACTCCGAGCAGAAGTCATCACAGAGTGAACGTAGGTTATTATTATTATTTAAAGAGAAGAAAATCGGTGGTTATAAAAAAAACAAAAAAAAAACGCAAAATCATTACTTATTGTATTTCTTTCGCTCAGTTACAATCACAGGCTATTTTTGTCTTCGTGATTAGCACACATTTCCCCAGCTATCCGAAAGAAGTAACATTGGCCAGACAGAAGAGGTACAGGTGGGGCTAACGATTTTAAGAGGCCCACTTACCCTGAAGGAAACAAATACTATTGTATTTACTGCTTCTTCTTACAGCATTGTACTCTATTGTCTCATATACATTAGGTAAAAAATTGATTGTCAATGCCTTTCTTTATAAATCATCTTAGTTCTTTATTCTGTTCTATTCCTTGTGAGTTCATCATGTACACTATACGTGCATACATATACATAAATTAGGCGTATTCAACACTGATCAATGAAATACTTATTGAAGAAGGTTACATTACCCATTTGATTTTGGCCTATCACAATCTTTGTCAAGCCCTATGAAATGAAATAAGGATTTTGAAGGGGCCTATTCCAGGGAGAGGGCACGATTACCTTTTTCTTAAATATTCTTCCAGATCTTTTCTGTTCCGTTACTTGTAGGTGCTATCATGTGCATTGCATATATATATATATATATATATATATATATATATATATATATATATATATATATATATCAATAAAACATGTATATTTAGTAGTGATTACAAAATGCTCCATGAGCTATTTGAGTTCTCATCAAGCCTCGGTCTATTACCAGTTTTTCTCGGTCTAGGTTGAGCAATCCTATTTTTATTGAAAAGCTTCGTAAGCTGAAGTGGCGTACAGCGGAGAAAATTTTTTTTTGTTCTTAAGAGTTGTTTTCCAAATTGATGCCCCCACGAAAACTGCTTTCTGCCAAATTGTTCTTACTCAGGGATGGATCCAAGCTTTTGAAATTTCTGAGCAGGAAGGATATTGAGTAGGATGATTGAAATGGAGAGCATCATTTTTTTTTTTTTTTTTTTTTTTGCAAATAGATTTATGTAAAAAGAAATTTGGAAAATCAAAAACAAGTGATATGCGATCCGGTCTTTTTAACTTATATTTGAGCCGAAGATTTTTGCAATAGAATCAACAGAAAAGTAAAGTGTAAAAAAAACAATCAAAAAAATTTCCCACGGAATCACTTAATAAGAAAAATCATGATGAATAGGACAGAGGACATCTTATATCTTTCTCAGACTTTCGTTATTAAAGTTGATTTACAATTGATTGATTATTTGATTTTTTTTCTATAAAAAAAATCATCTGGGTATTTTTTTTTAAATTTTACTTCGCACGAGGCAGGATTGGGGAGATTCAGTACATTCTGCCTACCCTGCGTTTGCGCTTGTATCCAAGTGCGAGGTGTTGTTTGATGATCAGCAGGTTGGTGTCGTAAGTTGCAGAGCCTCATAGACCTGGCATTGCGGTCTGATATTCATTGATGGACACTCGCTGATTATGAGACAGGTTGGTGCAAAAACAGTGACAATTTTGATTCTTTCGGACGGCCGTACAGTTGTACGTTTGTTGTTAAGGGGACAGTTCAATTGTACAACCAATATGCTAAAAGATCGATAAAGATCATTGCTACTGCATTGATCAACAATAACTTAACAATTAATAACTGGCATGGTACGATATAGGCAGTTTCAACAAGTTCGGCTATTAAAACTTCAAACAAACACACAGGAGAGTGTCAAGAGAGAGTTAAAATGCTGAACTCATTTTTCGCCGACCAGTATTAGCAAAGCAGACAATTGGAATTGAACTACATCTATGCTTGAGGCATTATGAAGATGTTCTGAGGAGAAATTTGGCAATGGCCAGCAATATCTCTATAGGTATATAAATGTTTTAAAAAAAAGGTGAAGGAAGAATGTATACGGGTTGTATAAGGGGTCAGTAACATGATTTGCAGTGTTTGTATCATGTATTTGTTGAATTCTAACCAATAAGAAAAGTTCGAAGACGTTGCCAAACGATTACCTGGGGGTACAACTCGTATTCCCAATTTTCAAAATCTTCTTCACTGTTCCAGTAATAGTGGCCTCTAAATAAACTGAAGCCTCCCATCAGATAAATGCCAGATCTGGAAAGTAGGAATAGAAATACAGCTCGATGAATACATTCTTTAAAAGCATATATACATATATGACATTATTATTGAGCGGACAATACAGAACCTAGTAGTATTTAAATCAAATTTATTATTCTAACATATTTTGCCTGTCGGCTTTGTCAAAATTGTAATTTTAAAACTAATATAACAAACTTGATTTAAATACTACTATTTTCCGTATTGTCCACTCATATATATATATATATATATATAATGTGTGTGTGTGTGTGTGTGTGTATACACACACTGATATTCCATTTGCAATGATCTCCCGTTATTACAAGATGAATGTATCATTGTGATTGGTTTTAACAACGTATATAGAATGTACATTAAAATGGGGCTATTGCAGGAATCGAGCCTGCGACCGATAGGGTAGCCGCTTCAACATTCACCGTGTAAGAACGGGAGATCATTTGAAATAGAGCTTAAATGAATATAACGTAATCTACAATTATTTCAGTTGGATTACACACCCATTTCTTAATAATATATATATGTGTGTGTGTATGCGTGCGCGCATGTGTATATATGTGTATGTGTGTGCGTATTCACACGTCTGGTTAAATACGATATAAAAGGAGGATTTTGGTAAATTTTTTTATGAAATTTCTCTTTCCGCACAAAAAATGTATATTTGGATTCGTAGAGTGATACTTGTCCAAAATCATACCTACCGCTATCGGCAAAACAATTGGCCATTTTCAAAGTTTCTGATAATCCCACAATTATTTCAACCACGGTGAATTTGACTCGGTCATTGACGTGTTGATATGACGTGGTAGTTGGTGGAAAACGTAAATTCTTAATTGGGAGGGGTTTCAATAGCAGGATACACTAAAAAGTTCAGGGTCCCCATTAGTCATCATCTTTTTCTAGTCATGCAAGCATGGTTGGATTTGGTTATCAAAATTATATTATAGTTCAAGATGGTCGACTGGTTCTCAGTACTGTGTACATGGAGAGTTCCCTTCGTAAGATGGTATATGAATTTTTTCTTCTTTCACGAACGATTTCTGTGAATGTCTACCACTCATCAGGCCTTTTCATTTACATAGAAAGCGCTTTCCAAGAACGTACGTTCAATATATGACGTACTCATCTAATAAAACATGGGAACACCAGCTTGCAGAGTTTTAGCAATATACCTGAACGGAAAATCGTCCATATTCTAATTATTACCACGTCTTTGATTTAAAAAATTCTCTTCATATCATAAATGGATTTCCTTGACACAAGAAGTGTATTTGGGGAATATACGTTTAATATGATATTAATAGAATTACTTATCATGTGGTGTACTTAACCAATAGGACACAAGCACGCCAGCTTGTGGGATTACAACAATATGTCCGAATTGAAAATTGGCCATATTGTATTACTGTCTAACTTTTTGGATTTAAAACATCCTATTTTCATTTCATCGTATTTCCTTGACGAAGAAAGCGTATCTGGGGGATCTACGTTTTAATATGATATTGCTAAAATTGTCACGGGATTTACCAAACAGAAAAGAAAAAAGACCTAAGTGTACTTACTCGCATATTTGTAAGTTTTACTGCCTCCAGCTTTGTATTTAAACCATCCTTTTGTCTCCTCTTATAAATGTATTTTGCAGCAAAGATCAGCTACAAGAAAAATAAGTTAAGAAATAAAAACCCAGCGAAATGAGGGAAATGAAATTTTTAAGAAGAAAAATTCGAAATCAAAAGTACATTCAATATTCTAGTCCAATAAGTGTTTACTAACTATATTTTGATGTTTCTCAATAGCCGTGGAAATTTTGAATAAATCCATTGAATCTTTCATTTTATAGAAGTGATTTGTTGAAAAATGTTCAGATCACAGTTTAGGCATTCAATCTCTCTATTTCTATTTCCCACACTCTTTCCCCGAGCTTTTATCTTTCTTCCAATCACAGTTTTTGCACCTCTTCGTTTATCCCGCCTTTGCTGTTTCCTGCGCAATACAATCTCAGCTTTTTTCCCCAACTTTCCTCATTTCTCTATACATCTCTTTCGGGGTGTTCTCTTTGTATATTTCTTTCGTGGTTTCTCATTCACTCTTTCCATCTCAATCTGAATCTGTCTCTCTCTCAAGTTGTCTGATCATGATAATATGCCTAGGAAATCACTTTCGATGCAAAATGTTTTTGTAAGAATATTTTGCGTTTTACTTAATAAAGACGATTGAAATAAACTAAATAAGCTTGAGTCAAGGTTTATGTAATTTTGTTGAATACTGTCAAATTTCTTCAGGCACATTGAGCAAAATTCAGTTAAGTTTTAAAAGAAATCAATTCCTCGCCTAAGTTAAAGGAAATTATAAAAAAGAAGTTTGTCAGATTTTTTGTGACACAAGTTAAGAGAGAGGCAATTTTCGCAGTCGTGCAAGTACAAATTTGGCAAATTTTCAATTCAATTTTTTATTCATCGAGATATTTCTTTCAAGAATATCTAAGAACCATGAAAAAAAATATGAGGAAAAATGATACAGGTTTCTCCAACCCGCTTTCCGAAAGTAGAGCGTTAAAAAAAAAAATCATGGAAGCAAAGTAGCAACTACCATTAATTTATGTCGGGAAAATTTTGGAACGTACCTAGACCCCCCCCCTTCAAATACTCTTTATACTGTTTGCCGTTTTACGCAAAGCGTCACACCTTTATTAGTTCTGTTGTGATTTTTAGAATCTTTATGACACATCAAGGCTATGCTATCAGTTGCATAAAATAAATCGAGAAAAAGCGTAGATAATCATAGACTTGGGGTCTTCCATAAAAGGGAAGAGACGTAAAATGAAATTTCGTAAAGCGGGGGATATTTTCCTCAGGTATTTCTGGCAGATTTTAGCAAACGGTTTGCAGATGATCGACATAAAACACATTGAAAAAAAAAAAGACTATTCTTCAATTGAAAGAAGGAAATAAAAATGGATCATTCCTTTTAGGGTTATCCAAGGGCCTTTTATAATAATCGTTACCAGAAACTAAGAGGATAGATTATTTAGTAAACAGTTATGAGTTAATAAATCCAGGAAGTAGCAGCTAAATCATGTAGTACTTATTATAGTTAGTATTTTCTTGGTTTTTCTCTCGGTAACAATCGACTCTTCCATTTAAATCGGAAATTACGATATCTCCTCACCGTTTGAAACTGTAGACTCTGGAAGGAATTAAGTTTTTGCTCCTCATATGATCAACTCAGGAACTCATTTTTTTAATCTTTAATGAGGATCAACTAGTCATAAATAATAACTATAATGATAATACTACTGTTATTGCTGATGAAGGAGAAGAAAGGGATTACGATGGTTGTGAGGAGGACACGAATACGTGCTTTTGCAAAATGATAAAAGTTAATCTAATAACGCCCCGGGAATTCAAAAGTTAGGTCGCTCTTTTGATTGGACTGCGATAAACATAGCAACAATCATGGCGGTTTTACGACAGTCACAGATTGAAAGAGACTCGACGGTTGAGAGACTTCTCATTTGTTGGTCAGAAAGAAGACATTAAAACTGATAGAGCTGTACTCGAAGGAAATGAAGACCACGGGGAAAGAGGATACGATTCAGGATACGAAAGAAGATGGAGAAAAATAACAGTCATGGGCAAGGCTGTTTGTCCCAAACACATACGGACACACACATACATACACAATAGTGGATCCGACTTTCCTAAGGTGACGGGGATTGAAAGTTGGAACCTTATAGTCAATAAAGGATAACAGTGCGGCAAAGTTGTTAATGCACTCGTAGAGGGAAAGACAGAGGTGCTAGACCGGCGACTAAGATGGACTGCCTTACAAGGCTGAAAGACTCTAACTGACCTGCTGGCATAGAATGATGAAGAGTGTGAATTCTTTTTTCTTTCTGCTTGGCTGGTTGTAATACTGGACTCTCCCACAGGGGTGTTAGAACTAAGCTAAAGAAAATATTTCCTGCCTTCTGTTTCGAAGTATACACTCTTTCTGAACTTATCCAAACACCGTACTTTTTCTGTCGGCACACTGGGTTCTTCTACCGGAGGGGGACGTTTTGCTGATAAAAATATCTCCTAACTACCATTTGAGACAATGAACAGAAACAACTCCATTGTTTTTTTTTTTTTTCTTCAAACTGTTTCATGGCGATCCAAGTAAGTGATTATCTAATAACAAAGATAACTTTGCAAAATGGTAGACGCAAAATTAAAGATGGAAAATACGAAGCCAGTAATTTACTTATATAATAGGCCACATCATAGACTATATTTTTTCTGGAATATTTGCTAACAAAAATAACTAATGAATTATAATCATGAAATAATCTCTTCTATCTATTTCATTTCGCAACAAACAATGCAACTATGAAAAATAGAATTAATTTATTTCAGTTTTAGTGACCTTGACGATCATTTTTAAACTTTTTGAAATTCAAAAACATAAAAATTATAAAAACATCAAATTCTCATGAATATTTTTTTTTCAAATACATAAAATAATCCTGGCTTATTTTTGTTGAAGATAAGCAAAAAATCAGAAAAATATGATTTCATTTCATTTCTTTATGAATACAGTGCAATTGCGAATTTATGTAAATACAGCTGTCAATTTTTTTCTACAAGGGTAAACTAGTTATTGATGATAATGTAATTACCATTTTTTGAATGCAAGAAGAAAAATATATTTGAAGATTTTTTTTTTTTTTTTTTTTTTCGAACGTGAATTTTCAAGAAAGTTCAATCAAAGCTTCTTTGGCCACTGGAGCGATTAGCACTCCATTAATAATCGGATATCCAGTTGTGAATAAATAGCGTCATTTTCTTTTAATTTGCGTATATAAATAGTTTTATTTATATTAAAGAAAAAGATCTTTCACTCATCATGTTCGACTTTAGATTTTCAATATCTTTTATCAATGAAATTTTTTGAAAAGAAGTTTTATTCAATACCTCTTTCTCCCGCTTCCTCTTTCAATTTTTTGAAAGAATTTTTATCAATTTCTGTTCGTTTTTGTCTCCTCTGTTCTACTGATCAGTGTGTCAGATTTAACTTCTTGTTTTGTTGAATCTTTCTTATCTGAAATCAACAGACGGCGAAACGGAAATGAGTTTCGAACAGCCATTGAACAAACGATGTCCGGTCCGTTTGAATTGATGGTGGTAACACTCGCCACCCTCGCCAAATCACGCTTTACAAATACAAAAACAGCGAAGTTCAGACTGTGGACGTGATTCGATGAGATTCTGCGTGACTTCGTTAAATTGATGACGTCAAAGCCCCTTTTCTCCTTTTGTTCCTTTGCCTATAAGTTGTGAAGTCTTGAAAAATGGGTTCAAAAGTACAATTCAGTGACACTTTTAGGGTTTGGCTTCTTTTTTTACTTTCTCAGAGTGGAAACAAAAGAGTCCCACCTGATGTAATATTGACAGATTGTTGTCTTATAAGGCTGGGCTTCTTACAAAAGGGGTCGGTTCCTCTGGCAGTCGCTAAGAGATTATTGGGGATCACAGAAATATTAGGAAAAGTTTTTTTCTAATAACAATTACGTAACTAATTTTATTATTATCACTATTCAAAAATGTACTCCTTCAAGTGCTATTTTAAAATGGCAGAATTCTATCCTCTTTTTTCTTTTAAAAAGATTTCGTTTTTGTTACGTTTTAGTAATTTAATCTAATAAAATGATTTATTCCTCTTGTAATAATCCTCGTAAAACTTAATAAATATACTTTATAAATAAGTTTGATTCTTTTTTCACAATTATTTGAATCACCCTTGCTGACGATGACTTAGCACAAGATAATCACTTTTGTATGTTTAATATATGTTAGATTACTGCTAGATTATGGCTAAAGACTTGTCATATAGTTTTATCTGTTGTCTTCGATACAATGAGTGAGGAATCACTAAATATTTCTTTTCATCAAAAGGGGTCACAAATGACGAAGTATCCGAACCTTTGTTATAAGGGATGGATTTTCCACTTATTTGCCAGGGTGTAGCCTGTTTCTGTATTAAAATATGTTTTTACTTTGATTTTTTTTTCATCTTTGCTCTTTTATTTCTTGTCGGCAGGTATTTCTTAGTGGTTGTGAAGGATTGTTTTTCATTGAGATATTTATCATCTTCTAAATGTATTAGACAAATTATTTCGATATTCCTATCGGCCTCAGTGGTGTGTCCATCGTAAGAATGTATTCTGTATTTCTTCACCGATACCACGGATAAAAACAAAAAAATGTAGAAACCTATGTTGACAGTTTTTGTGGATGTTTTCTGATGTGCTCAAAATTAGATGGAAGGATCTCAAGTCGGCACATTATTTTGGAAAAGAAATTGGGATCAGTGGTACTGTCTGTAATTTCCAAGGGGTCATTAATATTCAATGAATTTTTCGGAAGATTAATTTCCTTGGTGTTTATGCTATAAACACGACGTTTCGGACTAGTCATCCCAAGGTCTCCTTCAGGTTTAATATCTGAATGTGATGGCGGAAAACAGGACTTTTCAATCATGAACAAGTCATGCCTAATCTCTTAAAGATTGAGTGAGTGAGAAAAATTTGAGAAACCCTGATCTAGAGATGTCATTCTCAACAGGGGCAATATTGCCCCAAAGGGGGGTGAAAGTTGGGCAGGCCCGGGAATAGATTGTCAGATACAAAATTGATTTTTCTTTAAAAAAAATACAATAGGCAATCTTTCATTTCGTACCGGTAAAGCCGAAAAATAAAGGGACCTACGTCTCAAAGCTCCAGATATCCACCAAGTACAATTTAATGTGAAATTTACATGTTATCACTAAGATAAAACACTAGATAATTAAAAGCGATGTTCCTTTTAGGAGATGTAAATCAGACTACTTGATGTGAGTATTCATTTGATTTAAATAATTATATAATACAAAGCAGTTATTGTCAGGGGGCGCAAAATGTGAGCAAAGGGGGGGGGCAATAAATCTATAAGATAACGTAAAGGAAACGGTAGCAGAAAAAAAAACGTTAAGAAAGCCTGATCCAGAATGATGTTTTTCGGAGTTATCTTCATTCTTTATACCAACTGAAGTATCGTGACAACCTCATCCCAGATTTTCCCGAGCAACAAGCGTTCTCGTTATTGCCCTGGAAATTGAATTAAAAACACCAACCGAACATAGCGGACGAATGAAGAACGATTGGTGTGAAATGCTAAAAGCAAGAACCACAATTTATGTTAGTTTTCGTTTCGTTTCGTTTTGTTTTTTTACTTTCTTCTGAAACGCAAAACTTGTTGACGTGTTGCTCAACTTTCGAGAAGACCAATCGATTGACGAGCGGCAAATGTTTTTGAGAATCGAAGGATAAATATTTTACTGCAAACTCGCCATTAAATTCTATTAGCCCTTGTCACGTTAAATTTCGTTACTGAAAATGCGTGTGAATCTCCTTCTTTCCGCCCTGCCATAGTCAATATTCGCGATTTCTTTTCTCTTTTCTTTTTTCACTTCCTATTCCAAGTTTTGTGCTCGTTGCTTCTTCGGTTCTTTTCATCTTCATTTATTTATTCCGCATTTTTAGTTTGTTCGCTTTTTTAGTTTTTCTGAAGGAGGAGGGAAACTGAAAAGGTGTCGAATACTTTTTTTTTCAGAACTTAGGCTTCTTTTTATTTATTTATCATCTATTTTTTTTTTACGGGTTTGCAGTTTTGATCACTTTATTTTATAAGGCATTTACCTTTTCGTTTCCAGTGGCAGATTTTAGTTTTCTACTTGACAAATTTATCGGAAGTTGAAACTGTCTAATTTTCATCTTATAAAAATGCAGTTTCCTTAACTTGTTGCTCGGGTATAAATGTTTTTGTTTTGCTTTTGTTTTGATTTCGATTTTATTTGTTGTTGTTGCTGTTGTTTTCATTTAAATCGATTCAATGAGAGAATATCCAGGCCTTGACGTCGACAGCAATCAGTTAGAAAATGCCTCGCCTATCCTGACACACGAAAGAGTTGAGCATTTGTAAATAGAAATGACGTAAAGCAAAGAGGCAATTAACATTAATTTGTATGGGAGAATCTTTTAGAGTTCCCAGAACCAAAAATTGGCCTTGCGTGTGGTTGTTGCTACGATTGACAGCGCTGCAATGATTTCAGAAAATGATTTTAATTTTGTATTTGAATTTTGAAAGGTTATGTTGCTCTACAGCAGGTTTGCAGGATTTTTAGGGGGTGTGGCTACAAAGGACTATACGAGTGAGTTGTGTGAGGCTAAGCAGTCAAGCCTTCTATATCAGTTACAACAGACATCGAATCTCAGTTTCTAACATCGAGGCAGAAAGATGAAGAAGGCAATTTTAGATTTGGGAATGCTCATATTTTTTCTATATAAATTAGTAATCTCTTTATGGCTTTATGACATTTCGGATTGTGGGGAGACCTTTACTGGTGTAGGTATTTCGTGGAAAGAAGTGACGTGAATCGACTTTGGAAATCTTGAATACCTGTATACCCATGTCATGCCTAATCTGGCACAAGACCAGTTTAATTGAGCGCCCAGTGTGCATTTCAATCGCTGAACTAAATTTGATATGCTCAAATTGCTTGTCAACCAACACGCTATAATGGGTCCCGGAAGGTTATTTGCATAGATTCAAAAAGTACTAAATTTGGGGAGTTGCTATACGATAGAATACCAGATTGGATAAGGACAACCTGTATTAGGAACCGTCAACAAAAATGTCAACATAGGTTTCCTCAGTTTTTAAATAGGGCTATGTATGTATGTATGAATCATCCGTATGGGCCACACCACTGGAGCTAGAGGGTTGAAAATTTGAGAATTTACTCCTCATTTTGTCAAGAAAAAAAGTTGGTTTTTGACGGCTCCCCATATATGTTTTTAGCTGGGAGAGGTCAATTTACAATGTCATTGGATGATGAATCGATCGATTAGTTTGTGTCCAAAGGCATTCACGGTTGTTGTTTTTAACATTCGAACTAATTAAATGATCACCGCACAACAAAAGAAAAAAGAAGTATCTTGTCCATTTATCACTTTTTTTTCCAATTCTATTAATTCATCCCGCTCTTTGCTCGTGCGACGGTTTCTTTTGGGTGACTAACCAGACCGATCTTTCTTTCTTTCAGATTTCGGTAGCTTTTTGGAGAATTTCTTTTCCTATGTGTGTGTGTGTGTGTGTGTGTGTGTGCGTTTGTGTGTGATTGAGTGACTGACTTCAGTGTCTTTGCTTGTAAACTCGTCCAAGTTCGATATCGCAGTGTTATCTCAGTCACGCACCAATAGTCATTGACTGACAGGAAAACTTGAAATTCTGACACGAAATTCCCGGATGTCCATCATTGCATTCCACAAACACAAAACCTAAAAACTAAAAAGCACCCGGTGAGTTCATACCTCGTGCACTAACTGAAAAATGAGGGAAAACAAAACATTGAAAATCAGCGGAGAGAATGCAATCCTCGTGATTTATACAAATATTGAGTTACTCCCTTTGAAATTGAAATTTAGGTAACTATTCAATTCTGTGCAGAACATTAAAAAACATCTCCCCATCGAAATGTAATTCCTTTATTCCTCTCTCCTAATTGAATCATTCTTTTGATGTCCCATTGTCCAAGCTTACATGAAATCTCATTGAAAACTTTTTCGTTTTCTGCAGATGATCAGACGAGTTGCTGAAACATAATGAGGGACATATATATATATATATATATATATATATATATATATATATATATATCAACATTTATATCCAACTCCGATCAAAAATGGGTTACATTCCATTGGAATTAAAATTTAGTTAGCTGTCTGTATCAAACCTAAAAAATCATGCGAAGAAACCCTAGGTTGGCAAAATTTTGGTAGAGCAAGTCCGACTTTCAAGAACAGGAAAATCTCACTAGTCCTAAAAATAACAGTATACAACTAATATATCCTCCCAATAGTCACATGATGGTGATGATGATGACTTAACCTTTTTTTCATGCAAAATACCAAAATTTATTCCAAACAACTTCCTTTATCCGCCCCAAAATTCGATTACTCTTCCTATGGCCCATTACCCAACTTGCCAGAAAATTTCACTAGAATAAGATTTTGTGTGGACAGTCAAACGGAAGGACACACGCACAGAATGATGGTCATGAGTGAATGGATGCTGGCAGAGATAAACTAAAATCAGGCAAAATTCTTTGAATTCAGCCATTTTTTTTTTAATTTTTTTTTTTTTTGTTCGTTTTCCGACTTGGTTTTTTTCTTAATTTGTATTACGACTTCTTTTTATCCGTTCAGTTTTTGTCGGTTTTTGTTTTTCTTCTGTGTTTTTTGTTGTTACTTCCTCATTCAATCCTGTTTGCAGGATTTTTTTTTCAGAATTATGAACCTGTTTTCAAATTTGTTTTTATCAAAAGAAAATGGAAAATCATTGATTTCCAACAAGTTGTTTTGTTATTGCACTTTCCTCGATCTCCTTTATGTCATTATTGTAAAGATACCAATTTTTATATACACGCGAACACTTTAACGAAAATATGCATTTCTCTTTGTTTTCTTCGTTTTTGTTATTTATAGACTTTAATGTAAATAGACACACGCATGCACATTCATACATAAAAATATACATACATAAAAACATACATACATAAAAACATACATACATAAAAACATACGCACATTATGTATGTATGATCATACCAATAGATAAAAATAAGCTTTCGAAATGAATGAATATCCCTTGTTCTCTGTTCACTCTGATAAATATTCTGGCCATTAGTATAACTGAACTTCTTACATTCAACTGCATTGTCGGTTAGATTAGTTTTTGTTTGGCTGGGATACTCTTGGTTTCGTCCATTTTTTTTTTAGTTATTTTTTTCCTTTTTTCCACTGAATCAGCGTAGCCATCAAAGATGGTGAAGGGTTCTATACTTTTTACATATGCATATGTTTGTTTGTTTATGTGTTTGGTTTCGTGTCCAAATGCTCCTGGTTCCACCTTTTTGTACATAATTCGAAAATTGGCATCGGTACTCCTCTGGAATCTTTTTTTAAAAATTATTTTTTGATTCTTGTAAAAATAAGCTTGTTGATCATTTATTGGTCTTACTATGACGGGTTACTTCTTAACATCAAGATTCATCAGAAACTAGATATTTCTGAATGCTTTTTTACACTATTATGGATGTTTTCCAGTGAAAAACACCCGTTATGTCTTACAAAGGATTTATCTTGACTATTTTTATTTTTGTGATGGAAGAAATTTTTACATGACTTCATTTTTTACGCTACGGTTGTTCAATTATTGACTTTGATGGCGCTATGCTTTTTTAAATACTTTTTTTATTCGTTTTTTCTCTTTTTCTCTTGTCTTTTACTCCATCTCCTTGCGTTCCCCCTCAATTTAATTTTTCTGTTTTCTCTTTCTTTTTGCTTTTTCTTTTCTTTTGCTTTAATTTTTTCTTCCTTATTTTTTTCTTTTTTCTTCTTTATTTTCCTTCACTGTGCCACGTTTTTCTTCGCCATCTTTTTTTTCTTTCTAATTTCTCTCTGCTTTAATTTTTTTTTTCAACCTTCAACCATACCTTTTTTCATCATTCTTCTATCCACTCCAGTTTTTTTCTTCTTTCTCTTTCCACTTGGTCTTTTTTTTCTTTCAAAGTTCTCCTTTCCATAACCGGCCATCTTGAACAGTCATCCAATCCCATAGCTTGACAATCACATCGGCCATTGATGCAAATAGAAACAAATGCCGAACCCATGTTTCAGGAACGGATATTAGTCAAATAATTTATTTGTGCTTCTGAAATTATAAACAACTTAAACTGCAACTTCTTTGCAATTAGGCTTGTCCCGTAAACAAGCAACAGCTAACTGTCCATGCAAAGCATCAGAAGTGAACATCCGATGGTGAACAAGGTTTCAATTCTCCTTCAATTATGGATTTATTTATCATTTTTTGTGACAATATTGCGTGAAAGTGTTTGAACATCTTTTTTTTTTTTCGCACAGAATAACTTCAATATTTTATAGCGATAAGAAAATATTATTCATAAAGTCTAAAACGGTGATTTCTAAACGAGAGGCATTTTGAAGCCAGGTAGATTTTGAAGGGTGGGATTTCAGCCCGATATATGTGAAACGACTGGATTCAGTTGGAGAGATAGATGTGTAGAGACTGATATCGATGGATGGATTTGAAGAGACTGATATATATATATATATATATCCCAACATCTGCAGAGACAGGAAACAAACACCCCCTGACTCGCCTCTCGATGATCATTCCATTTCAAACCAAATCTTACCCTTGTTTATACGAATACAAACACCTTCTGTCCTACTCCTACTAAATAACCAAACAACATAGAACTATTCTCATTCTCTTCTTCAGCATCAAACATGTAAACAGCAAAAAAATTCTCTCTGTGAACCGCCGAAAATATTTTCCTCTAAAAAAAAATGGCTGGCCCCCGTTGAAATGGAATAATAATAATAATAATAATAATGATGATGATGATGTAACACCTATCTCTCGAGTTTTTCTCTTCACCATCCAACTATCATATCCATCTTCATATGTAGACATATAGATTGATATGTACCGACAGATATGTGAAGACTAAAATATATAGATATAAAGAGATTGGGATGGATGTGTACTTATATATATATATATATATATATATATATATATATATAAGAGGGAGAAAAAGAGAGTTGTGAACAACCCAAGATGGATTGATAGACTGAGTTGTAAATGTGAAGAGACTGAGATATATGGATAAACAGATGTGGACAGGGAAAGATAGACAGATGCAAAAGATAACGTTCAGAACTAACAAAGACAGAAAAGTGCAAGTAACATGTAATAAGAAATAGGTTAACAATTCTATTATCGAAAGCCAATGTAGGTTTTCAAACAATCCTCTGATGTCTTTAAAGTATTGAAACCAAAAAGAATCGAAATGAACTCCTGTCAGTTGTTTCTAACTGTCAAAGAAGAGTAGGCCTGGATACAACAGGAGGGGGCGTCCTGGGGAGCAACTAGCAGGTCATTTGATCAAAAAGCCGCCAGGCCATAAAGTTGGGTAGTGATCGGTGAATCAGACCCCAAGGAGAAAACGTCAAATGTTCTTTTAATGGCCTCGTCTTTCATTTAATGTAGACCTCATCAATTTCATTTTCGAGTTGTTTTTTTTTTTTTTACCTTTATTCATCTGTTTTAATATTACTAAGCCTAGCTAAGAATGGCATAAGGCCAAATGGTTGTTTGGTTTGAATTCACAAATCTTCACCCATTAACTGCGGATAACGAGAATTTCCACCCTTGCAATTCTATAGCTAAAATTTCTATTCCATTGAGATCGATGGCAACACAGTTCTATCCATGGGTCTGGGCTTTTATCTTGCGATGGATAATTTACAATGGATAGCTTTCAATGGTATATCTTGAAATTGACTAAGTTTTTTTTAATCTTGTAATAGTTACAAGAGTATTAGAGCTTTAGAAATCGTAGTTAACATACTGTAGACAAATCTCACTAAATGTTGCACTTGACACTCTAGGAGCCGAGCCCCAAAGCCTCCAAATACCTGATTACGCTTCTATAAAACAGTTTTATCAATCTTGATATAGTTTTTGCCCTCTTGATTTTCCCTTTTTAAACTTAACTTCATTTGTGTTCTCTTCATTTCAATTCGCCATGACGGTTTTGGCAAAGGACTGCCATTCTTTCACGCCAATTTAAATCATATTCTTTACTTTTTATCTCTTATTGTATTGATGTTTTATAAGACCCTCGTTCAACTCAAAAAGCGTTGTTTATTTGCTATTTGCCAACCATTGTACAATTGTGTGGTGTAACACTGGGTTTTGTGAACGATTTTGGCTGTACCCTCGGCCAATAACGAGCGAACAATGAGGCTAACATTTGGGTCAAACGCCAGGTTGGCTTTTGTCAACGGTGGGTTTCCATAATATACTGAAAGCAACCAATCTTTTTCATGTTATGTATTATTCTTGAGGGAAAAATTTATATAGCTTGAAAAGAATGAAGTTAAAGACGCAGTGATGTATGAAAGGTTGAAACTGACAAAAATACAGAATAAGAGATGCATGGAGGAAAGAGGAATGTTTTACAATAAAATTGGGAATAGTGAGATGAGGAGAAGGGTATACGAAATGAAAGATAACGGAAAAAGAGAGGAAGGAAAAAATGATCAAAGAAAGAATTTTCAAAAGAAAGATCATGCATAGATAGAAGGAAATGAATGAAAATAGATCGAAAAAACGATGAGTGAATAAAGGCAAAACTACACGATAAATATAGGAAGAAGAAAGAAGAAGAAAATGATTGATGGGAAGAGCAAAAAAATGAAGGAATGAATGAAAGGAGAATGAAATGTAGGAAAAATAAAATGAATGAAAAGGAAATACAAAAATGAAGATAAAGAAAAGAAAAAAATAGGAAAAAAATGAAAGACAAAGGCACATGAAGAGAGATAAATCATAAGGAATGAGACAAAGATTGTGAAAGATGAAAAAGGAAAGAGAATCGATCGAAATAAATAGAAAGAACGATCAGATTCATGGACAGAAGAAAGCTAACGGAGAGAAATATAGAAAGTCTAACCAAGAGAAAGAAATAAAAACAAGGAAACCATGAGAGAGAAAGAGAGATTTTAAAAAAAAACATATATAGAAAACAGCCAAAAGAAAGAAAGAAAAATACTAAGAAAAAAAAACAATTGGCTGAAGTTGAAAAAAAAATAAACAAAAGAAAAGATATTAAAGAGTGAAAAAAAATCGGATGATCGGAACGTGCACAAAACCCTGACACTCTAAAGCCTAAAATTGCTGATCGAGTATCTCTATTCGCTTGATTCTTTATCCTGACACGAAGCAAATGTTCGTTGTTAATGACCGCCATTTTGACCCGCCCTGCTGTCGTCACTCCACCGATTGAATGGAAGCCGGCAGCACTTTACGACGAATTATGTCCTTAAGACTTGTTGAACACTACATAACTAAAAAAAAGAAAAAGGAAGAAAGAAGATAAAAGAAAATAATTGCCCACGACTAACTTCAAACTTTTCTACACTTTCCCAGCATTACCCTTCAGCGCCCATCTTTTCCCCTATTTCTTTCCGAGGTTTTGCTTCTTTAATTTGCTATATTTGACAAGAACTTTGGGCAAAAATTGCGATTTAAGTATTATTATTGTTAATATTATCATGACGACGCAAATTAGTGTCAACAGCTTTGTCCGGACAAAGCCTAACTGAAAATGAAATTTCTTTAACACATTAACTGCTGCACCAAGTATCTGTGTCTGATGGTATGTTGCGTACTACCTTCGATTTACTTGTGCGTCCATTCGATTGTTTTATTTAAGACAATATGGATACCTACAGAAACACACTAACTCAGTTTCTGCCTGGCAGCATGGAACAGACGATGTAATCATCTGTGTATTTCTATTGAATCTTCTATTCATTTAAATTCATAGCATCATCACTCAGTCATCAAATCACTTCCCTAGCTATTCCACAATTTTATGTATGATCATTGGGGATCTGCGTTGCAAGACGTGTTTGGAATTCTCGCAACAAGGCCAGTCCATTGCCATTTGAGTGCTCCAATAGATTTTATATCTCCAACTCCTGATTTTTCTCTAACAAACTGAGCTGATTTGCTGTTTTTTCCCTGGGTTGTTAAGTATGATCCTTTATTAAGTACGCTGCATAGTCATTTGTTTTAAAGCTAATCTTTTGGTTAGGTTCCAGGTTTTCGTTCCACCTGGCACTAAAGCAGTGGTTGTAGATCCTTATTCTCACATATAATGGGATCTTTTTGCCCTCGAATTATGATCATGCTTTGCCGAAAGCCTGCAAACTTACTCTTTTGAGAACTTTATGGAGATTCTTTGTCCCAGGTAGTGGTCCACCTTCTTTAGCTCTGCATTTTCGATGTCTTTTCCCACAGATTGTTTGTTGCATATGACATTAGTTCTACTGAAGTACATGCAAAGATTTAATTTCATACAGTTAAAAAAGAATCCTCGAATGGAAAAAAAAGTCGGGTGTTTTGGGGTTTTTTTTGTACAAGTATAACATTTTTGCCGTACCCCCAACAACCTCTCACGAAGCCTCTGTTGAGGGAGGGTGTTGTATGCATACATACAAATACATAATCACTCTTTGATTGCAAATGATGGGAATTTCTGTCATTGCAGTTCAATGCCTGACTCAGTAAAATTTCCGTTTTATCGTGATTGATGGGGACTCAGTTATATATATGGGTCAATGCTTTAACAATGCGATTGATTACTTACAATGGACAAGGACTTATTGCGATGAATAACTATTATTCTTTGTCATATGTCGTAGTTAATGGCCAGAAATGTGTGACAAAGAAGATGGTAGCAAACATTTAAATCCATGACTCTATCATAAAGTGATGAAAATGACACGGGATATTTGAAACTTGATGACAATAACTTCTCAGTCAAGAAGTCTATTGGGAGCATAATCGAATTGGCGCTTTAATTAATTGTTTTCTTGCTTAGAATTGACGGATTACTGACCTGCTTTGCCGATGTTTCACTCATTCGCAGAAATTCAGTTGAGAGTGAAAATAGAATATAGAACCATTAAACAATATCCAAATCTCTACATATGAGAACGAGACTGTCAATCAAAACTGTCAACATCAACATAGATTTCTTCAGTTTTTAAGCTGGTCTAGCTGGCTGATCGACTTTGTACGTATTACGCGTACAAGCCACACCAATGGGGGGAGAGGGATGAAAGTTTAAGTATTAACTCCTTGTGCCTGTTTTTTGACGGATAATCACTTAGATAGGCTTTCAGTAGAAGGTTCAACTAGTAATGTAATTTTATACTAAATTGGTCCGTTCGCGTACGGCAACATTGTTTTTTTTCTTTGTTTTCATTGACTACTGCCAAACAGAAGTAACTAATCCATCAATCACCCTCTTTTCAATTTTTTAATTGATCACCGCCAAAGCAACAGGCTGCAGAAGAGGAATTGGTCGCATAACGGTTTCTATTGAGTGATTTAGTAGGCATGCTTCTGTTTTTCATGACGCAGTGCTTCTCAGACTGTGTACCACGGCACCTTGATATGTCACAAACACGTCTTTGGAACCATCAACGTGCCCACCACGGGTATCATGTCTGATCTGCTCCAACAACGGAGTTGGCCATCTTGTAGTTTCATGAATAAATTTTCTGAGATCTCAATCTTCTTCGTAACAAATGATCGGAAAAAGAAGAGATAGGTACTTACTTCAGTATGCTAATATGAATGTTAATTGAAAATTAAAAGTTCTAAAAAGAAGAATTTACAACCAATGCATCCTCCTGATAGTCACCTATGGAGCAAAAACATGGAACCTAACCAAAAGTCTGATCTGCAAACTGAGAACTATCCAATATGCAGATAAAGGGATTATGCGCTACCTCACATGGAGAGACCACATGACAACATAGTATATTAGGGGAAAACAGGAGCCTAGGACATCATATAAACCATTAGGAAACTCAAATGGCAATGGGCTGGCCATGTTGAAAGAATGGCAGACGACAGATGGACGTCACGACTCATAACATGAATCCCAAACGATCAAATGCAGAACCTAGGCCGGCAGAATATGAGATGGAGAGACGAACTGGACAGGCTCAGAAAATATTGGCTCCACGATGCCCATGATTGGAAGATTCGGCAAATCCTGGGTAAGGTCTATGTCGAGTGACAGATGATAAAAGACTGATGATAATGATGACTTCAAGAATTGGTGAGATGTGTAAGTCACATATATTCCGTAGTGTGCCGTCGTACAATCAACCCTCCTCAGAACCGAAACCTCAGTACTACTTGATGATGATTTTATTTTCGAATCATATTTTACTGTATTTTGCTAAAATCTTACTCTAAATACTGTCAGCAATGATCTATTCCTGTCTTTCTATCTCCCTCTCTCTCTCTCTCTCTCTCTATCACACCTGAAGAGATTGGTAAGGCTAAAGCTTAATCTTTTTAGAATGCAACCTCTGGACTTTAAATAAGTTAAAAACTTTAGAAAAAAAAACAAGGGATAGTTATTATCAAAGTGAGTTGAGAAGACCCGGAGAAGAACTCATCGAACTTAAGAACAAACATTTTCTCTGCGGCTACGGAAAAGAAAAAGTAAAATAAATTGGAGTAGACTTTCTCATCAATAAGGACCTCAAAGACAACGTAGCAGACTTCAAAGCCGTTTTTGACCGAACAGCCAGCGTTACCAAACAGCTTTCAAAGAGGTACAAACTGAAAATTATCCATGCTCCCACTTCAAAACCAATCCAATAGGAAATAGACAACTTCTATGATGACTTGAAGTCCCAACTCCAAGACACCAGGAAATATTTCAATGTCATCATAGGAGACTTCAACGTACAGGTAGGAGAAGGAAATGAAAATTGAGTTGGCAAAATCGGATACAAAGTACGGAATAAGAGAAGAAAAGATCTTGTAAACGTCGAAAAGGTTAATGGGTTGAAAAATCATGAACACCTTCAAGAACCGACCCAATAGGAAATGAACTTGAAAGAGCCCCAACCACAAAACCAAAAACGAAATAGACTACACCCAAACGGACAAAAGTACCACCGCGAAAGACGTCAAAGTCTTAAATCAAGTTAAGGCAGAAAGTGACCATAGAATGGTAAGATGTAAAATGCATCTGAATACCAATCGAGAACGCAGACAAATGTTCCACACCAAACTGCAATCACTAAATATACCAAAACGATACACTCGACCCCTCAAGATGAAAAACAGATTTTAAATTCTAACTGAACAAGAAGGGGGTACGACAAAGTGATACCAGCTCGCACAAATACTTCACACCCTGCCTCGAAATGATCCTCAGAAGACTCCATTGGGAGAATAACGAAATCAAAATGGACGGCGAATATCTGAACAACCTCAGATTTGCGGATAAGATTGCCCTCTTTTTGCAGAGAACCTACACGATCTACAACTAATACTAAATGAAAAAAGCAAAATTATCAACCTTGAGCAAGACGAAGATCATGTGCAACAACTCCGTTGGAAATAAAAACACTGAGATCAAAACCGAAGAAATAGAACTGGAGGAAGTAGACCACTACATCTACCTAAGACAACGAATCTCAATGAGACCCTTAGAGGAAAAAAAATCAAGTGAAGAATCATCCTAGTTAGGCAAGCCTTTGGTAGAGTAAGCTCAACCTTCAAAAACAAGAAAATCCCATTAATCTTAAAAAGAAGGATGTAAAACCAATGCATCCTCTATCCTGAAACATAGAATCTAACCAAGAATCAGACCCACGAATTGAGAACTATACAACGTGCACATGAAAGAATTATGCTTAACTTCACATGAAGACACCACAAGACGGCACAATACATCCAGGAGAAGACAAGAGTCAGTGACATCATAGAATTTATTAAAGACCTCAAATGGCAATAGGCTGGCCATGTCGCAAGAATGGCTGACAATCGATGGACATCACGAAACATGACACAGATCCCCGGAGATCACATAACAAAACAAGGCTGCATAGCATTAGATGAAGAGGCGATCAAAACAAATTCAGAAAGTAGTGTCTTCGTGACATCCACGATAGAGAAGTGTGCCAAACCCGGTGGAAAGTCTATGTCCAACGATGGACGTTAGGCGACTGATGGTGATGACATAATAAAGCTTGAAAATCATTGTCAAAGAGCAAAGATCGTGAGTTCTAGCGAGGCTTTTCCTTCTATTCATCAAAAATCCTTTGCAATTTCGTGTAAAAAAAAAAAAAAAGAAAAAAAAATGCATCCCCAGCTTCCCGAAAGTTGACTTTACGTCAGTTTTTCTGCTTTGACAGAAAGCGAAAGCAGGAGTTCTGCGTTGCTATATAGCAAGAGGCAGCGCACACTTCCGTCATCTTGCTCTCCTACACCCCAGTCTCCTATAACCCTACCAGCCCAACCTCTGTCAGCCCAACATACTAGTATCACTTCTTTTTGTCAGGGAATGTTCAAAATTTCCTGATATTAAATAATTGTAATCGTCTCTTTGTTTTATGCCACTCATGAGTAGAAAACTTATTTTTGGAACGTTTTACATACAGATAATTGGGAAAACTTGGTTTTCTTTTTCTATCATGTACTCGTACTCCCCCCTCTCTCTCTCTCTCTCTCTCTCTCTCTCTCTCTCATCTTTTGTTACTCTTAATTTTTTTTTCTCATTTCCTGAGTTTATTTTCCCGAAAGTCTCACTCTTTGACTTATTTCTCTCAGATTATGTGAAACAATCTAAGATCTGATGTATATTTTTCTCCGATTAACTCAATTTCTGTCGCTTCCTTTAGCCCCTATCTCAATCTATCTTTCCCTTTCTCTTTCCCCCTCTCTCTCTCCCTCTGTCTCTTAACTATTCCCCTTTTCCTCTCTCCCTCCTCTGTTCTTCCTCTTCCTCTCTCTCTCCCTCCTCTGTTCTTTCTCTTCCTCTCTCTCTCTCCCTCCTCTGTTCTTCCTCTTCCTCTCTCTCCCTCCTATGTTTTTCCTCTTCCTCTCTCTCTCCCTCTCTCTCCCCCTCTCTCATTCCCTCTCTATCTCTCTCTCTCACATCCACACTCTTTTTTTATCTCTCCTCCTGATCTTTCTTTCGATTCCACTCCCTCCCTTTCTCAAGGCCGGGGGGGGGGGAACACACACGCACATGTGCTTTAGTAGCACATGTGTTGGCGTGTGCACATAAGTATGTAGATATAATTCACACCCACTTAAGCCCAATCTCTCCCCTCTCTGTTCCACCAAACCAATCTGTACCTATCCCTCACCAACCACACGCAAATACAAATAAATAGAAGCATACAAACACACAAATGTATCTATGGACACATTTCTTCTATTGTCTCAACTACAGCCCTGGGGCTCACTTCTAGCATTCAGTATTCAAATGACACAAGCAGCTGACCAACCAAAAGTCCATTGACCATTAGAACTTAGAATTCCGGGCGCCAGCTCTTCGCATCTCCGATGTCAGGCTATTTTCTTTTCTTTTCTTTTTCGGCCTTAATCTCCTCATTGAACACACTGCCCCACATTTTATTCTCTTGGAATACGTGTCTGGAGGGTCAAAGTAACAGTTTCATTACTTCAAATACCAATGTGTGTCATTGATTACGTGTTCATTCGAAGAACTTCTGGAGTTAATTCCGTTCTTTGAGTTCAACATACTTATCTCCCTTTTGAAGTACATTCCATTGAAGGTTGTTACTCTTCGAATGACATTTTTTTATATCATGGAGAATAAAGCAGGAGTGAGCATTTTATTAATGAAATTAAGTTCTTTCTTTCAAATTCTATATAGATAGATACAGTAAGTTATTGTCGGGGGGTTATAAGTCATTCAAATCAGAAGTTACTACATTATCAAACTTGGAATGTAGTTTTCTTTTTCATCATAAATAATACAGTTAAAATTGAAAGATTTGCTGATAAAATAGCGTTTTATCATGTTCTATGTACATATAGATATCGTATGTCATTATCAGGATATTTTTTGAGTTCTTATACTCTAAAATCAAAATCGAAGACACAGATCCGGAGTAAGTATACCGCTACATTTACCTAGGACAACGATTCTCCATGAGACCCTTAAAAGGGAAAGAAATCAAGCGAAGAATCATCCTAGGTTGGCAAGCCTTTGAGAGCAAGCTCGACCTCCAAGAACCCCCCCCCTCCAAAAAAAATCCCATTAGTCCTGATAGTATACAACTAATGCACCCTCTCTATAGTAACCTATAGAGCTGAAACATGGTACCTAACCTAGGGACTAACCCTTAAACTGAGAACCATGCAATGTGCACATGGGAGTGTCATGTTCAACATCACATGGAGAGATCATTAAAAAAGCAGTAGTCTGAGACATCATAGGAACTATCAGGAAACTCAAATGGCAAAGGGATGGCCATGTTGAAAGAATGGCAAAAAACCGATGGACTCACAACATGTATCCCCAGAAATCAAATGTGGAACAAAAGCTGGCAGAATATGGGATGGCAGGACGAACTGGACAGGTTTAGATAATATTGGCTCCTCAACGCCCTTGATAGGAAGTTGTGGCAAAACCTGATAAAGGTCTACGTCCGACAACGGACTATGAAAGATAAGCATCCTCCAAGTGTGAAGATTCCAATTTTTTTTGCCATTGAATGTACATTCCGATCCTTTGCAGAAGGCTGTAAAGTGAAATTTTGCTCCTAAAATATTTGCCCAAATACTCTTATCCCAAGCTGAAGTGACAAGCCACACATAAGTAATCCTATCATTTCTAACGAGTACTATGCTAGCACACACACACACATATATATATATATATATAATTATATATATATGTATGTATTCATGCGCAAGTGCACAAAATGACATGTTTTAGAGGCTTTTAATTCTATATCTTGCAATGGCCTCACAATTTTTCCTTAATATTTGATTTACAACCCAGTATTAAGATATCAAATCTATGAAAAATAATCAAACAACAAAAAGTGTTTTTTCTAGCAGCTCGTCGGCGTATGGTATACAAAAAAAGATTGCCTGGTTGTATTCAACAGCAGCTCTCCTGATTTGTGCCCATGTGGGGGAAAAGAACATGTATCCATTCCATCCGGAAGAATGGATTTTTTGAATGGATCTTTGGATCGGAAAAAGAAGAAGAAAAATCCCCGATTCAAACTTGGGATTTCAGCATTCTTTCTGACGGTTTTATGTGTCTGTTTATTGCCCAAACATTAGAATAAATCGGATGGAAAAAAATTTATCTTATCATTGAGGAAACATCGACATAGAAAGTGATTGGAAAAAGCATTCTCAAAAGGTGGAATACATTATTTATCTATTTTTAAATATTCATAGACATATATATATATCTATATGTATATAAACATACATATATATATAGAGAGAGAGAGAGAGTGAGAAAAATCATAGAAGTATATTTTTCCTTAACCAAAAGTAGAGTGATCCTACAGAAAAACATTTGGAAGCTAGAATAACGTAAAGCAAAGATGCAATCACCATTAAGTTATACGGAGAAAAGGCTTTGACCGACCCAAGACGCAAGAAATGTTGCTGATATTATGTCAAGCTAGGTCGTTAGGGGGTACAGGACACTAGGGTGTGGGAAGAAACAGGGAAAGTGCGTGCGCTGCTTGACGGTGACGGACGACAATCACGAGAAAACATGTTATGCTGTGATCCATTGAAGTCGTCGCTTTCTCTTTTTTTTTCTTTTTTTCTTTTTTTTTTCTTTGGTCGCCAAGACTGGAATCCGCCATGAAACTTGTCAATATCGAACGATATAGGAGATAGAAGGGAATGCACCACGGGTCTTGCACACTATCCCTCGAAACAGCAGCTGGAAGGAACGCTGGAAACAGTGTATCAAGAGTAGATAGATGTAATCTCACAAAGTAGGTAAAGCAATAAATTTGTTGGTTTTTTTTTTTTTGTGGAGTCCGACTATTTTTGAACCCACCTTATATATATATATATATATATATATGATGGAGTAGGGATTTGCTATACGAGCAGGTTTATATTTGTACCCTTTTGGGCTTCTTCAGATGAACGATTGGATTTATTTGGATCCTTTTTAACATTGTTATTTGTAGATGGGTTCTTTTTTTTTCTCTCTGTTGGTGGAAAACTCCGTCTTACAGTGTAAACTCTCTGTTGGTATTTTTTTTTTCTAATTCTATTTATCTTCTGCGGGGGAATTGAGGTTTTAATACCTGTGCATATGGTTGGTTGTTATAAATTGTTTTTTATTAGTCAGGTTGGTGATCCATCAGTCGAGCGGGATGAGTTTAGTTACAGGATTTAAAACTTCTATCTGTCAACTGGTTTTAGTATTCACCTTTACATGACCATAGTTATTTAAGTCTAATCCTCTCAATATTCTTATTGGATTAGCCTCTATGCATTCAATACATACATATATATATATATATATATATATATATATATATATATATATATATAATATGAGAGAGAGAGAGGGGGTATTCCCCGCTTTTTGAAAGTTTGCTCAAAGCAAATTTTTTGCTTAAAAAGAAAGCAAAAAAGAAAAATAAAGTTCAGCTTATATATATATGTGCGTGTGTGTGTATAAGGTATATACATATGTGTATATATATATATATATATATATAGAGAGAGAGAGAATAAACAATTACTTTTGGGTTACTGGTTGCTGTTCAGCTCAATGGTAAGAGCAACGGAACGTTGTGGCAGCCATCCTATCGATTGCAAGTTCGATTCCCGAAGCAGCCCGATTTTCTTTGTTTATTCCACTTACGTTGTCTGGGCCAAATTATTCACCCAGCAAGTAATAACGGGAGACCATTCCAAATAGAGTTTCAATTTAATATGACTTCATAATCATAAATGTTTGTATATACATATACGTTTATTTTTCTGCATATAGGAGCGTAGAATACATACGTATGTGTGTGCGTGAGTGTGTCTATGTATGTGTTCATGAAGTACTTCTTTCTGTAAGTTTTATTCTTAGTATTTTTTTGTGCATTTATTTCTTGATCATTCTATTTTCTACAAGTTTTGGTACGTGCAGATCTCAAACAATCCGTCTCTTTTCATTCATTTATTCATTCATTCACTTATTTCTCCACTTATTTTTGTTATTATCATTGTCAGGTTCAATTCATGAAAATGGCACCCATTCAGAATCTTTGTTGCTCACCAATAAGGCTGCACAAAAGACACTTGCACGTGCCGTTTGCCGCCATTTTCTCGTTGTTAGTTCGGAGCTCGGCGCTGAGTTGGGTTTTTTTTTTTCGTTTTTTGTTGTTTGTTTTTTTGTTTGTTTTTTTTCGACGATTCGCAAAATGCAGCCGACAACCTTTTGTTTTTTTCTCTTTCAATTCAGTTTTCCTTCGTCTTTCAATGCAACGTGTCTTTATACTTTCCTCTTCTCAGTAGCAGTAAACCTTTATTTATTCATTTTTTATTAATTCTATTTATTTTTTCTTTCCGTTTAGTTTTTACTCCCAATCTCTCCCCATCTCTCTCTATCTCTCTCTCTTTCTTACAAATATTCCTTCATATCTAAATACTCTTGCTCTCTTTCTCTCTCACTCTCTCTCTCTATATATATATATATCTGTGTGTGAGAGTGTGTGTATGTGTGACGAAATGATAGAATTGCAAAAATCCCAGAAGGCAGAAACACAAGTGTGCCTCAGTCGCGAATCTATAATTTCATCATATTTAAATATCTACTCTAAAGGTTTACATATCGAGGATTTTCATGAAGTAAACCCACATATAATATATATATATATATATATATATATATATATATATATATAATCACTTTTGGATTTTTTATTTCTAATCGTTTTTGTTTTATTGTCTGTCTCTCTAACTTCCTCTCTTAATTTTTTTTTTTTTTTTTTTTTGGTGGTTTCCTATGTTCAATCTCTATCTGTTTCTCTCCCTCCCTCTTTACGCTCTTTCATTCAGTTTTTACTCTAATTCCCTCCTAGCATTTGCGCTCACGCAGATGATAAGTATTTAAAACTACGACGAAACTACGTTCAGAAATGTTTCATTTGAGATTATTATTTCGATGAAGCATTATGAATTTGAATTAAATATTTGTCCATATTGTCCACCTGATCGTATTGTCAAATATCGTAACATACTCATTATATATATATATATATATATATATATATATAATATACACACACACACACTAGCAGTTATATATTTCTTCTTGCACAACACATCAAATGAATGAACGATTTGAAAGTTGCTGTAACGGGATGAATTTTCGGGTGCACAAAAAAGATGATGTCATTTAGTTTGAATTGCCTCTGGATACACTTTATGAATCTTTTTTTTCCATAGGGTTCCAGTATAGGAAGGTTTATTGAGGATTCATCCAACCCTAGAACGACCAATATACAACGGTTTAAGGTTTCTCAAAATGACCTTTGCTGTCCTTTAGTGATACCCAGCATCAACTTCATATTGCCTATAATTTTTGCCGTGTAAGGATGTATCCCAATACAGAGATTCTGCCTCCTATGTACAATATTGTGATCAACAATTATGAATCTTCGCTAAAAATGACCATAAATGATCGTGTATGAAACTTGCGTAGAAAATCACATTTCCAAATACTTTGGCAGTGAAATATTCTACCTCTGTGGCTAAAATTTGGGAATTGGCTACAAATGAACCAGAAATAACACCAGGTTTATTCAAATGACTTTTGAGGTCAATATCGCATTGCTTATGGCCTTTGCAAATAAAAAAAGTTACCCCTATGCCAAATTTCAATTACATAGGTGCAAAATTATTGCCAAAACTGGGGAAAATTGAATAAAGATGGCCAGGAATAACCCTTAGTGACCTTGAATGATCTCCAAGGTCAACCACGCTCAGCCTATTATCTTTGACGTGAGAATGTGTACCCATATGCTAAATTCCAGCATCTTTGGTACAAAGTAGTAGATTACAAATCTGGAAATTGACTAGAAATGACCTCTGATGACCTCAAATGATCGTAGAGCGATTCGGTCCGATAGATGAGATTTTGATACCCAAATGAGGCTCATTTCTTTATCTATTTACATGGTCTAAAATTAACCGGCGAAAAGTAAGTTTGATGCCGAGCAAAATATAATTCCTACAAATGTTTCTTTATGATTATTACTTACATGCATACATATATATATATATACACACACACAGACATAATATATATATTATCAGCTGTCAAAAATCCAATGAACGTCTTTTCCATCTTCTTCCATGACAAGCGTGATTGCACTAATCTCTGCCATATCTTACTGGCAAGCTTTTTTGTCCCATATTTTCATTTCATGTCAGGCCTTTACTTACTGCCTTTATTGTCCTATGAGCACCAATCGGTTAGCGTTTGCTCCATCATTTATCTTCTTTCGCTATGTGCCCTGCCCATCTCCATTTTTGTTGCCTAAATACTTGCACGATATATTCCAGCCCTTGCCTCTCTCCGATCGATATTTATCTCTTCATATTGCTAAAAGTTATTCCTAACATTTCTCTCTCCATTGCCCTCGGTGTGGTTCTGAATTTGTTTTTCGAATTCTCAAATACGCATGTATGTTAGCATCAAGTTTACTATCTATGGACATCATTATACGTGTAAGATGTGATTTGTGTGTATCCAGATATCATGTAAAGTGGAGTAGACATTAGAACTCGCGTTTGACGTCAACATATCCGGTTTGCTTGTGAAAAGTCGTGAGTAGGCCCATTTCATATTTAGAGAGAGTTTTTCGCCCCAAATTTCAAAACTTCTTTTGATCTTCCATGGTGCCCCCACCCTTCTACCCCGATGCAAGCCCTCTCCTGCTTGGAAGCCAACGATTTGAACGCATCGGCGGATGACATTGACAAGAGGGAATAATGTGAAATGCAGCAGCCGTAAAAATTCCATTTTATATTCGAGATACCGAAGTGTTGTCAAGAAGGCAAGATGTAAAGATCGATAGACAGATAGATAATGAACTGAGATGAGCTGGTAGTTATTACCTTAGATTGAGAGAGACAGAGAGACAGAGACAGAGAGACATGCATACGTTCATGGAGATAGATAGGTAAGGACTGAGATTGATAGATCGATAGATATATACATACATATAAACTGAGATGGAGAGATAGATAGGTACATACATACCTACATATGAACTGAGATAATAAACTGGCACAGATAGATAGATAGATATATAGATACATACATACATACATACTTACTTCCATGGATGCATATGAACTGAGATAGAGAGATAGATAGGTACATACATACCTACATATGAACTGAGTTAATAAACTGGCATAGATAGATATATACATACTTACTTCTATGAATGCATATGAACTGAGATAGGGAGATAGATAGGTACATATATACCTACATATGAACTGAGATAATAAACTGGCATAGATATATACATGCATACATACTTCCATGCATGCATATGAACTGAGATAGATTGATAGATCGATTCACGTGTACGCACATACATATGAATTGGGATAATGAATGGGGATAGATGGATACAAACATACATATTAAAAGGGGTTAAATACTTAAGAACTGAGATAGATTGATAGGTTGATAGATATATAGATGCATATAAACTGATACAGGCAGGTGAGAACTGAGATATATGGATATATTGTTAGATATATAGATACATACAAAATCATCAACTGAGATAGATATATAGATACATATACAAATGCATACTTACTTTCATATGTACATACATACACACTGAGATTGGTATATCGATAAATGTGTACACACAAACATATGAACTGAGATAGATAGATACAAAAATACATACATATTTAAATGCATATATATATGAAACTGACTCCGTTATAAAGAATTATATATATATATATATATATATATATATATATATATATATATATATATATATATATATATATACATATATATATATATATATATATGAATAGAAAGCAAATCCATAGAAAAGTACCGCACTTTCATACTTCCCCGCTCCCAGTTTATATTTTTGAAAACATTCAAACAGATCACTGTCGGACTTATTAGAAAATGTGTAAAGTAAATAAATATTAAATACAAATTTGTCTCTCATTTTTTTTAATCTATAGAACAGCAAATCTATGTTTCGAGGCAGCATTCAAAGTGCCTTTTTCTTGGTGTTTCCTTTTAGATCATTTTCACTTTTTGAAGGGACCATTTTCCAACTTTGCCAAAAGTGGAATCTTTGGAATGATCATACCGATAAAATTCTATTAGCTTCCTCTCTGAAGAAAATCTCTTTCAGTAGACAAGGAAGTATTTCTCTTTGAGGATTTCATATTTATTAAAGGCTTTTGAGATATTAAAAGGTACAGAGAAGCAGAGCCGGTAGCAGCTCTGAGAATAGACTTGGTGGGCTGAGTTCAAACACCTGTTCAGTCAGTTTGTATTCGCTTCACTCAAATGCTCTAGGGAAAAGCATGAATCCATTTCTTTCCCCCTATGGGTAAAATAACGGAGGGTGAAATATCACATGGGTGGGTCGATATAGATCCCTACTTGACAAGTTATTTCGTATGTATATATTTTTCTTCTCATACACATGGCACATTGACCAGAACCTACAATATGTTTACTTATTCATTCATTTATCCCTTAAGCCTTCTCAACTCATTTCACTTATTCTTGTCAACGGTGAAAAAAAACATCACTGTACACCTTGAATAGTCGGTCGTCTCTGACAATGTTTTTTTTTTGTTTTTTTTTTCGTTTTTGTCACGTCGGTTTTCTTGCTTAATCACATCAACTCATTATCACTTCCAATACTTGTGGTGTCAGGACGATTATAATCAAATCTTCATAATAGACTTCCTCATTTCGGACTAAATTGCCATTTCTCCTCGAGATCATACTAATAGCAGAATTCGTTTAAAGTGTTCGTTGCATCGCTCTTATTAATAATTGATAATCCCCTCAGTCGTTGAAGAAGGGGAGATGATTGCACTCGACAAATTGCGGCATCGTTATTAGAAATTCTCAAATCGTCACCAGTCACTTTGCGAACTAAAGAACGATAAACTGATTTGAAAGAGGAACAAAAGTCGAAGTCTATAACGTAGCTATTTAGAGTTACATTTTATAAACGCTTTCCATCTTTAAGGTATTTATAAACACAATAAGATTGATATTTAATTCAATTTTAATGTTGATTCAGTTTTGATATTGGATGAATTATAGTAACATTATTTTTAATTGTGCGATGAAAAGCAACAAAAAATTAAGATGAAGGCAAAAACTAGTCAAAATTATTAATAACTATAAGACCAACTCACAATTTTATTCGACACTTATTAAAATGCAAAATCATTGATTCTCTTTTTTCGTTCGTTATTTTTTGGTGAAGAATTGATGCAACAAAAGTCTTCTCCGTAGTTTTCTATGCCATAATTAACTCTTAGGCTATATTTTGTATTCCTTCATATTGGATTAACGCAAAAGTTTCAAACATTCATTGACAAAATCTTTTATTCATATAAATTCATAGCATCTTTGCAATATTATCTATAGCTTTCTATAAACTTGCACCACAATTAAGATTGATGTATATTTTCATACAAGAGTCCTGGTTTTGATTCGATTAATAATTCCATATGATTTCCGATATCTTCAACTCGTTCAAGTAAGCGACCAGATGATTAATGCTGCATATAGCGAAGAAAATGGTTGCATGAAGTTGATAGGTCGAGAGTATACGTTCTATGTAGAAGAACTTCCCATCCCAACACAATGATTGCTAGTATTTCCAATCTCAGGCCGGGTGTTGTAATGCAAAATAATTGCCTTCCAATTACAGAACAAAACTGCCTGAAACAAACGACACAGTTGCTCACTGTAGCGTTGCGCGGTAACAGTCTGCCGAGATTCCAGCCATTCATAATGAAGGATTCGTTTAAATCTCACGAAACCCATTCCTTTGATAAGTTCTGTTTGTATTGAAATGTTGAAAGCTGTTTTAGATTCCCATTAAGGTATCTAATGGTTTAAAGCGCGAAAAATGGAATCAGGGGGCTAAGTTCAATCCCTGTCTAAGGCGGTGTGTGTTCACTTTGCGCTAATTCTCCTGGAAAGACATGGATCTATCTCTTCTCATTGGCCGGTGCGCGCAGGCAGAGGCCAATTACTCCATTTCTTACACTTAGTCGGGAAAAGCCAAGTCTAACGACAGTCCTCAAAAGCCTGATGAATAAATAGGATAAATCAATATTTCATTACCGGTAGCCATGTACTACAAAATCTGCTTTTTTGGCGTCAATCAAGACGAAAAAGACGAATGTTCAATCACAGATCAATGTCGGTTTTCGTAAGTTCCTTTGAAACCTATTTTCTATAATCTGAATTTTGCCTAACAACCCACTTCATTCAACGAATTGCACAAGTTATAAAAGCTAGATAGACTTCAAAGACACTTCTAACATTTCCTCACTATTGTGCAAAAGATGGTGCTGTGAACTTTTGCATTGAACTAATACTTGGATCTGAAAAACAAAGCCTGTTTCAGGTATCGAAATTCCTTGAATGGCATACCTCTTTATGTGACATCCTATGAACAGCGAAAAATTCATTCATTTCTCGTCATTTGCAACCAGGCAAGTCTGAAGATTGGGGGTGGGGGGGCTTTTATTTTACGTTATAGAGCACTGTGTAGAGATCGGTCTCATCATACGAAGATTGCCGGAATCGCCACAGGAGACTCTTTACATGATCCCCAGTTGCTTACGGTGCCTGGTTTATCCCGTTTATCACCAATCCAGGTACTGAACAGCCTCTATGATGCTTAACTTCGGTGATCGTGTAAAAGCCGGTGTGTCTCACGGCCGTATTACGGTGACGAATAAAAGATGCTTGATAGCAGCCATTATCATAGTAAAACAGGGTTTTGAGCCGGGGCCGGATTAAAAGAGGTTACGAGATCATCATAAACCTTTCAACTCGTTGATAAGACGCAAATGCTTTCGTCCCAAGAGATTATTTGCTTATAAAATCCGCGATATTTTGATATATTGATGCTCACTTAACACATCAACAATCGTTAACAAATATACATTGCTCACTGACCGGCACGCATGCGCAAAGAAATGAAAGTTATCTGCCCTTTGTGATTATGTTTTATGGTACTGAAAAGGATGCAAAGCCGTTTATTTCCGATCTCTTTTATGTCCGCTCATATCGGAATTTTCCACATGGTGGTTTTTCAGGCTTTCGACTCTTTGTGTCATGTTAATCCACGGGAAAAGAAACGTTTGCAGTGAAATCAGACGAATTTGAAATAAATAGCATTTTTTTTATAAAGTCAGTTGCGTAGAGGTTGGGAGTCCCGTTGAAAAGTCAAATCTTTGTTTGGTTAGCATATTTTATTCATATTTTCTTTTGAAAAAAAATTATTCAAAATGACACTCCAATTTATCTTACAAGTTATCTTGTATATGATTTTTTAAAGTGAAAAACTTTATATTTTGATCATTATTCATATTTGCTGGTCCACTTGGTGTAATGCTCAGGATGCGTACATGGCTCACAGAGTTATCCTGTGTTTTCAGCAGCTAATTGAGTACACTCTGAGCTGTGTGATTAGGGCGGGGGTACCCTTTCAGTGGATTTGAATTCCACCTAGGGGTTGATGATAAAAACTTGTTTGTAAAAAATCCAGGTCTGCAAGCAATAGAAACCGGGACTTTATCACTGGTCGTCATACCCCAAAAGGTGTGTCATTTTAAGAGACAAACGCTACACATTTTTTTTTTCAAAGTCATATTCATTAGTGCAGCGTGGGGGAAATGGAGCCGTAAAACTGTTGCTTCATTTTCGTAATACCATGGATATCTGGCTATCGCAGCTATTGATTGCATGAACTTCTTAAATCCAAAACTGTAATATACGCATAAAGGATGTTAAACACGGATGATTTTAAATATTTACTAAGTTTAGCTTCTGACAGAACGAGGGCAGAGCAATAGAACACTTACTGAGTAAAGAATTCGATAAACAAACAATAGTCTGGTGCAGTGGTCTCCAACCATCGGGACACGGACCATTACTGGACTGCAAGGCAAGTGTTACCGGACCACGAAGAAACGATCTGATTTAGCGATATTTCTTCGTCAAATAAAACAAATTAATTACCTCCGATCTTAATATTAAAATCGCAAGATAAATCTTTCTGAGGAAGAGAATTGGGTGTATTAGCCGCTTATAACGGACTCATAAGTCGACTAATAACTTATATTCCGGTCATGATTCACCCCCAACCCAACCCTGTTCTACGGGGACCTTGGCAATATTAAACTAGACCTTAATTACCCTGATGCACGGTTGCAATAATAGGACTCATGATTTAATTTGCACATCGCAAATCATTACGTCCATTAAGTGTTGAAATCCACCGTTTCAACAGAGGATGGCACTCGGGTCGATAAGCTAAGTTAACATTCTGGATTGTTCTAGAACCGTATCGAACATTCCCAGTACATGGTTATTGATATCCAACAACCACTGATTCTCCACAGTATCATTGAGAGTTGAATCGACGAAATGGTGTGATCAATATATTGAGTTACGTGTTTAAATGAAATAATTGAATTCATTCGATAAGAGCAAGTTAATAATGTGAAGTAAAAAGTACTAAGAGGACCGGTAAGAAAATACTGGAAGGGTGCCGTAATTCGAGAAAAAATTGGAAACTAGATTATTTCGTTGTAAAAAGCGAGAATAAGTCTAACTCGAGGTACAGAGTCTGATATTCCCAATGTTGTTTTTTTTATTTTTATTTTTGGGTTTTTTTTTCGGCCTCTCCTCTTCTGTTTCTGTCATATCTCCGGGCTTTGATTTCTACTGACCTTGCGAGAATACTAACCTTGTAAACGAGCGTAACATGGTAAATATTACAAACACTGCATACCTAGCAATCGAAAATTGAATAGAACCTAAGGTGAATGGAACCATGTATCTAGCCGTGTAGCATATAATGACGACTGATGGAGCGTAGAGGCTCTGTGGAGCGATCACTGGCGAATATGAACAGAGCGTACTGGAGTTAGTATTGATATTATAACTTGTATAAAGGTAGAAGGTCGGAGAGAGGAAGATCGATATTGGTACTGATCAAATCTGTCAATAAATGTGCAGGTATTGATTAGGAGTCAGTGCAGTGGATTGGACCTAGAAGAGAGAAGCGTTCATCGTGATGGTTGTATCGCCTCGTGACATGGTAATAAAAACTCCCAACAGAAAAGCTCGACGTCTAACGGAATTGATACTGTCGAATGAGCTGAACTTTTGAACAAAGGTTGTTAGCCCCCAGAGGATATGAAATCAGTCATGGACGAAGATCCGCCCATTTAAGCCGGGTGGAGGGAGCAAAAATGAACGAACAATCTATCAATATATACCTTTCTCTCATATGTCTATATTCATATCTATATATTTACCTATGTATTGCAGTAAATCATGGAAAGTATTTCAATATATCGAGAACCGGTCTCGTGTCCTTGATGGAACTGAGTTTCTCTCATACTACCGCGTCTATATTCATCTGTATTCAGGTTTCATTGGGGGGGGGGGCTAATCCAGTAAAAAAATTTTGTAAGAAGAAATGGTCTAAAATGTTGAACCAATTACCATTGAATTGTGTGGGAAGAATCTCTGAGCGTTCACAGACCCAATAAATGGAGAAAATGGTATGCTAGACTGAGTCGTTATAGTTTGGGGCGATTTTAGTACAGAAGACTGGGCTTTATGAGAGAAAGGGTGAGATCAGTCATTGACAAAGATTTGCCCATTTTAAAGGGGTTAAAAGATCAGAAACGAACGAACAATATAGGTCTTATGCTCCGTTATCTGAAAGTTGAGCGTTTCTTTACGAAAAAAAAACTTCCCTGAGTCGATGTGGCTTGGAACGAACAACCAATTACGATGAATTTATGAGGGATTTTTCAAAGAGTTCCCAGACCAGGAAAAATCGTGATGATGGTACTTTATTCTTAGTTAGAGGATTCACGCTGGACGCGCTTCTCTGAAGCGAAAGTGCTTTCTCGTTTCACGCCAGAAATGTTTTTAAAAGAATGCACTACTATCGGGAAGCAAAGGAACATTTGTTTTCATTGGTGTATTTTCTGAAATATCGATTATAGATATATTCATACGTATACAGTATCGACCATAAATGAGTACACCCCATACCACGTTTTTATGGTAAGTCAAGTTTTCTTCAAAATCAAACATAGGAGGATTTCTATTGTTTTAATACATAGTCGCAACTGATATCATTATGTATTACGACCAAACTATCAATTTTAAATAAACTTTTTTTGTTGGCGTGTATTCATTTTTGAACGGCAATGTATTCATAATATTGGCGACAGAGTTCCATTATTGTAGAGTATGGTCATAAATGAATTTTGATATTATCCGTTTTGATTGCATAATGTTCCATAAGAAATGATAATATCTGTACTTCGAATAAATGAATCATCGTATCCCATGCATGTACCAGAACTAATTATCTAAAAAATATTTCTAAAATTATCTAAAAAAAGATTGAGTTTTTATCTAAAATAATCTCTTCGAAATACTTGTATAAGGATTACATATCGTTGGTACGAAATGACCATAGGCATCCTAAAAAATACTTCTTTTTTTGAATTGAACTTCGATAAAAATAGGGTTATAAAATGTACTTATTTATGGGCTACACTGTAGATTCATGTATATCTGCATGAATGTTAATGTAGACATGGTTTCCAATTCTGCAAAATTATAAGTGGCTTTCGATAAAATCTAATCAATATCCAATTGCACTCAACGATGTCTCTCTCTGGATTCTGATCAATCAGAAGATTTCCCCTAATTAACACACACACACACACACACACACACACACATATATATATATATATATATATATATATATATATATATATATATATATGTATGTATGTATTTTTTCTCAGTCTTGAGCTCTTTCAATGTTCCACCTTGCAATTATTGTAATATAATTTGCCACTTCGACAATAAATTCTGTACTTAGTTAGTACCCTTACAATGGCTATGGCATCATCCGTCCCTACCCAGCTTCTGATATCACAATTTTCTCTTGTCTCGGCTTTCTATACGTTAAATAGATATAGAAGGGTAATGCACACCAAGTCGCATCACCCACTTCAACTTTATCACGTATGGCACCTGGTATTCCCAAGCGATCACCCACCAAAGTACTGTTCAGTCTCAGCATTGCTTAACTTTGGTGATCAATTCTATCATCATCTTCATCAGTCTGTAAGCGTCCGTTGTTGGACATAGACCTTACCCAAAATTCGCCAAGCCTCTATATGATGCGCATCGCAGAGCTAGTATTTTCCAAATTTATCTAGCCTGTCACAACATCGTACTTTCTGAAGGCAACAGCCTTGCACCTGATCTCTGGGGATCCATGTTTTGAGTTGCAATGTCCAGCGGTCATCTGCCATTCTTGGAACATGTCCAGCCCTTGTCATTTGAGTTTTCTAACAGTTTTTATGATGTCCCAAACTCTTGTCTTTTATCTGATATACTGTGCTGTCTCATGATCATTCAATGTGAGGCCGATCATGATTCTCTCTTGTTCACGTTGCATGCTTCTCAGATTGAGGACAAATCTTTTGGTTAGTGAGCTGAAACAAGGAATCTATGTGACCATCAGTGAGATACATTGGTCGTATATCCTCCTTTTTAGGACTAGTGGGATTTTCTTGTTCTCAAAAGTCAAGCTTGTTCTACCGAAAGCTTGCCAACCTTCTTTACTTGGTTCATTCTTCTTTTGATGACTTGATGGAGACTCGCTGTCCAAGGTATATATAGTGGTCTACTTTCTCCAGATCGGCATTTTCGATTTCGATAGCTGTGTTTGTCCCCAACATGTTTGTTGTACATAAACTTCATTGGAGGCCAACTTTCTTGCTTGCTTCATTTAGCTCGTCTAACATTATCTGGAGATCGTGAAGGTTCTTAGCAAAAAATGGCGATATCGTCAGCAAATATGAAATTAAGTATTCTCCGTCTATCCTGATTCATTTATGTTCCCATTCTAATGTTCGGAAGATCATCTCAAGGTAGGGTGTGAAGGGTTTGGGTGAGCTTGTGTCACATTGTCTCACTCCTTTTCCTAGTTAAAAGGGATCAGTCTTAATGTAACCTGATGTAGGACCTGCTGTTTTGGTAGTTATGTTGCAGTACTCTGAAATGTACGGGGTGTACACCTTGTTGCATTACTGCGTCAATGACTTCAGGGATTTTAAAGTCCATAATTGCTATAACTAGTGGCATTCTATATTCTGCTGCTGTCTCTTTTAGTTGGCTCACTAAATGGAGATAGTTGATGGTTGAGTAGCTTTCTCCGGAGCCAGTTTGTTCCTGTGATTTGTTTTCATCTAGTGTTCTTCTGATTCGGTTGGTGATCATATTGGTGAAGAGTTTGTTGGTGCAATTTATCAGACTTATTGGCTTGTAGTTACTGATGCCTTTAAGGTTCCCTTCTCGATATAACAATATTATGATTGCAGTGTTCAAATCTTTTGAGGTTTTATTTTGCTTGAGGCACAAGTTGGATAGGATTGCTAGTTCTCTAGAGATGACCCTTCCAGCTGTTTTGAGTAGGTCGATGGTGATGTTATTGGATCCAGGGACTGTTCTTTTCTTTGTTCGATGGCTTGCTTCACTTTCTGCAAATTGATTACTCTCCGCTCATCTTTCTGTGCGCTTTGTTTAGTGGAATAAAGGTCTTTGTACAGTTCCTGGGCACGTTCGACAATTCCGTCCCTGTTCGTTGTCAGTTGTCCATTTGCCTCGAGCACACTAGTTATTTGTTTTCTCCCTGGACTAAGCGATTTTCCAATAGTTTTGAATCCCCTACTTCTTTCGAGAATGTTCATAATGATTGCTGTCGTGTATCTTATTTTGTCTTCTCTTCGTTTCTTTTGGGTGGTTTTGCTCAGCTCTGTTGCCTCTATCTTTTCTGTTGTTGTTTTTATGGCTTGACATTCCGGCATTTTTTTTTTTTTTTTTTCAGATTTTTTGTTTCTTCTGAGAGTTTGCGTATGGATTTGAGCTCTTTGGCTTAAACATGCTACCGACGTCAATTGGGGAAGTTGTTATATTGTTACTTAGCTCATTGACACTCTTATCTGGTTCAGTGAGGAGTCCATATCTGTTCTTCAGTTCCAGTTGGAATGATTGGGTGATTTCCTTTTGAACAGTTAGTAGTTGCAGTTTGGTGTTGAACATTTTCTTGCGTTCTATCTTGATGTAAATTTGAATTTTGCATCTTATCATTCTATGGTCTTTTCCTACAATGACCTGATTCATGACTTCCACATCTTTAACGAAGTTGCTCACGCCCGCTGGGGTGTAGTCTATTTCATTCTTGGTTTTATGACAGGAGTTCCTCCAAGTCGGATTTTTTTTTATGAATTAGAAAGCCAATTCCAATTTGTTTTCCCTCCCCCCCTTCCATAGTTGTATAAAAGGTGTTAGCTGTTTAGTACAATTAGTTTGTCTCCAGGTTTTCTCATTTCACTAATACCAATAATGAACAATTTGATGTTTTTGATTTCACTTTCCTGAGTGTTTAAATACATGTCTAGGGGAGAGTATCCTGACGTTGGTGGTTCCTACATATAGTGTTGTTTTGTTCATGGTGTTCTTGGGGTTGTGTTTAGTCGTCACATTTGGGTCACATAACCCCTACCCAAAATAAGTGATGTGGTTAGGCTTTTTGAGACCGTTGGCCCAGCAAGAACAGTTGTTTTTCTGGTGACATTCTTGGTGTTGTATTTGGGTAGTCGCTCTTGGAGCACATCAACCCCACCCAAAGCAAGTGATGGACCGATGACCAAGTAGCAACTGCCGATATATTTTTGGTCTTGCAAATCATTGGGAGTTCTAGGTCATTCCCTACCAAGCTGGCCAATGACGTGTTGAGAGGGGGGCTGGGTAGTTGGTACCACTTAGCAGTGCCCATCACCATTCCAAGTATCATGTGGCAGGTTGCACTGGGTTACATGGCTCCAGTAACAGGGATTTTCTCCCCGAACTGACTTTATGCTGATTGGTATTGTTCGTGAAAGTCTATGTCGGAATCTTGATTACACCTTAGGGATTGGTATATCGAAAAATTACACTTGCCTGTATAATCTGTACCTGGGGATTTAAGAATCCTACTGTCCGACGTTTTTTTCTTCATTTCTGGATTTCGATCGATCTAACCAGAGTCTGGGAAGTGATAATCTGGGTATTATTAAAGTGTTGTGGGCATAAAAGCCATCTATAGTTCTGGGTAGATTCCCTACCCCAAGTGTTGCTGTGGGGCAGAGCAGTGACTCCCCCACGCCCATGATGTGATTTGTCTTTTAGTCGTTGTTTGACTCTCCTTTCCCAATATTGTAGTCTATGTTTTTTAATATTCATTCACATGAATCGTTGGTCTATCTATAAGTACTTGACAGCTACAGATCAGTTTTGTGTCTGATCTATGATTACTTAGTGAATGGATTATACCGTTCCCTTATTTCTATCAAGTTTAAACTTAGAAAGAGTCCTGATATTTTTAGCTTTGATATATGAGACTATTAGATTGTTTAACAAGATGTTCGTAAGAAACTTTGAGGAATAATTTGTTACTTAACTTTGGCATCATTCTGGAATAAATCAAAAATATGTTGTTTACGTCTGACAGTCGTAGGAATCAACTTTTTCAAATAAGTGTAGTTCGTATAACAAGCTTCTTTTTTTGTTGTTGAATGTTGAAGCTGGTTGATTCCAACTGACAGAAGAGTTTATACTTTTTTTATGTTCCCATGAGTATGTGTGTTTGTATCAACCAATTCTATAACTGACACTATATTTCGATGTGTTTTTTTCCATATTCTCGTGTTGAGATTCATTCATTTCTTGTCGTTTGCAGCCAGGCCAGTCAGAGGGGTACTTTTGACTTGCCTTATTTAGCGTAGGGTAGAAAATGATACTACATGATCGCACATGGGAGCTCTCTCTACAATATCCCCATCTGTTTACAGCACCTGGTATTCCCAGACTGTCAATCAGCTAAGTTAGTAATCTTTCTGGCACGCTGTGTTGAAATTTTAATTTTTTGAATAAATCTGTTTCGAGAGTGTCACTTACATGTAAATACGTCTTTTAGCTATAGGCAAATGCTTATGGACAAGCAACCTATTTTTCTAATACATCAATAAATCAAAATGAAAGTTCGATGAAGTAAAACTTGAAATTTCAAATTATACTTCTAAAACTAAGATCAAAAAATGAAACAAAAAAATGGTTTCCCAATGACTACGGCGTGTAACTTAGAAATCTGCGGTGTGTCACTGGTAACACGTGTGTCAAAGGTTTGCAATCGCTTATATCGGTATTGACCTGGCTCAACGTTGCTTAACTAGGATGGGCGTACCAGAACCGGTGTTAACTACGCGATTCGGCCGTAACTCGTGCTTAGGTGAGAAAAGGTGGTGAGGTAAGGTTGAGGTGAGTAAAAATTCAAGAAGCGTGCAAATCACACGATGGTATTTAAGCCAATCAGGTAATCTCTGGAATATGAGAACAAATTAATCCTTATTCATCGGCGAATAAAAAACACAATGAATTCTTACTGCGTAACAAAATCTTTTCCATTGTTCTCCTTGCCGTTATTATCTTCTCGTTCCAAAGTGGCTTTCAATCTTTTTATTTAAGAATCGTACAAATTGTTGTTATTATTTTCGTACAATTGTCTGGCAAAATTTAGCAAAATTTTAAATGGTTTCTCTCCTCCGTCTTTATTCTTTTATTTTTTTTTAAGAGTTAATGTTCAATTGTTGAAGTCGACTGTGTAAGACTATCAATTTGTTTTCTTGTATAGATTTATTCGGCCTCTCTTTTATTGAACATGTATTGAACAAATGTAGCCTTCGAAAGTCGGGAAAGGTTCTTCCCTTTTTATAGGTGCGTGTCTTTGTTTGTGTTCCAGCGCTCCTGGCTGTCTGTTTTGTCTACTAACTTGAAAATTGGCATCAATTCTCCACAAGATCCTTCCGAAGAATGTTTCTTTTATTTTTGGAAAATCTGCGTGTTTCTATATGTTTTTTCATCCTATTTTAGGTGTTTTTCAGTGGAAAAGGCCAGTGATGTCATGTATAGAATTCATTCTGATCATATTTATTTTACGATGGATTTTTTTCACATAACTTCGTATCTTGATGCTACGACTGTTCATTTATTTACTGTGGTTGCGAGTCTCTATTCATTATTTCATTTTAAACAATTTTTCTTATTTGCCTCAGTCATCAAAGTTGGAATATATATGTATATATATATATATATATATATATATATATATATATATATGTGTGTGTGTCTTTATCCACATAATATCCCCAAAAGTTCCGAGATAGTTGGCATTTTGCAGAAAGGTGAGGCATCTACTAATCAAGAATGGACTAAATTTAGCAAGTGAAACCAGGTATCTGTTTCCAATTGAGAACTTTTTTTTTCATATATCGAGAAGTAAAGAATCATCCAGAATATTGAATTTGAACATGGTTTCCCCTTCATCGTAGATATATATGGACTGATTTTCGTTCAGCTTTTAGATAGTGCATGGCATTGACAGACGCATGTGCTCTCCGTGGGTCGTCTCGTCATGAGTTAGTGTTCCATTGGTGAAGTCAACTCTGCAAGATTATCAGTTTGTGTTTATGTACATCTTCCATTTAATGGAGCATGTATTAATCATTTCTTTCTACATACTTATCATACGTGTCAATACATCTCTGTTAGATACTTTTTGGTCAGTATGTCGGCTCCACTTACGTTAAACTACAGAAATAGAAAGAAACGAAGGGATGTGATGTTCCACAACCCCTGCAGTTCTCAGGCAAGGTCTAGGTACTTATGAAACCTTCCACTATTTTTTTTGTTCCGCTCGGTATTATTATTGATATGTATTATTGGAGAAAAAACAGTCGACAAAAACTGTCAACATAAGTTTCTTCAGTTTCGAAGTTGGTCCGGACTTCTGGCTGGCTGTGCATGTGTCAATGGAACGAAAGGCTGAAATTTCAACATTATTCCCACGAGTAAACATCTTTTTTGTTTTTTGAATACTCCCTTCCTTTGGTTTTTAGTTGAAAGTTCACTTTTTTGCATTGTAAGTTTATGCTAAATTGATCACTCACTTATCCACGTTTTGTTTTTTCATTGAAAATTCAGCCTGTTTTTGTGATCCCTGTCCAACAAAAGACGAGAAAAGTAACTCATTCATTGATCATCTTTTTCCCCAATTCCCTAATTGATCACCCCCAACAGGGCATGCTGCCAATAGATGTTCATTATGTGATGGTCTCTATTGAGTGAATAACCAGGTCAATTATTATTATCATCATTATCATCTATGTTGTTATTATTATTATTATTATTATTATTATTATTATAATTTCCCGTTTTTATTCCCATCATACGATAAGTTCTGGATGAAAATCACTGTCTATTCTGATGGTGTTCTCTATCTGAAAACGCTTCCGAGACAATGACATCGGCTTAAGAGGAAGTTCTAAGTGTGTAACAATTCATGTTCGATCGTAATTATTTCTTTTTGGGTAACCTTGCCAAGAACAGGTTTCCCAGGAACAATGAAAAAAATAAAATTGCAGCTTAATATTCCATCAGACATTTAGGAGAGAAAAAAAAACAATGAAAGCAGCACCTTCGCCTCGCTCCCATCAGCTACATTTCTCTCAATCTCTTTTGATTTTTTTTATCTGAAATATTCGTCAGCGAAAAGGTGAAGGCATTTAAATTGTTCATACGCACACCAATGCATACAGGGGACAAATTGCATTGATTTCGGTGAGTTTTGCATGGTTCAGGTCAAAGGTCATTCACTCATCTCTTGCCGCTCGAAGCCAGGTTAGGCTACGTCAGACAGGGGGTCGGGCAGGAGGGTCTTTGCGCTGCGTTTTTGAGCGTGATGTACATATCATCTCCTGCCTAGGCTTCCTTCATAATAAGCAGCTGCTTACGGCATCTTGTATACCCAGGCTGCCGTCCATCTAGGTACTAACTTGGCTTGGTATTGCTTAACTTTGGAGATCGAATGAGAACCGGTGTAAACAGCGTGATCTGACCGTACATTTTGGCCCAAGCAATGAATGCATAATGGGGATCAAACTCAAACTGATCAACAAGATAAGCTTGTTATCCATTATGACATTTGATAAGCTTACGTGAGTCTGACACAAAACCCCAAGGGTACGGAACCCATTGAGGATTGAACCTGCTCCACATTTGTAATGGCCTGCTTGATTTGCTTATAAATCATTATTCTTTGGCAAAGCGCAGAGAAATTTTACATACACACTCACGCCAATTTATTTCTTCCTTCCTTTCTATCTATCCATCTATCTCAGGAATCTCCATGAAACCCTCAAAAGAAGAAAGAAAAAACTCAAAGAATCGTCCAAGAGGATAGGGTTTTGATAGATCAAGCTCCCCATTCAAGAACAAACAATGCAATCTGTTTTGAAAAGAAAGGTCTACAACTAATGCCTCCTCCCGATGGTCACAAATGAGGCTTATACATGGAACCTAACCAATAGATTGGCTCTCAAAATAAGAATCATGGGACGTGCACAAAAGAGGATCATGCTTAACATCACATGGAGAGATCACAAGACAGCGCAGTATATTACAGAAGAAAACATGAGTCAGAGATATAAAATATATTAGAAAATGACAATGGGCAGTCCATGTTGCAAGAATGCCCAACAAATGCTGGATATGGATCCTCAGATGTCATAAAAATAATACTGCGTTAAGATTTAGACAAGTTCAGAAAATATTGACGCCGCGACGCCCACGATCGGTAGGTCTGGCGAATCTTGGAGAGGGTCCATATCTAACGTTAAAGTGCAGATGATGATGACTGTGATGATGATGTTGATGATGATTTGGTGGCACGCAGTTTGAGAACCTCTGGTCTTGCATGGCAGATCGATTTCTGAATATTTGACCTGAACGTAAAGACTCTTCAAAGATTTAGGCAGTTCCATTCATCATGTTGGCAGTCCATTTGTGTTCAGTTGGCTGTTGCACTTGCAATTCGCCATTTTGATGTTTTATTATGCATTCCGGGCTCAGCTGAATTGTAAATGACGCTGATGTGAATTGACTTAGAATAGCCAATGGTTAGGTTGAAACCTAGTGGCCTTAGGACGGCTTTCTGTTGCCTGGCTGAGTTGTACTGTTTCCAGAACATGTCAGCTCCTTATTACGTAGTCGTCTCTCATCGGGTCTTCCTGCACCCAATGAGATATTTCCCTACCGATAGATTTATGTTCATCATCTTTGTTATCTCTGTCCGATACCTCTATTCCTCTGTCGCTCTCTCTCTCTCTCTCGCTTTCTCGCTCCCCAACATATGACCAGCTCAACCTGTGACCATACGTCAATATAATAAATTCATGTAAATATGAAACGTACGCCTCGAAATTCAAACAATATAAGTAAATGTAAATATCTGCTTTGTTGTACCGGTGTATAAGAGCTGTATGAATAGTAAATAGTGTGTAAAGATTACACTTGTGAATTGAAAAAAAAACAAAAAAACATACGTATTATATAAATATCACTCTTTGTTGTACGCGTGTATAAGATTATAGAAGATCAGATGAAGATGTACATATATATATATATGTATATGTGAAACGGAGACTTACATATGAAGCAAATCACCAAGTATTTTCAAAATGAAAGATAGATTATAAATAATGGTGAAAATGATAAAATATTATTTTTCCGACTTACGAACCTTTCGGGATATGACCAGCCACTTAGAATAGGACCCGGTCCTAAGTAGGAAACGGGTGTATCTATATCGGAGTGTGTTTATTATCTATTCATCTATCTAGGCTTTTTTATTCATTTATTTATCTATCTATCCATCTACCTAAGCTAGCTATCCATGTATGTACTTTTACATCTAAGTCCGATAATTATGTATCTCAGTCTGAGTCCCTCTATCATCTATCTGAATTTACTTCTCTGAATTACCTGCCTTGTCTTCACTGTAGACAAAATACTAATTAACATCAATAGAAAGATGGAGCAACGCTCAATTTGAAACTATTTAAGAAAAAAACTGTTCGAAATGATAAATACTCCAAAATATTAACACAGAGGATAGAAATTTAGAACTTTGAAACCAGAATAAACGGCTCTGGTTAGTCATTCGATAGTAACCGTCATGTGACTTAGGTCTTTCGGCAGCATGCCTTGTTGAGGATTATCAATTTAAAATTTTGAGAGGAGGCTGATCAATGAATAAGGTACTCCTCTCACCTCTTGTTGGGCAGTGATCCCCAAAAAAGGTATATATATTCAACAAAAAAGTGTAAATGTTGTCAGAAACAAACAAATTCAGCGTGAACTTACATTCCAAATTAAAACGACTGCGCCCCCAAAATTTATTTTAACTGTAGTTGAGAAAACGCAAAGAAACTTTTTTCTAGACATCATCATCATCCGTCTTTCAACGTCTGTCGTTGAACATAGATCTTCCCCTGGATTCGCCACACTTCTCTATCATGGGCGTTGTTGAGCCAGTACTTTCTGAATTTGTCCAGCTCGTCTCTCCATCTAATATTCTGCCGGTCTCGGTTCCGCATGTGATCTCGGGGGATCCAAGTCGTGAGTCGTGATGTCCATCAGTTGTCCACCATTCGTGCAACATAGCTAGCCCACTGCCATTTGAACTTTTTAATAGATTCAATGATGTCCCTGACTCCTGTCTTTTCCCGGGTGTACTGTGCTGTCTTGTGGTCTCTCCAGCATAATTTTCTCGCGTGCACATTGCATGGTTCTCAGTTTGCAGATCTGTCTCTTGGTTAGGCTCGAAGTTTCAGGTCGATAAGTGACTATTGGGAGGATGCATTAGTTATACACCCTTATTAGATGATGAGAATTTCAACCTTCTAGCTCCATTGGTGCAGTTCATACCTATCCACACATATGCATACATGGTTGGCCAGCCAGCCAACTTGAAAAGTTTGACAGTTTTAGTTGACGTTTTCTAATAATTCACCCTGTAAACAGCCGTAATTTTACTTTTAAAATCTGTGAATTCGTGGCATAAGCTATTAAATTGGAGTATTTTTCAACAGTTGCTATAAAATCGGAATCGAGAAAAGGTTTCTCTTTTATTGAAAATTCCTGTCGAAATTAGATGACGGTTTTTATTTCCTCTCCCTCCGACCGGATCTTCAAATCGACTTTTATGTCGCTGATGCATCGTGGGTAATTCCGCAATTATAAGTTTAGTAACTTCGTTTTAGAATACAGACTTTGAATATAATTTCCTTGCCATTAATCAGAATTCTTTAGTTTTTGGCTCTTTTTATTATTTGAGTTAGTCTTGCGTTTCGTTCCACGATTCTGAGCACGCTCTTGCAATCGGACACAGCTCACAAATTCTATGCATTCCCATCCTTTTAAAGACTGACTGGAATTATACGATTTAATATTTATAAAGTGTTTTTCTATAAGTTTTTTTCTATTTTTCCTCGCCTTTTTTTCTCTACTTAGTTATTTTCATGTAAGGTTTAATCTTTCTATCTATGTGTGGTCTTTTTTTAATGACTCAACTTTCACTGAAGTTTAGTTCAATGAATATACAGTCTCCAGTCGACTCAAGTTCAACCGCAGATATGTCCCCATGATATTTTGGAGCCTAATATCTATAAATGACGGGGAGTTCAGTCATTGCAGTTTTGTGGTTCAGCTGCGAGTGAAAAAAATACCAGTTTTGTTATATTCAGCTCCACTGAAAAAAAAATGGTACTTGGTGTAACTTAAAATCATTAGTCTAATTTGTAACGTCTAAATCCATTTACCAGTAAAAAATACTTCAAATTGGTCTACACTGAAAAATTCTTCTCTAGACCAAATTGAAAAAAATAATTTGTTGAAAGAAAACTGCCAACCTAAATTTATTACATTGTCTCAAAGAATATTTTATCTAATAAATATACATCGTGAAAAAAAAAGCCAATAACTTGCTGTAACAAATCAGAGTATTTTTTTTCTTTCAAGTTGGTTTAAGTACCTTTTCTCACAATGTTACGTAGCGTACTGTTAAGGACATCCGGTAACGCTTCTGGTCGGACCCTTATTGCAGGGGGTGAAGGAAAGAGTCGGACACTTGCTTCATTCGATCCACTTACCGAATATACGTACTCAATTATTAGGTCTGGTGATGCTGAAAGAAACAAATACTTGGAGACAACACAACTGGACCGTGAAGATGGAGTGAAAAAGAAATCGAGTCTGGTTTATGAAAATTAATATCCGGTTTTATTTTCCCTCTTGTACAGTACTACTGGGGAATCGCTTATATAAGGGGAGAGAGAGATACAGAGAGACAAAGTGGATGAAAGGGGGAGAAAGAATGAAAGAGAGAGGGAATTTTAAAAAAGTGAGAATGAGAGAAAAAGAAAGAAAAAGATAATGAAAGAAGGAATGAAGGAGACAACGAGAGAAAGAAGTAAATAGAGAGAGAGAGAATGTGGATGAATGAATTTTTATCTTGTAGATGTTTTATTTTAGGGATACTTTCTTACCTGGAGATTTTAGTGGTGGGTGGCCGAGGGAATGGGGCCTTTGATCGGAGCCCCTCTGACGATCCGACCCGATATCTATTCTTACTTGCATTCATTGCTTTTATCAGTTGATGGGATTCCAACAACATCTCAAGTCACGTAATGACACTACGTCTTCCTTTTTAATCGTTAATCATATCCCTATCAAACATTTGGTCATGAATCTCGTATTCACTTTTGAAATTCCTTCATTCTTGATTTCGACGGACAATTCGTCTTTGGCAATTTCAATAAAACATTCAAATCTAAATCTTTTGAAGTGAATCTTATTTTTTATTTCAGTCGCATTCTTAACCAGACAGATAAAATTCTATCTTTTGACATTTCGATTCGGCATGAACACATCCTTTGGCAACATAAAATTAAACAATCCAATTGTTTATATCTATCAACTTTCTTTGGCACTTGTCCTTGATACTTATTTCGGTTTGGCTATTTTTTTCATAATATCGCGTGATGACACGCATTTCTTTCCGAGTTTTATTTCTCCGTCTATTTACCAACGAAATCTCATACTTCCAAATCATCCAACACTCCCATCGTACAATATAGCACCCTTGATGAAAAAAAAGCAGTGTATATGTTATGTCTGTGTCACGCTCTCCAGACAACGTAGGTAAGAAGGAAAAAACAAAAAGTAGACACATTGCTGAGTTGATTTGCGTAATGGATGACAGTTGCTCCTTCCAATTCGAAAAGACTTATGCACAATATAATGGTCCAGGAAAATACTTATGAGTCATGGTATCTCTTGCTGTACAGTGCGTATATTTCTCCTCACTCTATCGTGGTCGATTCGGGCACAGATCAAATACATCTAAAACGTAACCCGAGCGTAGATCGACGGTTAGCCGTAGTTAAATATGAGTATTTTTTTATCCATCAGATATCTCTAATACCTTTCCTTTCTGATGATATTAGATGTATTCAGTCTCTTCCATAGTTATTATACAGGATTTCTTTAGGTTCGTATAACGATTCAAACTGTCTTTAACTTATCTGCGTAAAAGATAAGTTACTTAATCTGTGGTCGAATAATTGAAAACAAACATTCATTTTATATACCAAATATTCCTTTTTGGACATAGTCTCCTTCCTTGTCAATTCACTTAACCAAAAGCTTCTCAATAATCACTTGGATTGAACATGTGAGAGGTCAAGATAAAAATTCAGCTCATAAGTGTGTCATGTTAATGATCCAATTGTGTACATACTGGTACTGATTTTCGTACACAGATACTTATATAAAAAGTAAAATATCTCCCATTCACCCGGGCTCTTTTTCATTTACCTATTCTTCTTAAATATAGCAAAGCCACTTTTCACTCTGCCTATTTACACTATTCAAATTACAAATATGTTCTCTAAAACAAAACATAGGTAAACTCGTCATCAAAGTCAAAAACTGATCTATTGTTGCGTCAAAATTTTAAGTCATGAGAAAAAAAATTCTATTGAAGAATAAATTTGGGCTGAATGAATTCTATTCATGACATCACTGTTATCTTCCATTGGAAAACATTTGAAATAGAGCGAAAAAAAACTAGAAATATCTACATTTTAGGAAATCTAGATGTTATCAATAAACCCACCAGAATAAGCCCCTTCACAAAAAAAATTAAAATAGAATTCTTATGAGGAGCTTGGAGGAGAACTGATGCCAATTTTCAAGTTTGTTGACAGAACAGTAAGCTCAGGAGTGATCAAACACACAAACACATAAACACTTGAACACACACTCACACGCATATAAAAGCAAATTATGAAACTTTTTGCCATCTTTGATGACTACGGTCGTTCAATATTTGTTGGAAATTTGAAGAATTTTCATGCAATAACCTTTTCCTTGATATCCTGTAATGATAGCGTGCTATCTCCATAGAAATTTTCAGACGTCGTGGTCACCAATTCAGAAAAAGGTTCGAATTATGGCTTCCCAATTATTGAACTTTTTATAATGGAGAGGAAGTTCAAAATGCTTGAAAAGATGATAATCTATAGGAGAAATATCATGTGACCGTGAGAAAAGCTGCAAGACTTCACATCCGAAATTCTCTGAGCTTAGACACAGTTTGCCGATAGATGAGACATCGTGAAAAGTAATGGAGTTTTTCATTCCGTTCATATAGACCAATTTAACCAGCATTTCAACTTTCCTTTTTGACTTGATATGTTGTAATATAGTTGCTGTTGAAGTTCTAAAGTTTCCAGAAAGTGCTCTAACAGTTCTTTATGAATTGTTGAGCCTCCTTTAAAGTTTATCATCGGCGTTCATATTTCCAGGCCTAAAACTCATTAAACCAACGCCAAACAGTTCGCGCTGTAGTGATATTCACTTCAAGTTTTTTTGTTGATGTTAGCCGAAGCTTGAGCAACATTATATCCTAATTTTGAATCATACTTGAAAAGTATCTCAACTAAGTCTAAGCTCAGAGAATTTACGTAGATATCATTGCTATTAAGGGCCCTAGAAATATCCAATAATAACGAATTGTATCTCTATTTGCATTGGCTCTGGGGAAAATTCCATTCCATTATTAAATCTTTCACTTTTAGCATTATTCTATAGGATGTACATTTTATGTCTGGCAATCTAATACCATTCGTCTTCTTGTGCAAATCCGAATCGTTTGCGCAATCCTCAGCGGATTACTATTCCGACCCGATCATGTTGATTTTCATTAATCTATTGGTTGGATATGCAGGATTTACGTATTGTATGATTGACAGTTTCATCAGTGTCCGTACACAGGCGACATTTGCTATTCTACAGCATATTGACTATTTTCACCTTTATATGATTTATTCAAATACATATGTTCTGATCTGCTTTTTACCTCTTCAAGTGCCGTGTGTGTATAAGCATGCCTATGTAGCTCTATTTGATGTTCCTTTTATGCAACTGTTTACAAACCTTTTTCTGCAATCTGTGATATCATGGGTTGAATTTATTGCATACTTACATTGCGCCATGATATATATATATATATATATATATATATATATATATATATATAGTGACAAAGCAAATTCTTGCATGAGGAGAAGGCAGCAATAATCGTGGTTGTATTTGAATGCTATGTAAGGTCGATATGAGTGGGCAAGATTTCGGTTTTCATCGTTGACCGCTGACTTTGTTGCTACTCAATCATTTTGCATTTTAGCTTTGGCTGAGAGAAATTGAATAATCATTGCGCATACAAAACCTAGAAAATAGTGCTCAGCAGTTGTCTGGGAATTAAGTCAAATATTACCCAAAGAATATACAGTGTCTTACAAAAATTTGGAAACACCATCCCAAAATCGTGAAAATAAGATTTCTTCAGTTCAAAAATATTCAACTCTTTTAATGTATGTGAATACATACTAAATAAGAAATACAAATTAACCTGGGTTGAAAAATTAGTATTTACACAGGAAGCATTAGTTTTTGGACACCGTCTTGACTATGGAAGCCATCGACGCTGTAGGGTTGTTACAGAGATTATCGTTGTCTTCTAATGTGCGAATTGTCTTTATTATTTCTGATGATATATGATGATGATTTTCAGTGGTGCAATTTTTCTTTTCATAATATTCCACTTATTTGCTATAGGACTGAAATCCGATGGGTTTGGCAGCCTGAATCCATCTGAAAATATTACAGACAATTTAAGCACCAGAAGACAATGAATATCTGCGTAACAGTTTGATAATATCAACGCCTTCCTTAGTCAAGGCAGTAATCTAAACGAATATTTCCCTTGAACATATTAACTTTTCAACTTGGCTCAATGCATGAATCTCTCCAAGTAAATCTTTCCATACAATGTCGTACCTGTTTTTTAATCTCTTCTGGACTAATTTGATACATTCGCTCCTCATATGGTTCACCGCCTCGTCCCTTTCTTCGCAATGGCTATTTTTCTGGGTTTTGTTAATCTCTCTCTCTCTCTCTCTCTCCTTTGTGCAGTCATGTCAATAATCTCTCCCCTGCGATTTTTTTTCTTTCTGTCTTTTGAATCCTCAATGGAATCTTTTTGTTCCCATTTTCTTTCCTTGTTTTTATTACAACCTCGTTTGCAGCACTTTTATTATTGGTTACACTGCTTCTAGCACTTTCCATAACATCTTTATTTCTTGCTTGCACATGCTTATTATTATTTATACCACAACAACGGCTACATAAATTAGAAATATACAAAGAAGAGAAATGATAGAATCTAGGATAACGCCCAGAAAGCACATGACTCTAATGTATATAAACGATTGTAAATAAAGAATATAATTTTTTTTCTCAAAGACTGCAGATTCCCGTGTACATAAATATTTTAAAGTTTCTGTAGGTTTATGGGATTCAAATTTACGAAGTATTCTCACTTGATTTCCTGTGAGGTGATTTAGTTGTCTGTACGTATTGGTTGCGCGTTTCGAGCGTGTTTGTGTCTCTCGGCTTCATGAAATTCAGTGAAAGAGCTGGGTAATGAGCGTCCCCCCTCTATCCCATTTCTTGTATTTTATGGGTTCAAGAATGAATAGCGAAATATTGATGAGATCGACCGCCGGCGAAAAAAAAAACTTCACACAACGTTTTTGTTTTGCTTTTTTATTCTGTCCTACCAATGGCAGATAATAATGGGCCATTGTACTTCTTTCTGGTACTTCTTTTTATTTAGTTTTATTTATTTGAAGTTTCTTTCTCGCTTTTTTTAATGTTAAAGCCGATCCTTCACATATAATCAGTACGACCAACCATAAATTTGCGACAACCTTCGTAAATCTTCCTTGCTCAGTAAATGTATAAGACCATGCGTAAGCAAGGAACTAATTCATCCTACTTTTTATTCTATTTTTTTTCTCGTCGTCCAGGTTATTATTGTTGATTTTTCGTTTTGTTTTTTGTGTTTGTGTTTTTTTTCCTTTTTTTTTCCTTATTTATTTTCTTCCTTTCTTTTCCTAACTCCAGAGACTTCATTGCGTATTACGAATGGCAATTGGTAAAAAACGCTCTAGCAGGGGAGGGAATACCATCATAACCATAGTGAGTTCAACCAGCACTGGGAATCGCACATATTTGACTTCACATCGTATAAACTTAGTAAATACCGATATGACAGTTTGAAATGAGTGCTCTGCAGTAGTGTTAGGATTCTAGTGTCACATACCACTACATATGTACTGAAATTGATCAGAGCTGGATACCTTACGCATACAGCTTTGTGCTAGATTATTATTGAAATAGGAGAAATAGATTTTGGCATCTTGCAGCAGGGAAATGGTTTGGGAACTAGCCTTGCAGACCATTGCAACCTTAGTTACTTTGATCAGCTCTGGTTGACCAACACATGGACCCTTGTGCCAAACTAAGTCAAAACTAATCAATATTTTGAAATCAAAATTTGTTTAATGGCTATCAAAGCTGCATACCATTCCAATTCTGAAAAGCCGTCTGTTCGATTTTCACTTGGAGCTTTTCCGTGCTGTAATGGTTAACGAACTTAATTTTGCAAACTACCAATATTAATGTATAGTGATTTTGATCATCAACAAGTGCTCTATAATTGTGGCTTGGTTCTAAACTAAACAGTATATACTGGTTTACCCCGACATCAGAAAGTAGTGTTCCAAACAAAACCTTTCAGAATACGAAATGGCCTGAAACGAAAAAGTAATCATCATTGATTTATAAGAGAAGTTTTTGAGTGTTATAAGACCAAGAATAGTTATGATAGTACGCTGAACAGGGTCTTCATCGGATGGTATGGTAAGAGATATAGGAGGCTGGTTTGTCGGAGGGATAGAGAAAGTGGTTGTGTTCTGTCTATATGACGTTTCTCTACAAAACAAACCATGAAGAGCATTTTCCCTTTTCGCCTTTTTCCGTAAAGGCGAAAAAAAATCCTAAAAGAAAAATTGGAGGTAAAGAGGGAGGTACCTGTAAAATCATTCCTCTAAAAAAGAACTTATATTCCTCGGCTGACTTATGATTACATCAACAGAATCTTGCTCTTTGTCACCGTTAATATCTCTCGCAAGCTCCTGTTAATGCTGGTCGTGGGACTAGGGCCAGCCCTGGGGCTCTTACTGCTTCGGTAAAGCTGAACTTCAGCGCCCCGGCATGTATAGCATCAATTTTATCTCACAATGAGAAAAATGAATATCCATACATCCAATGAACATATGCGCAAATTTTTTGTCAGTTTGGGCTCAAATGGGATACTTTAGTTGCTTAATCTACCTTCCCATTATGGAATAATAATGGAATTTACACCATAGAAACTCCTAAAACTTAATGTTTGATCACCCATTAAAACAGCTTCAGATGAGTTGAGACTTGAAAAAAAAACTTAAAATCAGGATAATCGAGTTATTAAAAATAGATTTCCCAACTAAGTCACTGTAGGCTCCTTGGCGCCGATCCATACATAAATAAGACCGATGTTGTTTTTGTTTTTTTTTTTACTGATAGACGCTAGTATAAGAATAAAAACTGATCAGAGTTTGCCAATTATTCATCTTAAACAACAGAAACTATTCAACTATGAAATATTTCTGAACACTGAGGATTTTTTTTCTCATCAATGTTTTTGTTTCTGTCCAATTTATTCGCTTTTCTATTCTCCCATTTGTATTCATTAAGTGCAGCGGTCTCAAATACATGACAAGCACCCCCTAGCACTTTGTGCCCTGGGCGACTTAGCTTGTTGCAGTTACCTTGGCCTGATCTGGTCTTGCGTGGGTCTTCTTGGTCAAGACAATTTACAACATTGTTTTATCTTTTTTTATGAGATTGTTTTTGCTGGACACGAGACCAAATCAGCTGAAAAATGCAAACGACGTCTTAAAGACAAATTGTTATTAGTTGTTTGTAATTTTCCTAAAGAGAAACTTTATTTTCCCAGAACGACATTTACAGTTTCTTATTACCTAATTTGTTCGTTTTTATGCTATTTATCTATTCAACACATGATCTTTCCAAAGAAATGCTCATAAAAGCACGAATCTTGTCATCCTTGCTAAATAAATGAATGGTGATATTATATGATAGTGACAGAGACGTTTTATTGGCCGGTGACTCGATCACCGTAACTCGGAATGTTTTGAAAGCCTAATTTGAATGTCTAATCTCACTATAATTTTTCCAAATGTCTTTCTCTCCGTCCTTCTGTCAACGCATAAATCAAGGATGATTAAAGCTATGGCCACCAAAATTTCTGTGGACACTAATGGGACCCCGGAACATGTTTTTAGTATACAGAGTTTTCAAAATTTCTAAAACTTTCTAAGTTGTAGTGAGTAATCAAATTTACAATGTAAATATAATGTGTCTGGTTTATCTAAACCAAATCTTTGGGCTTTTTTTCTGTTTTTGATTTTTTTGTTTAACTGCTCAAAGTAGACGTCTTGCTGAAAATTTATCACGTAGGATGAGTTTTCAGCTAGTTGCTCATGCATCAATTTCTGCTAGAAAGAGTATGAGAAGTATGAGGTAAAGGCCACACCCTGCATAATTGTGCCTGATCATCTTTATATACCCTCGTCATCTGTGGCTGGGGGATAATAAGCATGATATTTGACTCCAGCCCTTAAGCTACATCTCCCAATTGCACCCAGAAGTGTACAGTCAGGATCAACTCATTGTTTCTACTCCCGTGTAGGCGTATCTGTTCCCACATTGAGCCCTAGCCCGGTATCAAATTTACCATCGCTGGGAGGTGTATATTTACCGTTATCATTTTTTTTTTTCAATTTTTTCGTGCAATGTTCGACTTTTAGAGACCAATTTTTGACAATATGTGGGAGGGGTCAAACATTACAAGATGAATGCTTCTGAAACAATGAAAAATGCGTACCGACGCTGTTTCCTGCGGACACACACGCCTACGATTTGGCTTTCGGCTTGGCAACGAAAGTCAACAAATAGTCTCGTTTCAATGTAAGATAAAGAAAATGTTATTACAAATCTTGTTTTACTTAACCTCAATCATATAACGGAAGACGATTTCATTATCCTTTTATTGAAACACGATTGGTTTTGAAGCCCTAATAGTTTTCGAGAATGCCTCTGAACACTGCAGTTGTCCAGAGTTGGAACGTAAACAAACATTGTTTCTAGCGGCCATTTGCATTGAATACATTTCGCTGGCAAATCGGGCTTGATCCACGGAGATTCAAATTACATGTGTAGAATCAATTACTGATATCCTTAAGATCTAGACTCAAAAATTACACGGAGCATATGATAAGTCCATGATCGGTGGGGAAGAAAAAGAAGTTGACGGAGTATACAGTATACAGTATCTGTGTATTTCTTATGAAATTGATTTTCAAATTATTTCGTTTATCTCGAGAAAAAAAAACTTCTTTCCATTGATACTAAATTCTTTGTTGTTTTATTTTCTAGGTAAGTGCCAGTCAAATGACGTCACACCTCTATGAGATCGTCAAGTGACGTCACGCCTCTATGACATCACCTCGCCAAGAAAGCAAGACATCTCCGACTACACGTCCAGTAAGGAAAACTATATATTTTTCTCCTTGTCTACAATTTGTTCAATGTAGTCTTCTCTTCCTTTTATATAACCTCTCTGAACCAGTAGAAATTCCACGGGTGATTAGTTTCATATCTCCCTACCTTCTTTACTTTTCTCACCTCACCATCCTACGGTAAACTCATTTTCTCCCTGCTCTCTTCCTGCCCTCTGAATTAACTATCTAACCTTTCTCATGTTACTACGGAACACTTGTCCTTAGAACGTGGGTAGGAAAAATTATATTCTTGATGTAATTCCTCATCCCTTGTTGATTTCAACATTTCCCACTTCTGTTTCAGATTCTGTGAGTTTAGATCAGATTTTCTCAGCCTTTCTTTCGCTATTGCTTCCTTTTGGTTCTCTTTTTAATCTATCACCCCCCTAAGTTTTGCCCTCTTTGGGGCGATATTGTCTCCCACTATTTTGATAACTCCTATCAAATACCTTCAGTCAAATAACTCAGATCGTCTCTTGCTCCTCCCAAAAAACATTGCTTTCCTTCAATAACTCCCTTATCTTGACTTAGCCAAGTAAATTCCATTGCAAAAATGTTCTTCAGTGGCTATTTGGAGCTTCTAGACGACCTACACGTGCTTGCATAATTAGCTAACCCGATGACGGATCCAGAAATTAAAACAGATTCTTTTTAAAATGAATATTTTGTAATGCATCAAGCCTGGGTAACTTCCTGTTCTCTCATAACCTATTCTCCAAAAAAATACTATTTGTATATGATAATCTATTGCCCCCCACCTTCTGCTTAACTTTTTCCCCTTGTACAGTGATATTGGCTTTTGAGAATTGCTGATTTACACAAAGAGAACTTAAACGTTCACCTATATTCGGGTGAACAAAGTTGGTAGACCACTGTTCTAATAATGTCTGAGGCTGTACCATCGGCGATGGAACCAATTGTGACGGACAACTTGGAGACAGTGGGGGCCCGTAGAGTGCTATAGGCACGGATGATGAACTCTTTTCGGCTCCTTTCAATGAATGTACAGGCCACAGGTGTTGTGCTGTGCCATTTGAATCTGTTCTCAACGTGAGTCCCCAGTTTATTCACATGTATACTGCAGTGCTTTATGCTATCTGTGATACACTTAGGACCCAATAAAAGAGTCGATGGAGCATAAGTGAGCTGCCCTTGCAGATCACAAGACCTGTCTAGTACCACAGGGCCTCCAAGATCATGATCTCTGCACTACTGAAATCAGTATTTTCCAATTCATATATTTGTACTAGAAATAAGTTTCATGCAATATATATTCAAAATGAAGGAAAGTCCACATTATATATATGCGTGTATATGTGTGTACATATATATTCATATATACTAATGTCAATATGTATTGATGTCTATATGAATTAACGAGTTTGTATATATCATCATCTTCGGTCTTTTACCGTCTGTTGTTGGACATAGACCTTCCACAGGATTCACCACACTTCTCTATCGTGGGCGTTGCGGAGCCAGTATTTTCTAAATTTGTCCAATTCATCTCTCCATCTTGAATTCCCTCGGCCTCGGTTTTGCATGTGATCTCTGGGGATCCATGTTGTGAGTCGTGATGTCCATCGGTTGTCTGTCATTCTTGAAACATGGCCTGCCCATTGACATTTAAGTTTTCTAATCGATTCTATGATGTCTTTGACTGAAGTTTTCTTCCTGATATACTGTGCTGTCTTGTGATCTCTCCATGTGAGGTTGAGCATGATTCTCTCATGTTCGCATTGCATGCTTCTCAGTTTGCAAGTCTGTCTCTTAGTTAGGTTCCATGTTTCAGCTCCATAAGTTACTGCTGGGAGGATACATTGGTTGTACACTCTTCTTTTTAGGATTATTGGGATCTTGTTGTTTTTTAAGGTTGAGCTTGCTCTGCCGAAGTTTTGCCATCCTAGGGTGATTCTTCATTTGATGTTCTTATTATGATGTGTGTGTATGTATATATATATATATATATATATATATATATACATATATATATATATTATGCAAGTTCACTATTCACAATCTTACTCGCATCCAAGTCAAAATCTTCCACTTCGTAATGTTTGATTTATGATCAATATTCGCCACAAAATGAATCGAAGAATGAAATTATGTTGAAAAATAAATATTTGTTGCGTAAAATAAATGTTATTCAGCCTTACTATACGGACTTATTGATATACCTACTTATGTATATTGAATACTTTTGATACACATAAAACCTAAATGACTAATTGAAACCAAAATCCCTTCCTATATACATGCACACTCCGAACTTAGATGAAACCACTGATTATTAATGCCAACAGAACAGTTCATACCTTTACGTTTATCCAAGAGGATTCCCTGCTACTCAAAGGTAGAGCATTCATATTTTTAAAAAATATCATGAGAGGAAATGCCGTCAAACGATGAAGCAACTACCATTAATTTACATGGGAAATTTTTTGAACGTTCAGTCTCTAAAATGATGACGACGGTATTTTAGGCGATGGTATATTATACAGAGTCGTCTGCAGTTGAAACGCGATGGCGTGAAAGATGTTTCCGAAAAAAAGATAATACCTGCGTTTGCTATGCGATAAAGTGGCTGTCAGTATCAGAGTAATTTCTGCAGAAAGAAAAACGCATTAACCCATAAGCTACGGCAGGTGGATTAGAGTTGAGAGTAATATTGATCTATCACAAGAGAGATGCCCTCGATCATTATAAAAATTATCCATTGCAAATTATCTCCCATCACAAGATGAAGTCCCTGACTCACCGATAGAACTGAGTGAATCACGATAAAATTTGAATGCTATTGTGTTTTCAATAAAACTGCAGTGACTGAAATTTCCGTCATCTGCAGGTAATGGCTTAGTCTGAGTGAAAAAAGTTGCAAAAACTATTCCAAAAGTTCTTTCATATAAACGAAGATGAAGTATTGGTCCATAGGAAAACGTTTTTGTAAATTAATTAATTACGTTAACAGATATTTCCAAGCCCGCAAACAAACTTTTTATTCCATTTTCCTTTTGCATTCCACCGTGTGTTGGCTATATGAAAGTTCCGTGTATCCAGATGTCACTCAGGAAATTGCGAAGTAGTTTATATCCGTCATAGCCTAGCAACATTCCCGATTGTCCGGGGTCTCGCGCGATTTCCCTGTGTGTACACAACGCCACATAGCAAAAGTCAAGCGTCTAGCTTTTTGCCACGTATCCGTACCAAGCAGAGTACGTTAGAGAGAAGTTGGAAATGGAATAGAGATCTAATGTGTTTCTGTGTACACCGCATGATTGATCGTATGCCTTCCACGAGTGGAATATACCAGTAGCTGATTGGACAAAACTGTTGACACGTTTGTTTAATAAACGAAAGAGAAAAAAAATACTCTTGGCTGTTTCTTTTCGATACGTCAGTCCAATTTGCAAACACTGCGACACACTAAAAGCTTTCCCTCTCTTCTTCCCCCCACACCCTCTGGACATTGGACAGAGCAAACCGGACAAAATTCCTGCATTACCCTCCGCTACAAGAATATTTGCATTCAAAATCAGCCAAACTACCTTCATTTCAGAAACGTTTGCCAAATAGCTATACAGAAAAAGAAGAAAAAAAAAGGAAGGGGAAAACAGGAGAGTTATGGATATGAGATTCGAAAAAAAAAGATCGGGCTAGACTGACGGGGAGATCGAGCTGGTGAGAAACATACGAACGGCTGAACGAAAGGACATTTCTCATCTCATAACAAACGATTATTTTGGGATGACAAACAAAATATTGAGATTGGCACGGAAAGAGTAGAAATAAAGCAAAAAAAAAAAAAAAGAAAAACTGCCGACAACAAAGAAATGGGGTTGTTGCCGTATGGTTCTTCCGTTTGTACACTTTATTGGACGTGCTATGTTATGGTAATGCACCGAGGCGGAAGGTGATTGGCACGAGTTGTAGAGACCCGGCGATCACTTGCCAAAAAGAAACGAACGACATTTGCTCCCAAACAACTAAACCTTCCCGATAACTAGCAACCAGAGTTGGTGCTAATGATGACAAACATAATAACGGTGGAAATGTGACTGTTACAGCGAAGGTGTAGTTAATGGGGAAACGTCTGTCAGATATACTCCGAACGAACCTGATTGGTTCTCTTATACATATTCAAAAGAACACTGCCGCAATTGATCAAAGAGTTAGCCTTTATTCTTGCTCTTTTTTCTGTCAGCACATCAATCAACCTATCTTGCTTTGTTCGTATAAGTATATCTATCTCATTTTTGTATATCTATAAATGATTCTTTTTATTCCTTTCCTACTTGTTATTGTTTTGGTCATACCTACAAATTTGCTCTCACCCCTGTTCCTATCTACCGTAATATGTTCGTATCTATCCAAATCTGTTCGTATTTGACAAAATATATTGAAATACCTCTTTTTATCTACATGTACCTATTTGTTTCTCTGTTGATACCTACACATTTTCTAACATCTTGTTCGTATCTACCAAAATCTGTTCGTATCCAACAAAATGTATTCATATACCTCTTGCATCTGTTCGTATCTGACTATGTATTCATGTACTTCCTTTGTCCGTACGTAGCTATTTGTTTATAGCGACACATTTCCTCTCATCTTGTTCGTATCTACTAAACATCTGTTTGTATCTACTAAACATCTGTTTGTATATACTAAACATCTGTTTGTATATACTAAATATCTGTTTGTATATACTAAACATCTGTTTGTATATACTAAATATCTGTTTGTATATACTAAACATCTGTTTGTATATACTAAATATCTGTTTGTATATACTAAACATCTGTTCGTATCGACTAAACATCTGTCCATATCGACTAAACATCTGTCCGTATCTACTAAACATCTGTTCGTATCTACTAAACATCTGTTCGTATCTACTAAACATCTGTTCGTATCTACTAAACATCTGTTCGTATCTACTAAACATCTGTTCGTATCTACTAAACATCTGTTCGTATCTACTAAACATCTGTTTGTATCTACTAAACATCTGTTTGTATCTACTAAACATCTGTTTGTATCTATTTACATCTGATCGTACATGACAAATTGTATTTACGTATCTCTTTTTATCTGTACGTGGCAATTCGTTTATTTTTTCGTGCCTCCAAAATTTTTGTTCACCAGTTCGTATCTTACAAAATCTGTTCGTATCTATTACAGCATGTTCGTAACATTTCGATCTTTGAATTTTCTCCTCCTTTTTATCGATCTACGTTGGTTGTATCACAGTCTAGCAATTTTTTTCTAGATGCGACTGTAAATGCTTCTCATAAAACTGGAGATCCTGCACCGCTCTTACGGCGTGTAATAATATCCAGTGGCCCTCCTGAGATTACTGTCACCAAGGGCGGTAACTCAGAGTGTCACCTCCAGTCTGGCCAGCTCAAAAATGATTTTGCACAAAACTGACCCCGAAAAAAAAACTATTAGCTTATTTAAGGTTATTTTAGATAATTGGAAATGGCTACATTCGTCCGAAATTTCAAGGAAAACGGCAAAGATTGGCTAAAATCATTGAAAAATAGCAGTAAGAGTAGCTGTTAATTTTGAATTTTTGCTTTGTCAAATTGTCATTATGTCACCCCTCTGATGTGGGAAGGGTCACCCCACCCCTGGTAGGTATGTTGCAGATGTCTATATGAGATAGCAAAACATCACACGTATACTAAAAAAACACTATCATTCAAAAAACAAAAATCATGAGATCAACGATGTGTCGACCGACTGCAGTGGCAGAAGCAAGCAGAGGAAGAAAAAGAGCAAGTTGCTTTTGTCAATTGGTTCTCATATGTGTAAAATATTACAATATGGTAATAATCCGAGGGTATTATTTTCAATAAAAATCCTAAATGTTTTTTTTAATACAAAAATGTCAAAATCGATCTAATATCTATGATGTCACTCTTTTAATGACATCACATCTCTTCATTCCTCTCTATTTCTGTTTTTAATGTAAGTGGAATCAACTGACGGATGGACTGACCGACCGACCGAAGAGCATCTAATAGAGATATGTGGATACTTGGAACTAAATAAGTTTAGGAAGGGGGATTTTAAACGGATTTAGGAACTGATAGATACTTTTTTTTGCCTTTTGAAGAATTCCCGCCAATTATCACCTTGTCTGGGATCTTTGGTAGGTGTAGGTAATGGAAACGTGAAACGAATAAACCGTTAAAATTGTAGCGGAAATTAACTGCTAAGTTTATTATATGAGTTCAGCTTCAGTTCGGTTTTATTGCTCTAAAATCTTTAAAAGCAGACCTCGAGGGCAGACATTATAATATGCAGTAGCTTAGATATAGAAATTTGAATAAAATCTACGTTAGATATTGACTGATGTTTATTTAATTTGTTCATTCGATTATTTATGTACAATTCGATCAACTTCTTGGTTTTCGTCATGTTTCCCGCCACCTTGATATCATCATAAGCCGTAAATGGCAAACGTTGAGTTCAGAGAGTATTAAGAAAACTGGAAAACGAATAACATTCGTATTTAATATCGTGATAACGGCCAGAAGTCTAGTTGAAAGTGCTAGATTACAAATCTTTGAAAATTATTTACGTTCATTACATCCACACACACACACACATTCTCTTCTACAGGGAAAAAACTTGATTAAAAAGAATTAGAAATATTCCTTGTATTTAATCTTTAACCAATATACTATAATCATTAACAGTGATTTTTTTTTCTTGATTTCTTGTCCATAACACTGGATTCTCCCCCAAAGGGAAAGGTTATTGATTTTAAAAAATCCCCACCCCCCACGATGGACTCAACACTTGACGAATTCAGTTGTTTATTTTCTTTAAAAAAAGGGGGGGTCATTTCATAGAGTTCCAAGTGAATATGTGAATTTTTACGTAAAACTAACTCGTACACACACACACACATATATATACATATATATATATATATATATATATAAATTTTCCATGGGAATTTAGTCAAATGCAATGGTTAACCGTTGTTTCACTGCACAAAATTTTCAAATAGACAATGCATTCCTGGTTTCACAGCAATAAACATATCCGTTGAATATTGGCCCTGAAAAAGTTGCATCTTCTCCGAAACTCAAAATTTCTTCCTAGTTTTCAAAAGGTTCTTTTGGGATACACGTCTGTAACTTGGAGCAGCCATTGTTCTGCATAAAACATTTCGTAATTGATGTACCAATAAGTTTATCCGCTTTAATCATTGACTGACTTCTTTTCTCTTCTTGTAAGCCTCCTTTTCGCTTCGCGTTGCACAAAATTCTCTATTTGCCTGATTTTCCACCATTTTCCCAAAAAGTGAATCTTTTCTTCGTCCCAAGCAGATAATAGAAGGAACTCATAAATAAGAATTGACGAATAAAATTGAGATGAAAGAACATAAAAATGACTTGTCTGACATCGATCCGAGAACTAGATTATGAATCAAGAGGTCAAAGTGTATTGTTGAAATCCTACCAATAGAAAATAAATGGGTTGTATATTGTTCGAACACGTGATGTTGGGGGGGGGGGAGAAGAGAGACCTGTCTTATTTTATCAGTATTTTTTTTTTCTTGCTGAGTTCTATCAAAAAACTCCATAGATTATGTCTCTTCGCAATTGTCTCGTGACCAGATGTCACAGTTTTAACATTACATTAATGAAATTTATCGACATTTGACGTCTTTCTTTTTCTTTTTCTTTTTTTTTTTTTTTTGACAAAGAAGAAACGCAGTTGTTTAACTGTTCGCAGTCCGGAAATAAAATCAGCGAAACTTTCTCCCGAGGCTGTTCAGCTTTGGTTGGCAACCAGTCTTGAAGAATTTCAACTCTTGACTGAACTCGGTGGAGCTGTTGCAATGAGGTTAGAGATGACAATCAGTAATGCATTGAGGAGTTCAAAAATCACGGCCTGACATCTCAAAGTGCCCTGGTCATCTATTGCATCCCGGTCAGTCTTCAGCTGTCCTGACAGTGTATTGCTTTTGGGCCGAGACAGACTGTGACGAGAGAGTAAGGCTGACAACACATGCATCTCTGCCTCGCTTTAATCCAAATTAAGTCATATCTTCACACTCTGTGTTACAAGTGCACCACTCAGAACTGAAGTCGTGGCCATCTTCGACTAAGGAAGACAGTCATCATCATCGAGATTTCTGTTTTTTTTAGTTGATGGGGGAAAATTCTGAATGTAAGATGTCTTGAAAATAACTATATACCATTGTTTAATTTTTTTAAAATAACAGAACAGCAATTTTAGAAATCAGTATACGTGAATAAAATATTAAAGACTCTTTTCAATCTGATCATACCAAGTTCCAATAAGGATCTCATCACTGATGGACTTTCTCATTTGAACCACCTTCTTAAAAGCACTCTAGCCAAGCCAACGATTGGCGTAGGCATTCCTGACATCAGCAAGCATTCAGAGTGAGATGTTTGTACAACAATCTCTATTTCTAGCATTTATTTCATTGATTTTGTTGCATGAACTTTGCTCTTAGTGTAGCCCTTCAAAAAGAAATCACTAATCCTAACACTTGCTAGTGTGAGATTACGCACTTCAGTTCAAAAGTTAGTGTGTCATATTTGCGGGGATAGAGCTTAAGTGTCAAAAGATTTCTCTAACACTGAGATATCGATTGATATCGATTCCATTTTAATTGAACCAAAATCTGAGGGGAAAAAAATTTCCAAAAAATGTATATTCGCTTTTGAGATAACCTGTACTCCTGTGCACGCACTGAATTGAAACGTAGTTATCTTCGCCCCCAACCCCCCAACGAGATTTCTCTTCCATTCTACCACATCGGAAATCGAAACAAAAGCTTCAACATCGTCTTGCTTTCAAGGATTTTTTTTTCATCTCAGGGGATTACCTCCATCTTTTTTTTCCATTTGGCAGAAATATGGACCCATTTATCCCAACCAATGACAACACGCGTCCGTTAAGGTATTCTTTTCGTGCGTGGAGTTCGCTTTTACAAAAAGATAGGAGCACGGATTAAACTGAATCCATAGTCTGCCATTCGTGCATTTCGTTTTTATTCTTAAAGCCTCAAATCCTCCGCTGCGCATGCTCGAGACAATGCAAAGAATTTGTCATGGAGAAGGAAGATCGGAACATGCTGATACAAGCCATACGCTCCTTCTCCAAATGGTTTTACATTGTTCACCAAACTATACCGTCTACCAAATTTTGGAAGAATATGCAATAGCAACCATAGACGACAGTTACCAGTAATCCTGGTGGTGGAGGGGACAAAAGAACATATTCCAAGGGAATGGATTTCATGGAAACTTTGTGAAAGTGCTTTGAATAGGCTATTGAAAACTGATTAAATGTTGGGCGGATCGATGATCAATTACCCCCCCTCCTCAACTTGATAATGGTGTTGATAGAGGTATGCGTTCTCTTAGTGCTTTCTAGTTTCGAATGTATTGACAAGGGAAAACATCATCTGGTCTTGGCATTAGATTCAGTTATATCACCTGCACTTGTTGAGATTTCACACGGTGTAATTCAAAGAAGAAAAAGGCAGAAAAGAATCTGGACTTCAAAAGTTGACCTTTTTAAAAAACTGCTGAACATGAATATCATTATCGACATGCTTGAAACGGTCCTTAAGAGCCTCCAAAAGAAGTTGAAAGAATTGGAAATCGGAGGCAGGATTGAAACCACACAGAAACGGGCAACCAAATAAGTAAAATCAGCCGAGGAGACTGCTTGAATATTAGGGATATTTACCGTCCTTCGAAAATCACCAAATACGACCAGTGTAGAATCCATGTATCTTTTGTCTTTTCTCCACCCGCTCAGTCTTTCTTCTTCTTTTTTTTTTTTTTTTTTTTTGACTATTTCCATATTTCTGACTTATCGTCGAACGAAATCTTTATTGTTCTGTAATTTATTTTCATAGTGCACTCACCAAAGGGTATTCATTGGGTAGAAAGAGATTGGCATATCGTCGTTACTGACCTTTTTTTCCATTTCATTTTCCCCCAACTACGAAAGCTATTGCAGCAAATATGTCGCTTACTTCTCGCCCAAGGTTGCACAGAAATGGACAGCGAAATATTCCTGGATGGGTTCCAACGGGTCATGGGAGTAACAGTTATATGAAGTGTCCAATTGTAATGACGTATAAAGCTTATAAAGCAGTCATTCTCAACAGGTGACTTATGGCCTCCTTTGGGGCTCTGGCACAAAAGGTGAAAATGTGGAGGAGAGAGAGATAATGCAGGGACACGGCGTATACATAGTTCTTGATATCCAGTTTGTTTTTTTATGTTCAATGCCTACCGATGGACACATTACGTTATACTTACCCCCAAACAACAACCCTAACCGTATACCTACTTCCCCAAAACCAATTTCCTACACTGCCTAGAACATTCGAAAGCAGCTATAGACTAGAATAATAATAAATGGACTTTTGTCTATCTGTGTATGTTGTATTTCTGTTTGACAGGCGGTTGCAATCTGAGGAGAACTCTCAAGGAGTCGGTGGACCCAAAATGTTGCTATAGAGAATATCAGAAAAACAAATTCTAATAAACGCTATATTATCACTTTCAAAAAAAGATTGCCCATGTACTAATGGAAAAATCACATCACCGTTGCCCCACAAATGGCCTGGCCAACCAACCAGCCAATTGGGCTAAAGATTCTTCTCTCTATGCTCGTCTATTGGTGTCTTCAAACGCTCTTGTTCAGGTGTTCGGGGCTACAACCACAACAGTATGCTTGAGGACCCTCTGAAAACGTTTTTTAGTGAGATGCAGATAAATGCTTTTGGGGGTCTCTATGGTCATTATAGAAAAATGGTGCCCAACTTTCTTGTTGGTATTTTTCAGATGATCTAACATGAAATATCCATTTCTTTTAAAGAATTTCAGATACTTTTTAGATAGTTAGTTGTAATACACAAGTTGTCTGTGGTGACTTATTCTCGCAAGGCACAGATATATAAGTAATTTTTAGCATTTTGATTTGGCTTAAAACCATTACTTGGAAGGTTTTTCAGTTTCCATGAAAACAAAACTTTAGTAATTCGAAAAAAGGAAACTGCATCTAATAAATTAGAAATCAGTGGCTGATTATGTATATTTGGCACATTGATTGCTATATAATGAACATTTGTGGCCAAATGAATGAGATCATGGAAATCCACAGTGGTGTAACAGTTACCCAATTAGAAACCGGAATTGGCAGACCGAGAGAAAAGGGCTGTTTACGTTCACTTTGCATTTTTACTTTTGGGGAAGGCATGGATCCATTTTTCCCACTAGTCATGGGTGCTTGAATGACAATTGGCTGGTCATGTTGTAAGAATGTCTGACGAACGACTCTCAACGTTGCTCCTCAGAGATCATAAGCAAAACATTGGCTGATAGAAAAAATGATGATGGAGTGATGATCTAGGAAAATTCAGAAAGTACCGTCTCAGCAACGCCAATAATAGAGATGTCCAATTAATCTATGCCCAACAACGGACGCTAATAGGTTGATGATGATGATGATGATTAACTCCGTAAAGTTAATCTAAGAGAAGGTTACCCTGACAGTGAAAAAAAAAAGACTGCGGCTTGGCAGTCACCATTGCTAATCTAAAGTCTGGGGAAGGAGGGGAACCGTGCATGGAGCCAGCTACTCCAGCCCGTACAAAAAAACTACTTACTACTTTAGCTGCAGTAGATTAGTTGTGACCTTACGCTCCGTGAGAAATCTGCATGGATAAACAAAACAAAATAAAGTTATGAGTGTATATATATATATATATATATATATATATATATATATATATATATATATATATATATATATATATTCATACTAGCTTCATTCTAAGGAGGTTGGCTTTTACGTGGATCCATTGATAAATCAGCAGAATTGATGAGAAGACATTTATCTTTCCCGACGAATATTTTTTTCTTAGTAGCGAAAAAATAATGCCATTAAACTATGATAAAAGCAAGAGATACCTGTACGTAAACTGACCAAAAGCTGATGATATGTGTTGCTAGTCCATGCCCCGTCAGATTTTTCCCAGCAATGTCATTATTCAGACCTAATACTATTGTTACTAAATCTTCATCCCACTCGATCCAACGATCGTAATCAAAGCAACCATTTTTTTCAGTCGTGTCCACATCTTTAAGACGCTTTTCTGTCGGTCTATCGGTCCAATTTATGTTAAGCAATAGACAAAGGGGGAGGGTTTGTGTTTTATAGATCTACTGCTATCATGTCATAAGAGATGTAATCAATCGATGACGTATAAAGCATTTATTTGTTTGGTTGTGCAGTGTTGCCAAGTAGCGATCATTTTAATAACTTTAAGGCTAGAAATATTACACACATATATATATATAATATTACACACATATATATATATATATATATACTTGAAGCCTAATTATTATATAAAATAGCCATACTCTCATACCTCAGAACAAATTCTTGATAAAAATTGTTAACTTCAACTTAAATTTAAAATCACTAATTGTTTTTTCTTAATAGCCAGATTTTCGGAGAAGCAAACTCACTTTTATCTACCTTTCCCACCTACTGCTACTACCACCACAATTAGTAATGATAGTAATGATGAGGATGGTTGACACATCGTTGAACCTATGGTTCTTTGTATTTGAAAGATTTAATACCGCTAGCAAGGAGGGAGGGGTTAGATCAGGAACCAACTCACTACTATTGGAGCCACGTAACCCATTACAATCTGTCACATGCTACTTGGACTGGAGATTGGTGCTGCCATTTAACACGTAATGCCCTCCCCCTTTCCAACAAGTCGTGGGACAACACTTATCATACACACTGATCAGGGAGTGACATTCCTTTCTTCTTTGCATTCTTTATTTTTTTAATCAGTTGTCCCCAGTTAACTGAGATCACTCATTATTTTTCTTTTTTTTTTTAATCAGTTCTCGTCGTGGGAAAAATATCAATGGTTTCCTTTCAAGTGGTACGTTCTTTTGTCATTAAAGAACAATCATTTCTATTTTTCGAAATCAATTCTCGAGATAAATATAAAATTACGTCATCAGCGTTTGCAAACATAGGATTATAGATATAATTTACATGATTTATAGTTTCCTTTCTAGCGACCCCCTTCTATCCACGGTTTCTCTTTCACTTTATCCGCAGTTTGCCTTTCAAAGCACCCCCCTTATCCTTCCAGAGCCCCCTCCCCTCCTTCTATCCCCAGTTTCTCTTTCAATTGTCCTCCCTATCCCTGGTTTCCCTTTCAGTGGCACATGGTTGAACCATAAGAATTCCGTTCTTGCTTTTCCTATGCAAAGGAATCAGTATCACTTTGATGTCTTGACTATTGCCTGTCTTGACAATGTATGTCGGTGCAATCCGTACTCGCGCACCACTTCATGCCAGACTGATTTTCCCAATACCCGATAATATCGGCATGCGGCATGAAAAGTGAGCTCCGATCTAAGATTACGTACATCAAAAGATTGTCATAGTTCGTTAACAAAGACAACGTAACTGTCCATGTCTTTTTATGTTATCCGTTAACAAAGTGTTGATGTATTTTCGTCAAAGTCTAATCCCAGTTGAATGTTACAGTTGAATTTGTTTGCAACAACAAAAACAAGAAGAATCCTCATCATCTGGGAAGTAAACTCTCGACTGTTTGTGTCTACCAGCATGTTGAGCCAAACTGATTTATTAAATTAAGATTTACCCACTTTGATTTGAAATCAATCCCGAGTTATGTAGAAATAAGTTTCAGATCAGGAATTTGTTTTTAATATTCAACAGCTAGACAGAGGAGAGTCTGTCCATATATGTGCAGTTTGCTCCCATCATGCAACAGGTTATTGAGGTAAGCTAAATGGTTGCAGTGTTTTGTCTTTCTGGACAGACTTCGTAATTTTTCCGAAAGTATACCATCATCAGTATCATCAGCCATTTGGCATCCGTCGTTGGACATAGATCTTCCCAAAATTGGCGAGACCTCTCCATCATTAGCGTTTCAGAGTCAATACTCTCAGAACATGTTCAGTCATGTCATCTAATTTTCTGCAAGGCACAGTTTCGCATATGATCTCTGGGAATCAAGGTTGTGAGTTGTGATATCAAACGGTTGACTGAAAGTATTGCAATATAACCAACCCGCAGACATTTTAGGTTTCTAAAGGTGTTCATGACATCTGTTTTTCTCTAATTCAGTTGTTTCAAAACTTTGAAAACTCAAGGACTCTTTTTATAATGGAAATGTTCTGGCGGGCAGTTATTTTCAGCGTTTAGTTTTGAACTTCAATAAAAATAAATATTATTTGGACTTTTAGAATCATTTGGAAGAAATTTCGTTGATTCGAATCTCAATATAAGGTGCAAATCTGAGTGCAATTATTGTATGTTTGGAAGCTGATATATCGATGACAGGTTCAGAAAGGTCATTGCTGCGGACCCCTGGGCATCATTTGACGCCCCTCAATGGTACGTGGCCCTCAGTTCGGAAACCATGCCACGTGCAGTCTTGTGATTTCTCTATATAATGTTGAACATGATTTTCTCGAGTGCACATTCATCATCATCAGTCTTTTAACGTCCGTCGTTGGGCATAGACCTTCCCCAGGATTCACCACAATTCTCAATCATGGGCGTCACGGAGCCAGTATTTCCTGAATCTGTCAAGTTGATCTCTCCATCTTGTGTTCTGTCAGCCTCGGTTCTTTAAGTGATCCCTGGGGATCCATGTTGTGAGACGTGATGTCCATCGGTTGTCTTTCATTCTTGCAGTTCACATTGCATGGTTCTTATTCTGACGGCCACTTTTGTTGGTTAGCTTCCATGTTTCTGCTCCATAGCTGATTATTGGGAGAATTCATTGGTTGTATACCCTTTGTTTTAGAACTGATGGGATTTTCTTGTTCTTGAAGGTTGAGCTTGCTCTATCGAATGCTTGCCAACCCAGATGCGAGTTTCACATTTCACAAAATAATCCGTAGAAAGATTACAAGGAGTGCCCGGCCTTTAGTTTTCATACTGAGAAGAGACAGGCTACATAAATGGAAGGTTTCAAATAACTATTCGCATAGCTGAGCATTTTTCATTGTCTTTGATTTTATGTCGAGGCGAAATGGTGAAATAGGCAGTCGATGTCAGAATTATGCACGAGCGGCACCGATTTATGTCCTCAGGGGAAAGGCTCAGAATTGCGGTAGAAAACCTGATAAGTTTTCATCAGTTTTCCGAGACACGAATTAGGCTTGCAGCCTCCTGAGGACAAAGTTGATGGATGGCCTGTCGAGAGTAAGAAAAGAAAATATGTACTGCAATCTGAAAATAGATCTTGAGCGACCGGGATAGATAGAAAGATATGAAGCGACCGGGATAGATAGATACATAGATACGAAGCGACCGAGATAGATAGATAGAAATGAGGTGACCAAAATAGATTGATAGATATGAATCGACCGGGATAGATAGATAGATAGAAATGAAGTGACCAAGATAGATAGATATGAAGCGCCCAAGATAGATAGGTAAATATGAAGAGACTGAGATAGATATGAAGCGACCGGGATAGATGGATAGAAATGAGGTAACCGAGATATATTGATAGATATGAAGCTACTGAGGATGATAGATAGACTGAGATTGACAGGGAGAAATGCACAAACATACACGCATTCATTATCAAAAATTGTTTAATTTGGCAGAGATAGATTCGAATACACCAGGTTATATAATGACAACGTCATATAGGCACGAACAGAGTATGATAGGTAGATTAATAGATAATTAGGAATAGAGTGAGATAAGTGGATAGAGAATCAGAACCTTCTAGATAGGTAAAAGAATGGGCAGATCCCTAAGTATAAAAGGGAAACATGGAAAAGGAACGAATTCTTTTATATTTCAACAGTTAATTGCAAGTTTTAGCTAAGAAGAAATGGCCGAAAACAAAGGTCTTCAATCGAAAGAATTCCCATCTTAACAAGAGGAATCTGCCTTTCTCAGTACGGCTACTCTTTTTTTTATCTTGGTGCATTTCTCCTTTTTTTTCCTTTCCGTCTCCACTGGAGACTTCCTGATTCAAATCATGGCAGAAACAGTTTTTTGCGATAAATGACAGATTGTAAAGTACACAAAATCACTTTCGCTCCAAATAAAGCATTCCTTTTTTTATTTTTTTTTTTCACTGAGTCAAAAACATGTTGATGCAGACCATAATTTATGAACACAAATCATCTTTAAATGCATATACACGGACTCATGCCCGGAACCCATTAACTGTAAATGACAGATATTTCAGTTAAATTTCTATGGCTCAATTACCAATGACGATAATGTTTCTTAGATAAACAATGGACACTTCCACTTGAAGTTACAGACAGCTTTTGCTGCCTGTTTCTATTTTCTTCCCTGCAACTTCAAAAGAAAAGAGTATGTTTACAAGGGGAAACAAATTGTTAAGCTCATTTTGTATTACCTTGCATAATCAATTGTGAGTTAATTTTAAAAAACATATGTGAAGGGGTCTATTGTTTACAGACATTAGCACCACCCTGTATGATAATTTACCGTCATATCTAAAATACGGTAACTGAGCTGCTCCTATCGTAGTTAATGGGTTAATTATTTAACTTAACTTAGCTTACACTGGCAGAGGGTCATAGACTTGACGAACCAAGTAAGAATCGAACTCACTAAAACAGTAATGATACGCAGTATTATCTTTCAAACCTCTACTCCCCGGGCATCCAACATGGGCACAAAGCTCTGATTGTGAGACGAGCTATAATAGTAATTGTCTCTGTGTGTAACATGCTGCCTCCTAGTATAGTGAGTGAGGCACCAAATGTACGTTTTCAAAGCCCACTTGGATAGTCTAACGATTTGAAGGTCTGCCTCGCATGCAGATGTTCTTGGGTTCGATTCCTGAAGAGTGTGGAAAACTCTTCAATATGGCAAATCTTTCCGTCCATTCTGATGCTGATTGAGTACACTTTAAGCTGTGTTATAAGAATGGCTGTATACCTGCGATCAACTTGCATCGTACTAAGGGGTTAGTGTAAAATAAAGTCTTAGTCTAGACCATACATTAGACTGGCAAGAATCGCTAAGCTGACGTATGCAACAGAAACCAGAACTTTATTACCCCCTTTTTATTCCCCTGTGAGGAGCACACGGTAGATATTTACTAAGCTTAGCTAATCTGGCACGAGACTCCATCTAATAAAAATGATGGTCCGCGAGATGCACTGAATAACTTTTACTCTAAAGCAAAGTGTCCAATGTATATTTTCAAATCAAAACCACTCGTATGATTTCAACAATGAGTCCACCACCCATAGTAGTAGTTGGAGGAGTCTTTCTTTGAGTCAATTGATTCTCAAACTTGTAAAATATTTCGATACGAAAATATTCTGTGAGTATCATTTTCATTAAAAACGTAAACGGCCATTTTTGCCTTTTTTTCCCACACAAAAATCCCTTTATGACATCCTCAGTAGCTGGTAAAAACATTGATCAGAATAGCGATCTTTTAATGAAGTCATGCCTTTCAATAAACCTGTATCTATTAATGATATCACACCTCGTCCTGCCTTCCTATTTCTGTTGTTTTACATAACCGTGACTGGCCGACGGACTGAAATGAGTTTTATAGACATTTTTCAAGATATTAGATATTCTTTTCGTAAAACCATAAATGGACATTATAGCTTTTCTTAAATACAATTCTATAATGTCATCCTTAGTAGCTGGAAAAAAAATTGATTGAAATAGTATTCTTTTAATGACGTCATACCTTTTAATGAAGCCACATTTATTAATGACGATACGCCTCATCCTTGTCTCTTTCCTATTTCTGTTGTTTTACATGACTGAGACTGGCCAACGGACTGAAAAGCGCCAAAGAGACATTCTTTACGTTATCAAATATTTTTATCTAATCAATCTCTCCTTTGATTTCTCGGTTATGTCTTATTTTTCCTTCTCTCGTTTTCTTTGGTATTTTCCCATAATTTCCCTCAAGAAAGGATTCTATGTTCAAGAATTTAGGAACAAATCATGTTTGTTATACCCCTTGCAATAATGGTGGCTGTTTGAGAACTTACAAATATGCATAGTTGGTGTATATATATAACTGTTTTTCGCAAGCAAGCATACACTTATAGAGAGCTAGCCTGATAGATGTTTGGTTCATCAAAAAATATTCTTTCGGTTAATGGAGAAGAATTAGAGACATTTTTTTCCGACATTAATTTTATCAAACAAAATATTTCCCGGTCTCTTCTACCATCTTCTGTCATCTTGGAGACATTTTTTAATTCCATACTCCCAGAAACCTTTCTCTTTTCCAACAAAGAACTGTTCAGCGTGCCTTTTGAAATCTTACAGGGAATAAAAATTGAACCGAAAATTGTTTCTTTGTCCAGATTAGAACATGTGAACGGTATTTCACCAGCAACAATAGGGCTACGATGTGCCTTTTGCTGTGGTACGGTAGCTCACACAAACATACAGATATTGGATCATTAATACACCTGTCGAAAAAATGACGGTTTTATTTGTGTTTTGATTGGCAGTAAAGAGCCAAAAGCCAATGTTGTAGGTAATTTGATTATAAAAAAAAGTTTTAAAATAGTTTATGTAGAAAAAAAATAATCATATAACATATTTCTCGCCCAGACAATAAATATATGAAGTTTTGTATCATATGATACGAGTCAAGATTTTTCTTACAAAACTTTTTCTAATAATAATTGTTATCGCAGAGTCAAACAAAGTTTGTCAAGATATAAAACAGAAAAAAATATGATTGTCAGTCGTTTTTTGGGAAAAATGAAATGTAATTTATCATGAGAAAAAAAGTAGTTGTTAAAAGAAGGATGTCCCTTTACAGGTGTCTGGTCGTGATAAAATTGGATACAGTTAGAAGAAAGAGTGTCTGACTCATTCAATAAACGATTCTTTTCTCTCTTTTTTTTTTCGGTTGTTCACATTGCGTCCCTTTGACATATGAAAATTATCACGTGATAATCGTTATGACAACAGATAATCACATTTTTCTCATATTCCATGTTGCCTCTCAGACAAGAATGTATCAGATCATATTAGGTTATATCAGGAACGTGAGCAGATAAATAATTCGGATTGCACGTTTGCCTATTATTTGTTTTGATGAGGCAACAGTACACGATCTTTTGCGTGGTTTGCCAGGGTCGCACCCTTCCAGATTTCAAAATCTTTCACTCACACCTTAAAGCTAAAAGAGTTAGGTTTTAAAAAAAGTTGAAATTGGCAAAGTAAATAATAAAAGGTGTAAATAACAAAATGTTAATATCTATCAGATGTTGACATTAAATGTCTGTATCAAGATATTACTTATAAAACCAATGTACTAGATGCTGACAGTTTTTCTCAAGTAACTTTTAAATACAGCAAAAATAAAAACATCCCCCCCCCCGTTGCATTGAGCATTACCTGGTGTTCCTTCCCTTTGTTCAACAGCGGTTCCTTATGTTTATGATACACAATTTAGCCGAAACGGTGCGATGTAGCTATATATATATATATATATATAATCAAGGCACCCTAAAATGCACTTTAACCTCCAAACCACTGCACTGTAGGGGCTTGCTTTGCCCACCGAATTGCCACTCTCATCAGAGCAGGTAACTCTGCATTTCTTCACTTAACGTTTAGCCCTACACAATTGATGACCAGTCATCAGCAGCAGTATTACCAGTCTGTGGGAGCCTGTAATTGGACATGGACCTTTATCGATATTCACCATAACTCTTTATCATGGGCATCGCAGAGCCAGTACTTTCATCTATCAGTAATTCATCAAGCTTTTTATGCCATCTTACTTTCTGTCGGCTACAGGACGCTAATCTGTTAAACTGCTAAAAATTTAGCGGAAGTGAGGCAGACTGCTAATTTTCATTATATGGATTCAGCTTCAGATCGTTTTTTTTTGTTTGTTTGTTCGTTTGTTTGTTTTCTTTTTGTTGTTGTTGATTTTTTTCGTCTAAAATCCTTAAAAAAAGATGTAAAGAGCTGAAATTTAAGTATGGTGTAGCTTAGACTTAGAGTTTGAAATAAATTTTATCTTGATCATCATTTGATATTTACATGTTATATTTTTTTAGAAAGCTCTTTGTCCAAGCTATAACTTATCAAAATTGAAGTTTAGGGTTTCACGGGGGAAAAAAATCAGCTAAAAGCTAAATTCATGTAATAAAAATTAGCGGTCAGCAGTTATCTTTGCTTCCGCTAAATTTTTTGTGGTTTATCAGTTTAGCAGTGTCTCTAGCTGAGCCCACCCACTGGTGACCATTCCATTGATTTGCATGATGAAACACTCGTTCATAGTGCATTGTTTCAACCCAATCCACTCAAGACAAAGAACAAAAATGGAGAAATCCTTTGACATTTTTAATATCTTTTCTCCATCAGTAAATGATTAGTTCTCCTTTGTTAGGGATAAAGAGCCGACCAATGGTTTTTAGAAATAAAACAAATTATTTCAAATATCGATTTAAACCTTTTAATTAATTAACCAATAAATTTTTCTTTTAACCTTCCGTCTTTGAAGATATTATTTTCCTTTTCTTTTTTTTTTTTTTAATAATTCCATTCTTTCATTTTCCAAACATTTTCAAATCGCCTCAGCGACTGTAATCTTTGAGAGCATTTTCTCGCCGTTCCATGCGGGGAATGGCTTCGTCCGAAAGCACTCAGTAAACTAGTTCTTTTTCATTTTTACTTTTCGTTGGACTCGATGCAACAAGGGCAGGTACTGGCTCGGTTAACATAACGAAAAATGAAATAGGTGAACTGAGTTCAGATTCCATATTAAAGAATTAATGTTCACTTTGTACCATCACCCTTTATCTATCCATGTATACGTAAATTAGAACGTCTAATTGTATAATTGGCTGTATCGTTTTATGATTTGTTATATGATATATTCTCATTATAACCTTAAAGTTATAATGGATTGTTCCATGTGAAATAGATTAACATAGCTAAAAAATCAATAACAGGTTTGTAGAAATTAATTAGGACATAACGATGGAGATTACATCGAAGACTCGTTGGGTGTTTGCTACGAAAAGAAAATGAAAAAGAGTGTAGAGTGACTAATGGTAATGTTTAATGTTGAGTCAAGCATTTAAAGAATTAAAATTAGAAAACTTGAACTATTAAAAATAACTTATCTAATAAAGTAGCTTTTTGTTCTTTAGTCCCGGCCCATACATGATAACCCTATCAATCTTTATAGCTATACACTAGTTTGTAAAGTATTATTGACGAAAGACTTACATAATATATGAATACCTTTGAACCGTATAAAACATTTTATCAGTTCGAAAATATAAAAAATTTGATCTTGTACGGATTTTATATGTTATGCCATTAATCAAACTTACATTTTTGTCCCTAGCGGAAAAAAAACCTGGGTACTATCATACACCATGGGTGTTTGTCATCGATGTTATGGTTATCGTCGTCGTTGTCTCTTATTTCTCAAACGGGTCACTTTGTTATTTTTTTTATATATTTCAATGAAAGTTTTAGCAGAGGCTGGAAAAGATTCTACTTATGGCTGATCCGCTTATTTGTTTAGATCTTTTGATAATTTGATGGCATTGTTTTACTCTTTTCTGCATCTTACTTTTTTTATTACAATATTCGAGGTCGAAAACTCTCGAATCGTTACAATAGTGTATAGTTACATTTACTTTGCTGAGAATAGTATGACACAAGGCCATTGAAAGTGAGACAACCAACTAAAACAATCAACGAAACTATAAACATAATTTTTTGTTTTTTGGGGGGGGGGAGCAGTTTTTTAAGTATTTATGCTAAATTGTTCCCATATTTTGTATCTGACAGCGTTCACGATTGTTTTTTTTTAAATTCAGTTATTGGAGGAATACATAACTAAGCAGACCAAATTATTTACTAAGCTCAATCTGACAGGATTCCCCAATAGCAGGGCACAGAATAGGATCGAACCCACTCCACCGGCTTGCAGAACGTGATTGCTGTGCCACTGAGAGCGCTTCCTTTTAGATTTCCCTCTCTCTCTCTCTCTCTCTCTCCTCTCTCACTCCCTCTGCTTTCTCTACCTATTCTTCTCTCCTTTGTTTCCCCTTCTTGCTTGGCTTAGCTTATCAATGTATATGCATCCTGGGCTTTTTGATAATTTCTCCTCGCACCACTTTTTTGCTTTTGCAGAAATAAACGGAAAATGAATATAGTGCTTCATTGGTCTGCAGCAATAAGTTATAGATGCAGTGGACTCTCTCTTCCCTCTCAAACACACACTCTCGCTCTCGATTTCACTCCAGTCTCAGGTATCCCGCCGTATTTCGATCTCCAATGAATCAGTCTAACATGCATTGATATCTGGGATCTGGGAACGCTCAGAGCTTTTTCGTATTAAAAGCCACCATAAAGAATCTACAGTTATGAGACATGTCTCAATTATTTGGGTGGATCCTAATGACTCCTGCAAGAGTTGTTCAGACTATTATTTTCATTATTATTCTCCAGCCGTTTTGGTGTCACTGGCTCCGATGACTCGGTCTAAAATACCATCATCACCATTTAGGAGTTGGGGTGGGGAACTCTCAAGAGTTTTTCTTCATAAAATAATGATAAATGCTTCATGACTTCACGCTTTTTTTGGCTAACGAAACATTTTTTTCTATTGGAACACACTTCTTGCGGATGGAGTTATTTAGAGTTTTCTTTTTCATTATTTTTTTTGGCCTTCTTCAGTTTCACAACTTCTAACGATTCAGTCTAAAACACCATCATCGACAGTTCAAAGGGTTCGGAAACGCCCAAATTTCTTTTTTATATGAGTTAGAGGCGATTACCTTTTCGCTCTACGCCATTTCGGCTTACAAAAGAGTTGATTTTTTTCTCAAAGAACGCACTACTTTCGGATAGAGCTATTCAGAGAATCCTTTTTCATTATTTTTTGTGGCCTTATTGGGTTTCACTATATCTGACGACTTAGCCTAAAATACCATCATTGCCAAGTTGGAGGGTTCAGAAACACTCAAATCTTTCTTCTATATAAATTAAAGGGCAATTACTTCTTCACTTTACGCAATTTCAACATACGAAAGTGTTTTTTCTTTCTTTAATAGGAACGCACTTCTTCCAGATAGCGGAGGAAACCTTCAAGTCTTCCTCCCTATACACCTCATATTATTTGTCGGTAATTCTTGTAATCTTCTCATCTTCTCACTTGATTTTGATTTGATTTTTTATTTTATTCTCACTCTTTGCCGCTCTTTACTTCGTGTCTCTATTCCCGCGTAGCTCTTTCTTTGGAACGTAAAATAACATGAAAAATTCTTCTGGTGTCAATTTTCTAAATTCCAAAAAAGCAACAAAATCTAAAACGGGAAGCAGTTCGCATGAAAAATAAATGAAGTCAACCAAGTGAAAAATGAAAAAAACGTGAGAGTTAAAAAAAAAAAAAAAAAAAAAAAACGCGAGAATAGGAAATGAAAACGAGGCTGCCACGAGAAAGAAGAGAAAAAAATACGACAAAGATGCTGCAATAGGAATATTACAAAATTTAAAGAATCCACTAGAAAAATAATCAAAGCGAGAAGGAGAGAAAAGAAAGCGAAGATAGAAATAGTTTAATAGTGAGTGAAGTCAATAAATAAAGTGTGCAACTATGTACGATGGGGAAAGAGTGTGTCGGGGGGGAGTAATGCACATGTCAGCATATGCGTTAGTATGAATTTAAAAACACGCTTTTATGTGTCTTCCTGTAGTGAGTGGATGAAGATATTTTTGTGTTTGTCAGTGTGTGTAGATTTGTACTGTCGTGTAAAGGACAAATATGCATACGAACAAACATGTGTACAATGGTGCCCAAATATCTATACTGTTGCGTGGAGGACAGCTGCGTACAAACCAACGTATGTGTATCCGTGTGTGTGTGTAGATTTTTATTGAAATGGCGTGGACACATATGCACAAAAACCATTATGTGCGCATCAGAGTGTAAGTAGATCACTTCTGTTGTATAAAGTACAATTTCGTACAGACCGATATGTGCGTATCAGACTATGAAAAGATCTTTACTGCAGCGTTGAAGACACATCTGCGTATAAACTAATATGTTTATCAGAGTGAGTGTATAATTGAACAGTAGTGTAAATGACATATTCGTGTACACACCGATATTTGTGTTTCCGAGTGTTTGTATATTTTTACTTTAGTGTAAACGACAAGAATGCGTACAAACCAACATCTGTTTACCAGAGTGTGTAGTTTTGTACCGTTGGGTAAAGTACGAATATTCGTACAAACCAATACATATGAGCCAGAGTATGTGTAGATGTGTAATCAGTGTGAAAGATACAAACGCGTACAAAATAGTATTTGTGTATGGGCGTGTGTGTAGATCTTTACTGTTGTGTTCAGGTCACATATGCACACGCACTAGTATGTGTGTATCAGAGTGTGTACATTTGTATAGAAGTGTAAGGGAAATGTTTGCATTTGTGTATCAGAGTGCGTTTAGTATTTTATTGTAGTATAAAGGAACCTATATGTATGAATCAGAATGAGTGTATATTTGTACTGTAATTCGAAGCATACTTGCGTATAACCCAATATGTATGTATCAGAGTGCATGTATATTTTACTGAAATGTTACGGACAAACCAAAACACGTTAATCAGAGTGTGTGTAGATATTCCGCTTGCAGTGGGTGGATGTTTTCACCTATCTGTGTCTCAGGGTGTACGTATATTTGCACGGCGGTGGTAAAGACATATGCAAACGCATCAAAATGCGAGTATCAGGGTGTGTATACATTTGCACCGTAGTGTAAACGCTACATATGTATGCATACCGATACGTGTGTCTAAAACAACAACAGAAAAAAAGCAAAGATCGTGGAATATCATAGTAAACTGGGAAGCGTGATTATGCGTGCTTCAAAGTGAATGTATATTCGTGCTGGCGAGTAAAGGACTCATAGGTGTGTGCATCAGTACGTGTTTCGAAAACAAAACGAAAATGAGAAAGAGAAAGAGAAAGATGGTGGAATATTATGGAAAAACTCGGAGCGGACGTGTGAAGAATATTGACTAGATTTATATTTTTAAGCTGAGAGCGGGAAAGGATGGAAAATAGATTTTTGGATTAAAAAATCGAATTTGAAGTTACACGAATGCAGAATAAAATAAAAGTTACCAAACAAATCTTCGAAATGAAATTTAAAGAATAAACAACATTGTAAACAAAAATAAATATTTTTGCGTAGGATACATCGGTTCTTCAACGAAAACTCGAAGTTAAGCAACCTCGACCCAGGTCAGAACCTTGCCGAGTGACTGTCTGGTGAATACCAGATGCTGTAACTATACGTGTCTCCATTAATGTCCTTGTGACGATTTCAAAAGTTGTTCAAACTATTCCATTTTTACTTTTTGGCCTCACCAGGTTGCACTACCGACGACAACTAAGCCTAAAATGCCATCATCAAAATTTTTGAGGTATTGGAACGCTCAATATTATTTGATGAATATAGAAGTAAACAGAAGTTGTCAAACGAATCTTGAGATTGAATTTATTTATTTAAAGAATAAGCAGCATTATAAACCAAAATAAGTATTATTGCTTCGGATACACCGCGTCTTGTACAATAACTCAAGTCAAGCAACGTCAAACCTGGTCAGTATCTCGATGACTCTCTGGGAATACCTAAGGACATAACTACTTGGATACCGCCTGCAGCCATGATGATATTGAGTACTTTTTTTCTTTTGAATCTTTCAGCATGGCCGATAGGGGTAAAGTAGAACTTAGTATGGAGGAAGTGTTGTGACTAAGTGTCCAGACATAGCAGCTCAAGTCCCAGAGCTGCTAAGATCGTTCGCCAAGACTTAATTTTCAGACAACTATCATTCCTTGTTTTTATCGAATCATTCCAGCCTGAGAGATCTTCGACCTAGGCCCCGGTGTATGCTGCATATACGAGTATTACCCGCTTTACAAAAGGTTCCTTTATGCCAGCCATTTTTTTACTTTTACGATAAAAGTTGAAAAGAAAAAAACAGTGTTCAGCGTTTACTGTGCGGCGAGCTGTTATAGAGGCAGCACACATACTTTCCCCTTCTCTCCCACACCCCAATCCCATCCACTGACAGAGACAAATTAAAACAGTATCATCATCATCATCATCAGCTTTTTAGCGTCTGTCATTGGACTTAGACTTCGAGATTTGGCAAACCTCTCTATCAAAGGCGTCGCGAAATCAATACATTCTAAATCTTTCTAATACGTCACACCAACTTATATTTTGCCGGTCACAGTTTCTCATATGATCTCTGGGGATCCACGTTGCGAGTTGTAATGCGCATCAGTTGTCTGACTTTCTTGCAACATGACAAGCTCATTCTTGTCCGTCAATATTCCTTTGGTGTACGAGTACTATAGCATGAATGAATGACAACTATAGCAGGAATTGATCTCTTTTTACTCCCATCCAAGCATAATCACACTCTTCAATGCTTGTCTGTCTTCATCTCATTGTCGTGAGGAGAGATACATCTATTGAGAAGTCCGATTCGTTTTCATAAGTAAACGCAGTTTGTTTTTGTTTTTTTATTCGTATCGTATCACCCAGGTCATTCTCTGATTTGAACTCACTACCAACTGATTGCCTGAAAGCTTTCTTACTGACTAAGCAAAATAGACAAGTTTTACATATTAAAGGAAACTCATCATACTTATACCCGTTTTCGTTTTAATGAATAAATACATTTGTTTTTAATCGTATATCATTATGATTTTCTTCATAGTAAATATCTACAATACAAAAGTTGCAGTCATAATCTCCAGTCAAAATAGATGTAAGAGTGGTGTTTGACCCTGCAGTAGATAGGCTTGTTAATCATTGTTCCCTGCAACAGGCTGTTCTTCAGTTTATCCATGTGTTATGACATTTATATCTTTCTATCTATCTATCTGGACTTGGCCCAGCCCTAAACGTTGATAGCAGAAACTTTGCAGACACCCTTCAAAGAGTAGTGAAAATATTCTTTCTCAATCATTTCTTACCCCCCTTCATAAATAGGTTTTTCACAAGGAGTTCAATTTACAATGAAAGTTCATGATATATTGGCCCCTCATTTTAGGTCATATTTTTGGTATTCTTTTTCATCATGGATTTATAGTTGAAAACTTGATGGTTGTATTTTCTTCAAGTTTACTTAATTTTAGCACCACCACTACTAACGAGTTAAAAAGTAGTTTTATGCGGGTGGCGGTGATTCATAATTTCTCTCGGAATGCAAATTTTTTTTTTTCTTCCGATCCTCAGTCGGAACTTGTTATTTTCCCACAATGTCAGCTATCGATTCTTTCTTTCTTTTTTTTTTTCTTTAATTTCCTTCCCTCCACTTTTCCGGATTTATATTCTTTAAAAACATTTTTCCAAACATCACTGTTGTTTGCGCTGAAGAATCACATTTTCCTTTCCTGATTCTCACATTGAGGAATTGTACCGCTGTTTCATTTTATTTTCAAAAGTGTCTTGCAAAGCAATCAGTTTTATTGTTAAATTTTTCACTAGATGAAGTATTGTAAAACGTCGTATCTTATTCGCTACAGCTAATTCTTTACTTTCGATCCAAGTAGTTCACTCACTTCAGTAGATAGACTGAGATAGTGATGGAAAACAACTGAAATGATAAGACAGAGGCAAATCATTATCAGAAGCAGCAGCAACCTTTTAGCAGCTGTCTCAAGAGCTCTCTATCAGGGGCGTTGCGTGGCCAATACTTACTGAACATGTTTAGTTAATCAAGCCATCTTATACCAGCCACAGTTTTCCATATAATCTGTAAGTTCTGAATTCTGAATGGTCGTTTTTATCCTGGACAGACTTTATTATTTCTCTGAAAGTGTGCCATCATCAACATTATCAGCCATTTAGCGTCTGTCGTTGGACATAGACCTTCCCTGTGATTGACTAGATCTTTCTATCATGGGCGTTGCGGAGTCAATACTCTCAGAACTTGTCCAGTCATAAAATCTTATTTTTATGCGGGTCACAGTTTTGCATATGATCTCTAGGGATTAACGTTATGAGTTGTGATGTTCAGGGGTTGTGACATGGCCTAATCATTGCTTTTTGTGTTTTCTAATGGATCCTCTGATATTTCTGACTCCTGTCTTTGCTATGATATATTGAGCATTCCTTTAAATCTTTTCATTTGAGATTGCACATGATTCTCTCTTGTGCAAGTTGCGTAGTCATCAATTTGAGGGTTATTGTTGTGGTTAGGTTCCACTCTTCAGCTCCCTGGGTGATTATCAGGAGGATTTATTGTTTGTATTCCCTTTTTTAGGATTAATGAGTCTTTTTATTTTTTAAAAGTTGAGCTTGCTGTCCTGAAAGCTTGTTAACCTACGATGATTTTTTTTCAAGGAATCGTAAATCAAACAAAATTAAGTCCATTGCATTTTTTTTTTCAATATTTCAATTTGGCAATCAGATTTTGTCTTCCGTGTCCTTTTTTAAAACCAGTTCTAAGGCAGAGACTGTATCTAAGAAAAATTTAGTATGTCAGGCTCATGATGTGTTGTTTGGCTAGGGAAGATGGCTACATGCCTTTCCCAAGATCATTAATGTGGAATTGAAAAGTTTAACATGGTGTTTGATCTCGACTCTCCGATCATATTCTTTACGTAGTTCACTGATCGGCCATTCTAATATCTCTCCTTTGAACTTTCAAATGATATCAACAATTTTCAGATGTGACATTCTTCATATATATAGATGCGCGTGTGTGTGTGTGTGTGTTTAAACAATAGGGAATGAGACGGACACATGAGTAAAAGTATATGGAGACTTTGTAATTGATTAAATCATTAATGAATTAATTAGTGTGCTATACATGATTCGAGAAAGGTCCTCGTCTTCAATAGCGTGTGATGTGTGTGTACCTTTCAGTTGTTTAAAACGTTTCCAAGGAAAATAAATTAAACATTATATGTTTTGCTTTTGAAGTAAAAATGGACATGGATCCCTTTAGGGTGATCATGATGAGTTGGGCTTTGTTCTGTCCCCCTCTCTCTCTCCCAATCTCTCATATATATATATATATATATATATATATATATATATATATATATATATATGTAATCAGCGTGTCGGAGGTAACTTACGATTTTCAAAAAATTAAATGTACGTAGTAGGAAATAACATCCATATACAATACATACAGAGAGTATTCTATCAAATAATACATTATGATAATACTTTATCAAATAACAAACATACATCACATAAGCCATGTATTGAAATCATATCTGAAATGGAGGAGGTGTTGGATTAACACTGCTTGGGTGCCATGTTGATATAACTGTTTTGTTTTTTTAATTTCCGGAACGGTTACATGAAAAACATCCAATAATCGCAAGAAGAGACAATTCATACATTGTACCTTGATGTGAACGTAAAACGGAGAAAAACACTCAATAAAATTACATAAATTGCATTGACAGATATTTGGAAATAAGTGTCTGTAGTGACACAAAAAAGATTGAAAAGTATTCTTATGTTTAGTGTTTAAATCTTTCAGTCACAGAGTTAGATAAGCAAAGCTTCTAGCAAGGAGGTTTGACAGGAGTTTACTTCTCCTGGCAAATACCAGAGCTAGCTCTCGAGGTCTGCCACCCCTTTGCTGATGTATTCCAACAATATGACTGGCCTGGGTAATTAAACCACTAATCATGAATACTATGTACTCGATATTGGTAGATGCTTCAAAGAACAATCGCCCTGCCGGTTCAGGAAACAGCAGTGTCTCCTTGACCACAGCTCCAATATATATATATATATATATATATATATATATATATCGTCACAGGCAGCCCTGCAGTCGAGTTACACCTCCAAAAGAGGCAACAGATATCTTCAGCCAGATCTTGTAAATGCATAAGTGCATAAGTATCGGTGTCTCCCGGTCGGGTTTTCAATAATCGAACCTCATTGCAAAATTTATAAATACATTTGGCAAATAAACATAACTTATAATCAGATGAGTCAAAACGATGTATATGCTAAATGTAATCAGGCGAAATAAGATCAACAGTAACAACAAGGACGATGCTGTCATGATGTGCAAATATGCATTTGATAATTATCATTAGTAGTAGTAATAGTAGTAGTAGTAATTGCAATCTCACACCAGTTCCCTGGTGGTTACTGCTGGAGGTTGAGTGACGGCAAGTCTCCAGCCCTCCTCTCCCCATTCTCATAGACCACAGTAATACTGTTTCACACCATTTGCCCGGTGGTCATTGATGAAGGCTGAGTGATAAGTCTCCTCAGGTTTTCAACCAATATCTTTCCTCTCCCTCGCCTATCATACCAGTGTTGTGGTTCACATATCTGCTTTCATTTTCCTTCCTCTGTTAGGCCACTGCCAACTTTTAGTCTTGCCGTCCTTATATTTGTAGCACTTTCCTCAGTATCCGTGCAGTTCCAAGCAGTGCTGTGGTCTGTACAGTCTCAATCCTTCCCCTTATCCTGATCTCATCCAGTCTCACCCTCAGTGTCTTTTGGACAGTTCCCAGTGCGCCCACTATAACTGGCACTACCCTGGCTTTCATGTTCCACATCTTCAGTTCTCTTGCTAGATTTTGGTATTTTCCCAGTGTTTCACCCTCCTTCCTCTTTACTCTATGGTCTGCACAACCACGTCTATTATTGGCAGGTTTTCCTCATCTTGTCTACGATTACCAAGTCCAGTCTTCTTGCCTGGATGAGGTGGTCGGTTTGGATGTCAAAGTCCCAGAGTAATTTGTGGTTTCCATTCTCCTGGGCTGTCTCTGGTTTAAGCTGGTAACACTTTTCCATATGGTTAAATCCCACTCGTTTACTCAGTTCCCAGTTTATCACCGTTGTTACTCTATCGTGTCTGTGTTTATACTCCTTCTGGGCAAGTTGACTACATTCACAAGTTATGTAGTTGCAAAGGTGGCACTTGCTGTTTGTCTATGTTCTGTCGATTTTTGTTTTGATATAGTTTGTCCTGATGCATTTGTTTTGAGCTGCCATGATGAGCGATTGCGTTCCTCTCTTCAGGTTTCCTTCTCGAAGCCATGTCCATGATCTCCCGTGTGCCACATCTTGTATCCGTCTTTTGAAATATCTGTACAATTATTATCATTATCCATTATATAATTATCATTATTATTATTACATAAATATTATCATTCCGATAATTATTTTCATTATTATCCATTATTATTATCATCATCATTATTATCACTATTATTATTACTATTATAACGAAGATTTTCAATGATACAAGAAGTAACAAAGAAAAGCATATATAATGATTAAAAGGTTCGTCAACAAAGCTAAAGGTAAATTCGGAATTTCTCATTAATTTTCATTCAGCATTTTGTTCCTGAATATGTCTGAGTTGATTCATTGAAATTGATATATATATATATATATATATATATATATATATATGTGTGTGTGTGTGAACATTTATTTATTCTCTTATATATTTCTATCCATGTATATATTTTTACTAATACATATAAGTAAATATATCTATATATTTATGCAATTACCTGATACTGATGAACGAAGTACATTGGGTTTAGCTTGAATCAAGAGAATTCAATATATTAGAAACATAATATTAGCATTTTATCGATGTATATTTATAGATCAGTCAACATAAGTATCCGTTTATTGATGTTCATTGTTTGATGATTTTTAACTATTTGGCTATCTGATTATCTCTTATATCTTATAGGTTTATCTATTTTTTTCTTATCAATCTGTTTATCCTTCCTCTCCTATCTAATAATTGTTTATCTCTTCTATTTCTGTAAGTAAATATCAATGTTGTTCCAGTGTATGTGGTTCTTGATTGAACGGATAAGAAGAAATCCAATTTTATCGCACGAAAGCACACGAAATCTTACATTCGGTACGAAATAGATGGTAAGCAACATTATCCCAGGCTCCAATGGCTTTTTTCTTACTAATCATTCTAATAATAGCCACATTCTGTCTGTAAGAGCTTACAATAATTCTTGGTCGCTAACGATCCCTTTCTTGTTCTTTCAACTCTGGCAGCAAAGTTGGAAGAGTTTTATATATTCACTCATTTCTGTCCGTTTGCCTATATATTCACACTGTATCTATTCATGTTCCTTATACATTTCAATGTAATTTTGATCGGGGAATGGGCCAATGGCTAAGAAAAAATAATTAGATTTTGCAGCGGATCCATGTTTCTTTTATCGATCGAGATATATTTTTGTTTTCCTTTCCTACAATATTCACCAGTGGTCTCAGTCAATTTCGATTAAATTATGTGGAGGGTTAGGTCACTGGGTAAGGAGAATCACCTGCAAGACCCAAGGTCACCATAATTTGTGAGGTAAATATGATGTCATCAATTCGAATTGATAATTGAATACAGTTAACATTGCTGCAAGTCAGATATGTTTCTCACAAGGAGAGACGCTTGAGGAATATAAATGGCAGCTGATAAGAGAGCTAATCCTACAGTGTTTCTATTCTTATAGGTCCTTGATCCATCAACTACCTGGGTCAAAGTTACTCACTGGCTCTAGCTCAACCTGTTAAATGCAGAAGGCAATAAAGAGTAATAGTTATCCATTACTAGATAAAAGCCACCGTCCATTGCAAGACAATCGAATGAAAGTTATCGATTGCAAGATAAAAAAAGATTGTATTTTGCAAGACAATCCAATGAAGGTCATCCATCGCTGGATAAATGTTGTTTGTCATGGATAAAACCAAGTAACCATCAATCCCAATAAAACGGAAAATTTATAGAGTTAACCATAGAACTACAATACGTAGAAATTCCTGTCATTGGAAGTTATTGGGTTAATCAGATGAAACATGGCTCCATCCCCCCACAAAGACAGACCCAGAGAAATATGGTAGGCTGCTAATGAGAGAGACATAATCTGACTCATGTCAGGGGATTATTTTGAAAATAGAACCATTTCCATTCCCAAGTGTTCAATAAGACTACTTCTTGCATTATACACGAGAATATGTTATGGCATGAGACATGCAAGCCAGCGAAACTGAAAGTGAAAGTGATTCCTTTCATGTTAACGGTCGGCCAGAGACGTTTATCCTCTCCATACAAGCACTTAACACTCGACAATATCGATGTCCTGTAAAAACTTGAGAAGGTCCAATGGGGGTGATGTGCTCACGCAGCCTTGCACTGGGTAAACTCAGACTAGTTTTAGTATTGGATGGAACAAATTATGTTAAGTGAGGACTGACATTATTATAACCGTTTTATTCACCGGGAAATCGGTTATTTAAACGGCCAACTTGTTTGGAGATTAGATATGTCATTGTTATTTGGAGACATTTGAGAAGATTGAGAAAGACATACAGAGAGTTAGATAAATAGACGAGGAGTTACAGAAAGAGGGGGGTAGGCAAAGGTTACTAGATGGATATCAACCAACTGATATTGATTGAGAGATATTTAGATACGAACAAACAATGATACGCATAAACATACTTTCATTAATAGATACGAAGAGATTGAGATAGATATGTATAGATTGAGATGTATAGATCAATATGAGACTGATTATATATATATATATATATATATATATATATATATATATATATATATATATATATATATATATATATATATATTTGGAGAGAGAAACTCAGATCGAGAAATATAGAATGCAATTGTATGAAGTGACCTGAATGGATGGATGTGAACAGATTTCCTGGATGGACTGATATGATAGAATGAAAGATGGATATTAACAGAATTTGGTTGGTATGAACGGATTGTTTGAAGCAACCTTAATGGATAGACATAAACAGACTACCTCAACGGATAATTTGAACGGATTGTAATAGGTATTAACCTACCTTGATAGATATAAACGGGCGGTAATAAAAACATACATATAGACAGACTAAATTTATATGAGCTTACTTTGATAGCTAGCTAGCTGGCTAGATATAGATAGATATGAACGGACTGACATAAAGAGACAGATTCAGAGATTCAGATTTCTATACTGATATGAAGAAAATCAACGATATATATATATATATATATATATATATATATATATATATATATATATATTAGATCAATAATGAACAGACTATGAATGAGCAGATTTACATAGAGAGTTAAACTGATATCATAAACTGATATCACCAGACGTAAATAGAGCCAGAAATGGAAGTTGTAATGGGAAAGCCATTATTAAAAGTGAAACTCATTGGTTTAGATTTTCATGAAGTCTAATTGATACAAATACCTACGCATGTTGAGTATATGCTGGTCTGTATGATTTATCGCATACTTTTATGTAAACATATACAGTGACGTCATTTACTCTAGGGACATGGACGACCAAAATCAGATGGAAATTACTTTCTCTTATGTAATGGTTTCATCATATATCTATCTATATAATACTAAAAGTCTCATTTTGTCTATCTGCTTGTGAATAATCTAAGCTGAGAATCATAGCCGGAGGGTTTGCATTAAGATACCCCGAATTGGGCCAACACATAGGAGGAATTTGCAGTTTAATATCAATAAGGTGTTGGTGCGTTCACACATACCTATATCTATAATATAATGATCGATTCGCAAAGATTTATGAGATCGAATCAGAAATATGAGGTAGACTCCCTTATAAATTTATTAGCAAATATGTGGAAAAACTTGGATGGTTTCAGGTCATACAACCTAGCTCAAATTTTCTCTCAGGTGGTGATCAACGGGTCACAGAGTTATCTTGTTTTTTGTAAAATCGAAGCACATCTTATGCACCTTGGGTTGATTGATATTTCATCAGAAACACCATCGTCCTTTACATTGAGGGTATCGCCTGTAATTTGTTTTTAAAATTTATTTGTCGATAAAAAGTTGAAATGAGTTACTCATAACATTTTCGGATCAGAATTTGAAGGAACGACAGGTGGGGAAAACATAGTTTTTCCCTCTAAAACTAGAACAAAGATCGTGCAGCGTTGAGTGTTTGTACAGGTCAATAGCATTTGAAATTGGATGGTCACAAAATGTTGCTTACTATGACACAAAGATCTACAGCATAATTGGTTTCAATTAGACCGACTCTGATGTGGACAACCGAGAAAAAATGAACGTGAGAATGTATAGAAACATTAAATATTTTTTAGGAATTGGTTGCCATCCATATAAGTATTTATGCGTCAAAAGAAGGGCATTGGTGTCACCAGCATGAAAGAAGAGTTAGGTTCATGGAACAAGTAGCATGAACGCCTAGAATGCAAAATGTTATATGTTTTCTTATAGAATAGGCAAGCACGCATCCAATTTGTCAAACAGCATGAGGATTGTAGCTCAGAACTGACAGAAATTATATAAACAGTGATGTAAATGGCTTCTGGGGAATAGGTATACGGTGAGGCTGGGTTGTAAGAACTCAGCGTATAGCAATGTCTCCATTAAGGGACTTTGTAAATGCAAAAAAAGACTTTGAATTGATAAATAAGTTTACGGTCGTACCTCCGTGTACACACCCATTTCTATCACTGAATATGGAGTGAAGAACTGGAAGTGAGAAAGACGAACTACTTTCAAGTTAGGAACCAATTGTAGTACTAAATTAAATGGCACGAGAGAGAAAAACTTGTAAAATTACTGCGACCTTCGGAACTTGCTTATTGTGTGTAAATATGCCTATCAATACAAAGGATATTAATGAAACTCATAGTTAATATCTAAACGAAAAGTTTATTGAAAGCAGCATCCATTAAATTTCAATAACAGATTCACCACGATCTCGAAAAGCTTCGAAACTTTTGACCACAAAGTCCTTCGATATCCTGGCCCACTCTTCCCTGATGATGTTGAGTGGGAAATCTTTTGGTAGCTTGCTTCAAAACATCCCAAACAGTGTAGTCTAGCGGTTTCAGGTCTGGACTGGAGATGTGCTAGAAATCTGCAGACCTAAAATTACAAATCACGAACATCCAATATCATGACCTGTGCTTGATGTTTGATACGGAACGTGCCTTTGATATCCCCTGTCGGCTCTACAAGGTATCGATCATATCGTCCACGGTGCAGATTTTCTCGTCTGAAAAAAATCTGAAATCTGGACCTGCGATTCTTCAGGTACCTGAGCACTATTTGCCACTTTTCCAGTCCCATGGTTTTCATGGAATCCTTGGGGAGATGTCTTGATATCCTGGTGTATGATTAAATGCCGCCTTGATATCCTGGTGCATTATTTGATACCGAAATCATCATGCAAGGTAGTTTTGATGGTCTTTGATTCCAATTTTATTTCAATATATGGATGATGTTGGGTCCTTTGCAATTTTGGTGTTGACGAAGTCCTGAATCCACTTCTCGTTGACTCCACTGCTGTCAAGTTTATTCTATAATTTTACCCATGTTTATGGTCTTCTTGCCACTGTGAACAGTGCGCAAAGACACACCAACTATGTTAGGAATACATTTAGCTTCAAATTTTGCACGAAGCAAGTCTGAACGCTTTGCCATTTGTCCTTCCAAGGAGCCATTTTCCACGATATTCTGGAAAATACGTGTTTATTGTTTGCAATCAGTAAGTTCTCTATTCAGTGTTGGGTTTCACTTCATTTGGAGTTGTATTTGGAGGGAAAATTCAGTTCACTTCAAGTTTTGCTTCCCCATCCTGTATATTCAGGCGTATGACTAAATGTGTTCGCGTGTATTGATATTATGACCGTATGAGTAAGACAATTTTTACAGATATATGTATTTATCTGGTGTAGTCGGTGAGCAGGAACATTTTTGATGTTTCAAGTCTGCCAATAAAGTTGGAAGGTGCATATACATTGGTTTGCATCTGATTGTCTATAATGAGTACCAGTGATTTTAATTGATCGCAATGACATTTGTGGGATGGCTGAAGAAAAATGAATTAGAATTTTCATTTTAGATTTTAAGATAATTCCCACATTCAAACTCCCACTTACTTCTCGTACACCGTAGATATATATGAATAGAATATCATTTAGTTTTTAGTTAATGTATCGTGTCGGAGGAGTGTTTTTTCATTTGACAAGTATGTATACGTGTGAAAGTATGAAGACCAATCTGATCTTTATTCCTGTTCATGAGAGAAACTGGGAGTGACGAAAGTGGCAAAAGCAGGTATTTCCGACTCTTGTGAGTTACACTAATTATCGACAAAACACGCATTTTATTTGGACAGATTTGATCGGACAGGAATTCCTCAGGGACAAGAAATTGGAATCGAATTTGCATGATGTCATATCGATGAAGAAGGTAATTCGATATTCTCCCATAGGATTTGCTGGAAAACTGTCAACAGTACTATGTATGTATTAGGTGTGTGCAAAGTTTCTCAGCACACTTTTTAAAAACTAGATGCTAAATAGCTCGAATACGTATACATGTGTTATATATAATATATATATATATATGCACATACAGAAATTTTTAGATAGTTCTACGCAAATCTTTCACTCATGCTGATAAACATATAAGTGACCAATGATATTTATTCAGTAAGCATGTGTAAGTATAATAAATAGATTCAAAATTGTGTTCAATCCCACAAGTGGAATGCCAAGTAACAAATTATATAAGTATATTAATGATATAACCCATTGAAATGTTACTACCAGCTATATATATATATATATATATATATATATATATATATATATCGCCAGATATCTGATCGGCCGACTCAGAGTAAAGATATATTGTGAGATATCTTATCTTCCCAGGACGAAAGATTTCTGACGTGATATCTCGTCAGCCGCCCTAGCACGAAGTTTCAAATAAATCACCCAAACAAATTTACTGCGAAATATCTCATGAGCGGCTGATGGATAGATATTTTTTCCCATAAGATATCTCATCAGCCGGTTCCGAATGATCAAATATGGTGGATGTTAACACAAAAATAAATTTAAAAAAAGCAAAATACCGGATCAGTTTTGATTTATTTCATTTGTTAACCCGGACGAATCTATCGGTGGTAACTGGTTGAATCACATCGCCGATTGTCAATCGACGCCGGCATTCTAAAATCCTGAATGTCGAAACTGATAGCACACACAAAATTAAATTTATTTGGTTTAATGTTCCACAGACTTAGAGTGACAGAAACTTTTTTCTTTCACTTCAAACTTCTGCCATCGTCGACTTGCCTGTTATTGTATCTGCCAATTCCATTTATCGAAACTCCCACCGTTTTGTATTGTCGCCGAGGAACCTTTTTTTTTTCTTCGTCTTCGATATCCTTTCATTTTATTATTCTTTTCTGTTGTTCATTCATGTTCTATGTCTTCTGGTTTGTTTTGTTTCGTTTTTTCCCGCCATAAGGCTGACGAACACAGTAGGCAATGCAAGATGGCGGACAAGTTGAAGTGAACTCAGCCCTGAATTAATCGACAAGTCTCCTCTGACGAATTCCCACGACGCAGACGAATTGGACGTTGGATTGGTGGTTGACAAGGAAGAAATCGACTGTAGGGGGTGGGGATGGGAATAGAGACAGATGATGATTGACAGGGGATAGAAAAGATGGGAAATGCAAGCAGGGAATTAAACAATGACAGTTGAAAGAGGAATTTGATTGAAGAGGAAGGATGACAAGTCTAGCTGCTGCAGGGTCAAACTACACTCCTACTTCTAATCCAGATGAAGATGATTATTGCAACAATTGAATATATAATGAATAAATCCATAAATATGTAACATCTATCAGTTTGGCTCAGTCGGTGAGAAACTCTGCTACAAAATACTTATTCATGGTTTCATATCATTGTGTGGGGGGGGGGTTGTATTCATAACTCTTAATGTAAAGTGAATGTAGATACGTAAGACTTGTTTGTTGGGCGCAGTTGGTAAGAAAGACGACAATCAATTATCAAGTCGTGATTTCAAATCACGGTAGGGTAATTTTGAATTTTGAATTTATTCATCGTTTTGGTTTAATTGCAATGTGTAGCAGAACAGACTAGTCCTCCACTAAATTAGAAGAGGATTGTTCTTGTAATTGTTGTAGTTACATGTGAAAAACTAAGCCTAATCCAATTTGGACTGGAACTCAACAAAAACAGTATCTACAGATGAGTTGCAAATATTTGGGGGAACTGTAATAGAAGATACGATGAGAGGCTCAGTATTGATTTTTTTTTTCAGATTATGCCGAGCCTGGTAAAAGTTCTTTTGTTTAGAGTTATCCAGAAAAAGCAAAATCACTACAGTGTCGGACCATTTATCTAGTTTCAAGAAAACTGTAATTACCAGTAGACTGGCTATTTTTAAAACTAGTTTTGAATCTCGAGGGACTCGTAATAGGTCGACACTCGGTTTCTCTTTGTTTTGATTTTTTGAAGTGTTGTTGTATTGTCTTCCAAGTGGATTAATATTGATTAAATAGACTATGTTTGTGAAGTGGGTTTCTGCGTATATGTTATGTACAATTTTTCCCCCCCTTTTCTTTTAATTTTCATTTTATATTGTATATTTTATATTTTATTTGTAAAGAAATTCAAGTGGATTAATGAAGATCAAACATGCCCTGCTTTAGAAGTGTATTCATTTGTATATGTTTAATGCAATTTACTTCTTTATTTCCCATTGTTCCGTATATTAAAGTAAACATTAAGCCTTCTTTAGAAATCAGGAGAATCCAGAAACCCGGTCACCTCTGATCCTAAGTTTACCGGATAAAAGGTTTGGTAGTATTAAAGGTTTTAATTCTTGCATGTATGCTGTGTCAAGAGTGAAAGATTATTTCTGTTTTATAATATAATGTCACACGTATATGGGAGATTATATGGAGTCAAACACGTTGTAAGTGAGTTATTTAAAATTCTTTCGTATGATTTGGGATCTGAAGTCTTTTGTTTGAATATCAGCCACAACTTAATGGTTGGCACTTTCGTCTTGTAAACGTTGTCAAGGAGTGAGTACTCTTTGAATGTGACCTTGCACCCTACTTAAGTTATTTTTTGTTAAGCCAAAATAAACTATTCACTGGTAGCCAGCCATATTAGGATGTGGAGATCAAAGAAACTACTGGAGCCAGAACACACACTACCACAAAGGTGTATATATATATATTCATTATTGAAAATGATGAATGTACACGCTTTCACTTTTGTTTGTATAAATGCATATATATATATATATATATATATATATATATAATGTCTACTCAGAATCGTTGAAACATAATCTGCAGCATAGACGTAGATATATATTTGTGTGTGTAGTCCTACTGATATTTTTAATGAATTATCTATGTATATATATATATATGTGTATATATATATATATGTTTAGCGTCTTTATTTATATGTGCTATAGATATATGCGTGTGTGTTGCAGTGATCATATTTATTTAGAGAGACATATATGTATGCATGAATGTCTGCGTGTATATATATATATATATATGTGTGTGTGTGTGTGTGTATGTGTGTATAAGTAACAGGAAGGTAAAATAAGAATCAAAGCGTAGAAAAGGAGCTCCTAGAAATAGAGAGAAGAATGAGCAGATAAGATTCATTGTATTAAAAGAGAAAAGGGTTCAAGATGCGTGAAGGAAATGGAGGAATCTTTTGAGGAATATAAAAATGGCATAAAAGGCGTCTATAGTTCGTAAAAAAGACAAAAGTACAAAAGTTTGACATTTATATCACTTCTGAATGGCGAACTGACCGCACGGGGCACGAAAGGTGAAGATCTACCAATGGCCTCCCTTTGTATTTCTTTGGCTTAGACTCAACCCAGCTGGATAAAGATTCAATTTCTTTTTGAAAGTGAATCATACAATTTGGGTTTCTAAAATGGGCGAATATATAGAATGAAAGAATTGAGAGAGAGAGGGTGGAAGGCAATGAGAGAAATAGGGAAGAAAGAATAGAAAGATGATAGATAGAGTGAAGGAAAAGAAAGAAAGAAAGGAAGGAGAGAAAGGAAGGAGGGAAGGAAGGGAAGGAAGGAAAGAAAGAAAGAGGGACGACCGATTCAAAAAGAAAATGAGAGAGAAAGAAATTACGCACAAGCTTAGAAAATATATGAAAAAGAATCGGAGGGAAGAAGAAAGAATGAAATTACCCAACTGGTGAAAAGAAAATAGGAAAGAAACATAGTGAGAGGACGACAGGTTAGAAAACGAGAGAAAAGGAAGAAGAAACAAAGATTGAAAAAGAAGTAGAGAAAACAAGAGAGAGGGAAAGAAGAATGACGGGAAAAGAAGGAAAGAAAATTTGAGAGAAAGGAAGACACGAAAGAAGAAAAAAAGATGTACAAAGAAGGAAAAACTCAAAAGATGGCGATATACGTTGAAAAAGAGAGAAATAAAACGATAGATAAAAATGGTGAAAAGACTTGAAGGAAATTTCAGTGGGTAAAGGAAGGGCACCAGTCAATAAAAAGAATAAGAACCACTCGAAAGTTCAGAAGTCCGTCTTATTATTGTATGTCAGAAATCTGCCCGAGTCAAACACTTTCCTTCAACAGACAATGGTAGCAATTCAGACGGCATTCCATAAAAATGAAGAGATTTTTGCTAGAAATCCAATCCTTTGTATTAAATATGTTCCCCACAAAAAGCAGAAAGGGTAGGTCGATGGCGTCAGTTTACTGGTATCTGTGTGCATAAATGTGAACATATACGTGCGTATGCAACAATTCGCAGTAAAACCATACGTATAATCCTTGTACTTAGATGTTAGTGAATATCGATTCATTCCTATGACCCTATTCTATCAGTAACGCTTGATTTAATTCCTAATCTTTGACAACCTTTTTTTCGATTCCCAAATGCTTGACAAATAGATTAAGTACCAAAATTTACCCGAACAAATTTTAGGTCAAAAATTGTGAAAATGTTGTGAATAATCATGAAATTCTACTTCTATGCTGTGATCTTGTGATGGTGGTTTTCATTCATTGTCCTGTGAACAACGTTCACAGATTGTTTAGATGTTTTGATAATTACGGATAAAGGCACTTTTTTAACTTAATCCATCTGTTTGGTATCAAGATTAAGAGTCGTCAATAATTGTTTATTTGAGACTTGTTAATCCATGCAAAAAATCACTATATTCGAATTTCTGTAAGATGATTTTCGGTAATGAAAAATCGTAAATTCGTCTTGGTGAAAGTGCTCATAGATCCAAATGTTAGGCAGGATATATTTTCATCAAAAATGTTACTTTTAAAAGGGTGTGTCTTTTGTTACGGACAAAAAGACAAAAATGTGTTCATTATATAAGTAGATTATTCTTTGGGTGGGGCGTACATTATTGCCTTCAAAGCATGTCTCTGGAGTTAATATTTCAAACAGAAGATATATAAGTTCACCGTTTTTTCGAAAGTTCCCTCTAAGCCATTTTCGCTTTTATGAAAAAAAGACAAAAAGATTGGTAGCCAGCCCCCCCTCTCTCTCTCTCTCTCTCTCTCTCACACACACACACACATCCCACACCCCAAACCTGCAACCACTCGGCATAACATACCGTTACCACCATTTCAGGGGACAGGAATGTTGGAAAAAAATTTCCAAATGAATTAATTGTAATTTTTTTTCTCCACTATTCGTCATTTCGGCTTACATACGAATCTTTCACCGGAAATCTCAACTTTTGTATATTGGGGGAAAAATCTTTATAAGCATCAAATGATCAATCTTTTTGAATAGTTATTATCACCAGCATAGTACCCGTAAAAAACGGCGGTGTTAAATATGTATGGATCGGCACTGTGGAGCCTAAAGCTGATTTATTATAACTTATTTCTGATAATTCAAGTATCCCAATTTTAAGCTGTTTCATAGTCTCAATTCAATTCAAACTGTTTTAATGTGTGAAGATCAGAAATAAAATCTTAAGTGTTTTGCATGACGTGATCTTCATTGTTCACAACAGGAAATCTATGTTTTTACCTTTTAATTGTTTTATTAGCTATATTATTAACCACCGCTACTCAGAACAGACCGGTTTAATCTCTGTTGCTGGATTTAGGTCATTCATTCTGACATTTAACTGTATATATCTATTTATCTTAACTTCGCCCAACCATTCATCGTATAAACTTGGAATTTTACACACGCACACACACACATACACACACACTTTCAATGAGTAGGGAAAATATTTTTATTGGGGTGTTCGATGTACAATGAAAGTTATTGTCCAATTGGTTCCTTAATTCGTGCCCAGCAGCATTCAGGCTCAGTTTTTTAAGATCTGCGCTTTTTGGTGATCACAGCCCAATGAAGGCAACAAAATTAATTCATCCATTGATTACGCCTTGTTTCTAACTTATCATTGATCACCCCATTGAGAAGCTAACAAGACCAAGGTTGGGATAAATCATAAATTTATCATTCAAACAGTACTGGCAGTGTTTTCATCAAGGTAACTCGGTTTTACTACCAACAGCTTGATTTACGATGTAAAAAGCAACATATATGGGCTGCAATTGATTCATAACGTCCCTTTGGATGTTCTATTTCACATGGACCAAACCATCATAATTATCGAACAGGACAAACATACAACAACTTATACAATTAAACATTAATTTTCATATACAGCTTCGATATGGATAGATTTTATATGTTGCTTCTGTTCATGCGTTCGAGGTAGTATAGAAATATTAGCATATGCTCTCTTCATATATCTGCTCTTTGTATTTGTTATGTCACTGTATACGTGATCAATTGAGGGAAGGGCAACTAAATTTAAAACCAGGAACTTGAGTCCCTGAGGCAGTCCAACGTTGACTTCAGTCTCGTTCTGGCAACTGCTGGGACGGCACTGGTGCCAAGTAGTATGAGCCCTCGCTTTTCTCTTGGATATTACTGGTGCATGGAAAGAGGAAACTCGCTGCATTGACAACCACCCGTCTTTCATACAATCTTGCCCAGGCCCGGGCTCTGAAGAGACTTGGAGCGAGATTTTCCAGGTGTCGATCCATACTCTTGCGAGACTGACGGAAACCAGCGTACCCCCAACATCTTTCCTTATGTCTCCCTCTTCTCACTTTCTCACCCCTACCCGTTCCTTCTCTTTCACTCCTTATTTCTCTGACTATATTCTTTTCTTCTTTCTCTCATTCTTTGTCTCCCTCTCCCTCTCTCTCTCTCTCCCTCTCTCTTGCTCTGTGTCAGTGGATGCAACTTGCATAGTTTCCCCATATTTATCGATCTATCAATTAGTCGAAGTTCAGTTGTAAGTATACAGATCTTGTAAGCCATCGACAGTGAGTTTGATACTCTTTAGATGCTCTCTGAGCTAATCTAAGCAAACATCAACTTTTATCTAATTAGTTAATTGGTTTCCAAAGTCATCAATATCAGGTTCGATTCTCACTAGAAGCTCCATGAATATAGTCTTCAGTATAAAGAACTTTTGTCTCTTTGAACTAGTAATTTTCAAGGAGTCGTAGTCAAGTTCCCCCACCCCTGAGATCCTAGGATCTCTCAATTCCTACCCATTTGTGGAATGTCACTTCGTAATTTTTTCACCATTATACTTCCCATTATACGTTCTTCTCCTGGTTAAAATTCCTCCAAATTCCTCCCCTGAGACTAGGAGATTCTGCTCATGAGAACCAAGAGCCTCCTGTTTGAGAACCTCTTCTCGAAGCATTTGATGCTCCGGGAATGTTCACACAATCAGAATGATTCTAACCTAGCATCATAACCTGAGTGATGCTCCTTAAGTATCAGAATACTCACCTTGCAGCCAGAAGAAAATAATTCCACGCGTTTCATCTTAAGAGCAGAAATATGAAAGAGAAGATATTCCAACTTCCATTACTGGAAAAAAAAATAACGCAGATGTGAGAATTTGAATTCAACTTCGTTCCATTTGATGTTTCGGTTTTCATTATGCTCTTGCCATGTGACGTTGTACTGATTTGTTACTTTACTGTACGTGTAACTTTACATATTATTTTATGTTACTCTATGCAGTGCGTTTACGCATGCTCAGAATGAGGTGCATAGTAATTTTTAAGGCCACTCAGCTGACACGCTTTTTAAAAAAAAAACATTTTTCCCGCTTTTCTCTCCTTGCATTTCCCGCGTTTTTTTTTTTTCAATTCCATCTTCCTTTTCGTTCTATCTTCCATTTTAGTCTTTTTTCTTTTTTTTCCTTTATTTCTTCCAGTCTTTCCTTTCTTTCCTTTTTTTCTATTTTCTTTCTGTTCTTCCCTTTTTCCTTCCTCTTCCTTGCTTTCTTTCACTTCTTCAGCCTCTCGTTTTCTTTCCTGAATGTCTATTCACTTCTTGCATCTACTTCTCAGTTCCGTAATTCTTTTCATTTTCCCCTCTTAAACATTTTTCTGGCCCCTTTTCTTCATTTCTCTCCACTTATTCATCCATTCATTGTTTCCTTCTATTCTGCTTCTCTTCTTTCTTTTTGATTTTTCAAAAACTTTCTTCTGGTTCGTTTCCTTCTTTCCTACCGTTTTCTTCTTCTTTCCTTCCATTCATTCTTTTTTTTCATCTTCCCTTTTTTTCATCTAAATTTCAATTTGATATGTTCCTCTTTTTTTTCTTTCTTTTTTTTTCTTTTTTTTTTGATTTTTATCAAATTTTCTTCTCACTTTATTTTCGTCCGCTTTTTCCAAATGTTCACACTGGAATCGATTTTCAGTTCATCGATTTCCTTCGTGCATTCAAAACATGATTTTTCCTCACTCTCTCCCCCACCCTCAGATTCCAGTTTAAATCGGAAGCGAGAGTTGATTTTGTTTTTCCACCGTAACAAATACAAGGACGAACCTGGTTACTGCAGGGTCAAACTCAAATCTCACCTCTATTACGATGGATGATGATTACAGACTCTTTCGTATTGTATATATGATAAATAGATCCTTAGCTGTAAGACTTCTGAGTTCATTTTTGCTTTTCTTTTGGGGGTTTCTATTAGTACAAAAACAAAGACAACTTCAGCTCCCGACTTGAACTGAACCTCAACAAAAACAATCCTCATCTGATTTAGTGGATTAATCTCTTCACTGTTCGTCTCTCCCGTCTCCTTGAACCTAACCAATATATATAATAATTATTTACGTAGCATAATTTGAAATCACGACTAAATGATCAGTAAGCAGCTGTCCTACCGACTGAACAAAAGTGTCAAATCTCTTATACCTACGAGAAAAGGTGTCTTCATATTACCTATTCGTAGATATATTACTAATCTCAGCCCATTCTCGCACAAGTTCCCAATATTAGAACTCTGAATGCAGACCAAAGTCACTATCAACGTCATATAAAACTAGTTTGAAGACTATTAATCTACGACAGATGTATACATATTTGATATCTGGCATATCTGTGTTTTTCCTGGCCATCCGTGGTCGGTATTCGATAACTTGATAATTGCGAATAACTGAAATTCAAGTCATCGTACTTCTTTCGCTAACACAATAAAAGTTCCTTTTTTATAATGATTGATGGTAATTCAATTCTATCAATGAGTCAGGGCTTTTATCTTGCAATCGATAACTTGAAAAGGGTAATTTCCAATAGATTATCTTGCAATGGACAAGGATTTCTATCTTGCAAAGCTCTTCGCAACCTGGCAAAGTTCATGGGTTAATAATAAAGAAAGAAGTCTGGTTCTTGGAGACACTTCTCCCTGTCAATGCCTTTCCATTACATTGAAAAGATAGGGATAGGGCAATCCCTGGGGCCAGGGATGGACCTGGACATATTCTAGACACACTCAGCATACAGATATGTGTAATTTCCCACATGAAAAACAGCCTTTGCCACATTTTGCTTTTGTCTTACAGAAGGCAGCAGTAGTGGGGCATCTGGTGAAATTGAAACCGCGTTTTGTGAGATTAGCTTATCAACCATCACGCTATAAGTTGCCAATATTTCTGTATGAATCTTCTCGTAAGCTGTTTTTGAATTTCTTAAAAGGGCAATTCTTGATCTGGTGAAATCAGGTTCGGAACAATGAAAACACAAGAATACAAAGCAAGATAAAATAAGCTGTGAATGTTGATGAAAAAAAGAGGCAGTAGAACAATAAGATGGAGAAAAAGAAGTTGCAAGTGATGTAGAAGGAGAAGAAGAAATAGAAAGGAGCCTCAGACGATGTAGGTAAAGAGTATAAAGTAGTTTTAGGAGAAGGAGGAGAAGGATTGAAAAAAGATTCAGATGAAGGAAAAAATAGAAAGAAGTTTCAGAAGAAGGAGAGAAATAAGCTGCAGATAATGTAGAAAGAGAAGGTGTAGATGATGAAGACGTATATGAAGGAGAAGAAACTTAATAGAAAGAAAAAAAAGCTGTGAATAAGAGGACGACGATGAAATAGAAAAAGGAAAGGCTGTAGATAATGGAAAAGAAGAAAGGGAAAAGCTATCGAAGGATAGTTGGAAGAACAAAGACAATATTGGCAAACACTACCCGAAAAAAAAAACGAATGTACCGACAATAAAAGCAGCAAAATAACTACAAAATTACGCCAATAACAACATCCATGCCGGCAAGGAGGTGGGGGGTTCAAAATTGCCCCCCATCGAACGCTCAATTATGTAAAATCTGGTGTGTAATTATCCAATGCGTTCGAGGAGAAATTTTCAATTTTAAAATTTTCTTTTCCGTTCAATTGAGGCTCATTCTTCCATAAAAGAAAGGAGAAGGCCGGTGGCGGGAAGGAAGAAAATGAGAAGGGCGCAGGGTTCGAATGAGAGGCGAGATTGAGGTGAAGATCTCCAGGTAGTGTGGAGGCGTGTGCATGGCAGGGTGGGTATGGATGGTTGCAGGTGGATGGCTGGAAGGGGTGGGGATTAATATCGGAAGACGGCAAGATAATTAGAAAACACGAGAGTAGGCCGCAAAATATTAACAACCACTTGCTCCCCATTCTATTCTCCATCTTGTCTCTCTTCCTCTCCATTGAATCTCGTTTTGCCCGTCTCGCCTCCAAAGAATAAGTGAAGAGCGGCCCAGCGGTTAATGACACTGAATAATAGGCTTAGCGAGTTCAAACTTTGGCTGACACGATTTGTGTGGATTTTGTACCAATGCTCTCTCGGAAGGCATGAATCCATTTCTCCCTATCTATGGATAAATGGGGAGTGAGAGGCGTAGCTTTATTTGCTTGTCACCTTTTCCTCTAATCTGCATACCGCAAACGGGAAGTAGTAATGTGATATGTTGAGCCCAAACAAGGACAGCTGGAGTCTCAGCCAGCGTGGAAGAACTACTCGTGTTCGATTGCCTCTCATTTTCTCAACTTGTCTTTCTTCCGCGTCCTGTACTTAATCAGATCATTTTGGGTCCATCCCGCCTTCAAAGCCTCGAACTCAAATATCTCGTTATTTTTCTCTTTCTAAATTTTCTCTTTCTGACCGAGCCTAATTGACAAATCTTAGATATTAACGAAAATAAATCATAAGGATATGCACGGGTTAATTTCATTCTAATAGGTGAATACACTTATACAGATTATATATGTATATTCATAATTGTTTCATTCATCATGTAAACAATACAGACCAAGAAAATTAATTCTAAAAAGAAGAGTATACAACGAATGCATTTTCCCGATAGTCACTTATCGAACTGAAACATGGAACCTAACCAAGAGACTGACCCGCAGAGTGGGCACCATGCAACGTGCACATGGGAAAATCATGCTCAACGTCACATGGGAAAACCATAAGACTGCACGGTATATCAAGGGAAAAAACCGTAGTCCAAGACACCATAGACATCCATTCGAAAACTCAAATGGCAATGGGCTAGTCAAGTAGCAAGAATGGCTGACAACTGCTGGACATCATGACTTACAACATACATCCCTAGAGAACAAATGCAGAACCGAAGCCGGCAGAATATAAGTTAGAGAGACAAACTGGACAGGTCCAGAAAGTACCAGCTCCATGACACTCACGAGAGAGAATTGTGGTCAATCCTGGGGGAGGTCTATGTCCGACTAAGGATGACAGAAGACAAATGATGATTTAGAGAAGGATTCAGAAAATTCTGTATTTTCATAGGTAGTTTTGCACTAGGATCTAAGACAGAAAAAACAATCTCGATTTTGGTATCCATTTTCCCTCATGATGATAAAACGGAAGGAACCTCAAAAAATTATTTTTGCCGGATCAATAATTTTAGGAGAACCGACATATGCCCAACTACAGGAGATGAAGGACTAATGACAGAAGTTTCAGTAATCATCTCGAGTCGGAACGGAAGTTGGAGTTCGAGCCTGCGGTACGCAAGGTTGTTTTTCGTATTTCCATTTATATCACTTGCATCTTTCTAACACCCGTACCCGTAACTCTTCTTTCTTCCTTTTTAGTTCAGTCCTCTCTTTTCATATTATGAACTCTTTCTCTCTCTTCTTCTTCTTCTCTCACTATCTTTTCTTTCTGCTCTTCCTCGGTTCACTTCTCATTTTATTTCTTCCCTTCACTCTATCGTGAAGTAAAAACGATTTATTGAGATTCAAGAATTTGAAATTGTTTATTGGGTCGAAGATGTTCTTTCTCTGCAAAAATAAACTTCATTGAGCTATTTTTAGTTTTGAATTTGTGAAACGTTGCAGCATAATAGAAATGTGTTTAACTCTAGGGTAAAAGAATATCGTCCAAAACTATATATATATATATATATATATATATATATATATATATATATATATATATAAGTAAAGTTTTTTATGCTAAATCTGTTTTCTACGATAGGCTTTCAACCACTGAAAAGTACACACATGCTACTGAAGATGGAAACCCCTCCCGAATCATATATAACATACTAATTAATTCATTTATGAATTAATTAACAAATAAAGTCTCCATGTACTTTTACTCCTGAGTCTGTCTCATTCCCAATTACTCACAGAAACACACACATACACACACACATATATATATATATATATATATATAATAAAATACATATATATATATATATATATATATATATATATATATTTAAGAAAAGGGGAAAACATTACAAATGCAAGTAATTGAAATCTACCTAACAAAAAGTGCAACAAGAAACACAGGAAATTTCCAGTAGATGTTCAAAAAATGTTACCACCCGAGGATCGAACGTCGTAAAACGAATTTTTTGGTGGTTATCATAAGTAATATATATAACCATTAGTATAACATATCTCTCTCTCTCTCTCTCTCTCTATATATATATATATATATATATATATATATATATATATATATATATATATATTTGATTATTATTGCATATTATCGAATTGATGAATATATTTAGTTATTCAATCATTATATATATATGAGTGTGTGTGTGTTGTATGTGTAATTGTTATACTAATGCTTACCACATCAAATTTGCCCGTTCTTTTTAAATCCAACTTGAGATACAACAAAAGGCAAGATTCGTTCATATCTTTTTGTTCCATGTTTAACACACTGCCCTAAAGACGCCATACTGCCAGAATATATGAAGGTTTCCATTGACTAATCAACCAGACAAGATATTGAACAACTGTAGCCATCAAAGATGGCAAAGGGTTTTATCCTTTGTTTGATTTTGTGGCTTTTTGCTTGTGTGCTCCTGACCATACAGTTTTGTCCATATACATGAAGATTGGCATCAGTACTCCACTAGTTCTCATCTGAAAATTGTTTGGTTTCTTGTTTTGTTTTTTCGCTTTCTGAAAGAAAAAATCTTTTTTGACTTTTTGAGGGTCTTCGTTCGACCGTTTTATTATTAACTTCTAGATTATCGAGAATCTAGATACATCTAGATGTTTGTTATACTCAGTTAGCGAATGATGTCATAAAAAGACTTTATTCCGACCATATTTGTTTCCAAGGGAATCTTTTTGCGTGGCTCCAAATTCTAACACCATGATTGTTCAATTATTGACTGTGATACCGAGTCATCATCATTATTATCATCATCATTATTATCATCATCATTATTATCATTATTATTATAATTCATGGTATCAAAGCAATATTCTCCATCTTTTTCAAGCCCTCGGGGTTTATCCCTAATGCTGTTATCTAACTGACTAGCTTGATGTTCTGTGTTGCTTCATATCTATCGATCAATCTATCTATCTTTTGATCGAAACTGTGAGACAGCAAGGTGTCAGAAGCAGTAATGAGATCGCTAACGGCAACGATAGCCAGTCTTCGAGTTGAGGTATGACAACAGAAGAAGGAAGATCAGGGATTTGATCATTTTTATCCAGGCTTGTCCGTTTATCTCGAGAAAAAAGCACTTCTTCATATTCCCAGCAGTTGAAACGTTCGTGTATCTTCCAAATCTAAAAACTCAAAACTCAAACTTGAAGTCACTACTTTTCTCCGTTTATCTATATATCTATCCTCATGAGCCCAGTGTTCTTTTTCGGCTTTATTTGGTCATTGACCATATATTATGTAATAGTTGACAGTGTGGAAAGAAAGGATTAATTTGTGCTTTTTTCCTCATTGTCAGCTAATAGAATCATATATATATCATTATCATTAGGAGAAGTAGTTGTAGCAGTAGTAGTAGTGATAAGAAATAATCATTAATACGCTGTATTACTTTTAAAAATCCATTTGAAATGATATCCCGCTAAACCACGCTAAATGTATCATCTGGCCTTGACAGCATAAATAGATTGAACAATTGAAGAAAATGGATGCACTGCAGGAATCGGTCGCAGGTTCGGTTCCTGCAGCAGCCCCATTTTTTTCGAATTGTATATTTACGCTGTCTAGGCTAAATAATGCATTCATAGTATTATAACGAGATATTATTTCAAATGAAGTTCCAAAGTAAAATAACGCATTTATAATTATTATAATTATATACATATGTGTTTGTGTGTGTGTGTGTGTGTGTGTGTGATAAAAACTTCTCATTTTGAATGCTGAAAATGAACGTTTCATTATTCAATCTTTATATAGTCCAAAGGTATCTGCGACCATATGTCACGCAAGTCATTTTTACTCTGATCAGTGATATCTCAACCCGATATCTTATTACTATTTTTCTTAATTTCTAGATCCTGTTGCCTGTGATTTAGTTATATTTGTTTTCACATTCATTTATTATTGAGTTTTTAAGCTGTTTAACAGTATTTCACAGCATATCAGATGCACTGGTTCATAGGAAACACTATATATATATATATATATATATATATATATATATATATATATATAATGTGTATGTGTGTATACACACACATATATATATATATATATATATAAGGATTTTACTACATTTTTCTACATTTCAACTAAAGCAAGCCCAATGGCGCAATTATTTCATTTCATTTATTTTATGTTAAAATAATTTACGGTTATATTTCTGGTTTTTGCATTTTTTTATTTCTTCTCCTTGCTTTGTGGTTCCGTCGCAACAGCAAACATGAAAATGCGAATCAAAGACAAATCTTTATTATTTTTTTTCCTTGAATTCCAAGTAGAACTGAAGAGCCAAGGGTGAAATTGCTTTCATTTTCTCGTGCAATGAACATTTAAAGTTAACGAAGTGGCAACTTGGCGAACATAAAGTGAAGACATTCAAGGAGGGAGTGGTGGGAAGAGGAAGAAACTGAGAGAGGGAAGGAGGGGGTCGAAGGAGCAAATATGTGATGAAAGAAGGAGACTGGTGGATGCATTACTTGTGTAGATTTGTGGGTGGATGGAGAATTCGGGGATGGGATAGATCAATAGATAGATGGCTGGAGGGATAGAGAGATAGATTGATTGAAGCATAGATGGATCGATGGATAGGTAGATGGAGGTATGGAGGGATAGATTAATGAATAGATGGAGGGATAGATAAATACATGGAGGGATAGGTAGGGAGATAGATAGATAAAGGGCGGGATAGATGGAGGGATAAATTGATAGATAGATATAGGGATAGATAGATCGAAGTAGAGTAAATCAGATTTAAAGACAAATGTGAACACATGCATATATATATATATATATATATATATATATATATATATATATATATATATATATACATATATATATATGCGTGTGCGTGTGTGTGAACATATATACATATAGAGAGAGACAGGCAGAGCGGAAGAGAGTGAGGGGTAGGGAAGACAAACTGAGATAGATAAATATACAGATAGGTAGGGGTGAAGAGGTATGATCGGTGTGAACAGAGAATTGAATATAAAGATAGATATTATACAAGGATATCATCTAATTTAGATCGATAGATAGGTAGATAGCTTTTTCGTTTCTTTCTCTTTTGTCGTTTTCAGCCGTCGGCTTTCCACTGTCCAGGTCACTAAATAACCCATTGACTAATGAAGTCAATGAAAGGCTAAAAATCTTTCGAGAATTCGTGTAATTATTTTCCCACTAAGTTTTCCCCGGGCGATGCTATTTTCCAACATTTCAAAAATTCCTCTGATAACTCATTCGAATTTTATAGAGACTATGCCCGCAGCTATCCGTGAGAAATAATATGGCGCTCGTAACTATTTAATGACTTATATCTGCTAGCGTTCTCAAGAGAATGTAGTTAAAGAAAAGTCTCCTTGTTCAGTTGGTTTCTATCTAATCCACTTAGATAATGTCCATATTCCTGTCTGTAACATTTGTCAAGGGAGAAAAGTAGCAAATGCTAATTATAGAGTAATCTCCTAAGATTCTAATACGGGGGAAGAGGGGGAGGCGAGGATAAAATAAATCTGGGTTCATTTTGGTTGAACAATCAGGATAACTAACTTGTCCGGGCCAGCGAAATTAGCTTATATTTTAATTTAAATCCTGTATTATTTACTGCCTATTAAACAATTTGATTAGTCATCTACGATATCTGCTTGTGATTTCAAGCTAAGGAGTTTTCATGTGAAAAATTTAAATCGTCAACTATGACGGCTGCCGCTGATCCCAAGCTTGAAGAGTGTATAGCTTTCAATTACAGCCCGGGAAGACGTTTCTGTGAGCTCGTCTGTCATAGAGTCGACTGTAAACACAAGCTAACGCTCTGAACAAGGAAATGCAGAGCAAAAATTTGTCCCTGGTATTTTACAGATACGATGCAATGGCAAAATTATTTTGATGTTGGCGTCATCTTATGTTGGTATGGATAAAGTAGCCATTATTAACAGCCACTGAACGTACAGAGAATGGTGAATAGATTGGGGTATTAGACGATACATGTTGGAAATTGGCAACAAAAAGTATTGCCAAGACTGTATACATAGGTTTCTTCAGTTTTCAAGTTAGTGTATCTGACAGGCTATGTATGTATTACGTGTACAGGCTGTACTAACGGGGCTAGTTGCCTGAAAATTCATACACTTACTCCTTATTATATTTAGTAAAAACGATTCCTTGCAAAGTCTAGGAAAACGCTTTTCTTTTTTTTCCCAACCAAAAATAGATTTGTTTTGGATGGTTCAGTTTACAATGTAAGTCTTTACTAAATTGGTCACTTGTCTTTGTTTGTGTTCGGCGGTGTTCATTTTCGTTTCCAGAAAATTCGAACCTTTCTAGTGATCACGGTCCAGCAAAAAGCAAGAGAAGTAATTTGTTGATTGATCACCTGCAACAAGGCATTCAGCCAAAAAAACGTCGGTTGCGTGACGATTTCTCCTGAATGTCTAATTAGAAAAATTCTTTTTAATTCTATTTAATTCCTTGTTGATTTGGTAATATATAAAATGACCACAAGTAAAGATAATTCACTCAATACAAATCTCCGGGTCGATATTTGAATCTAGCTTTTTGTCTGCGATTATAATCGAATAAAATGAGAACGGAAATATTCTCAAACATTTTCAGCGGCGAAATTCACTCAGCTTAGCATTGGCAGGGTTATGGCGAGGATTGAACTCAATACACAAGCGATTCGGTCTGCAAGGCTAGCAAACTGATCGTTGCGCCACTACAGAAATATACTAAAGAAATATAAATACAATCATCATCATCGTCATCATCATCTTTTGACGTCCGTCGTTGGACATAGACCTTCCCCAGGAGCCGCCACATTTCTCAATCATGGGCGTCATGGAGCCAGTATTTTCTCTATTGTCTAGTTCATCTCTCCATCTTGTATTCTGTCGACCTCGGTTTCGCATACGATCTTTAGGGATCCACGTCGTGAGTCGTTACGTCGAGCGGTTGTCTGCCATTCTAGCAACATGACCAGCCCATTGCCATTTGAGTTTTCTAATAGATTCTTCGATATCTCGGAGTTTTGCTTTCACCCTGATATACTGTGCTGTCTTGTGATCTCTCTGTATGAGGTTGAACATTATTCTTTCATGTGTGCATTGCATGCTCCTCAGTTTGCAGGTCTGTCTCTTGGTTGAGTTCCATGTTTCAGCTCCCTAAGTGACTATCGATGGGATGCATTAGTTGTGTACTCTTCTTTCAGGATTATTGGGATCGTCTGTTTTTAAAGTTGAGATTACTCTGCCGAAGGCTTGCCACCCTAGTATGATTCTTTGCTTGATTTTTTCTTTTGAGGATCTCATGAAGATTCGTTGTCCTAAGTAAATGTAGTGGTCCACTTTCCTCAGTTTTGCATTTTCGATTTTCACAGTTATGTCTTTATTCCCAATGTTGCACATGATTTTTATTTTACTGAAGTTCGTGTATAGACCGACTTTTTTGCTCTCTTCGTTTAATTTATCTAGCATTAGTTGTTGGTTGAATAAGCTCCCTGCAAAAAGGACGATGTCGTCTGCAAATCTGAGATTGCTCAGGTATTCGCCGTCTATTTTGATTCCTCTATTCTTTCAGTCCAGGTTAAGGAAGATGATCTAGAGGCTAGCTGTGAAGAGTTTAGGTGAGCTGGTATCACCATGCCTTGTTGGTTTTTGGAACTGGAAAGGTTCAGAGCCTCTATGTTGCCTGATGAAGGAATTACTGTGATTGTATATATATTGCTGTAATTTGACGTACACAGGGTCTACACCTTATAGGGTGAAAGCCTTCATGACCATTGGAATTTCTATTGAGTCGAATACCTTTCCAGTTATTAGGGCAGCGTTTGGATAAATGATTTTCGACCCGATAACTAGCTTGAACTATTAACTGAACAACTCAATCTTCATTTACGAAACAATGAATATTTTTTTTAAATTGAAAACTGCAAGTTGAATCTCTTTATTTTTCTATTTTTCATTCGTTTCATTTTTCAAATTCGAGTGATGAGCTAGAATATTTGAAAGATAATTGTTTAGAGAAGTAATTCTATCAGATTGTATTTCAAAAAATGGTCATTCGGCAGCACTGTTGCTTGGTCCAAACAAACGGTCATTATAAACAAAATTAGCAATGATTAAATACGTTTGAATTGGTTTCCACTGGGTATGTATGTATGTGTGTGCGTAT
>OY735221.1:9975221-10095221 GCA_963457665.1 Thysanoteuthis rhombus
TAATCACTATTGTTAATCACTAAATTGTTTTTTCACCGAAATAGATTATTATTATTATCATTACATAGTTGTTTATTCATAGTTTGTTTGGATTTTTTGTTTTGTTTTTGTTTTTTTTATTGTGCAGCTAGTCTTCCTGCAAAGTACTGACTACCTAATGTAAACTGAATTCATTGAATTATGTTCGGTAAATCTGAAGTCAGTTCGGCTGAATCTGCCATTTTGTTTGAGCCGAAATTAGTTATATCGGGGTTCGTTATAGTAAAAGTGCACTATATATATATATATATATATATATATATATATATATATATATATATATATATATATATATAAACGCGTATAGATTTCACTCTGTCAGCTTCACGAACTAACAAGATACTTACACAGGAAGAGATCACCAATGGTTAGGACATGATATCTATTGTCAGAGTATAATAAATAGTGTCCATATGAACATACTCTTGTTCCCACACGAAATTCCATTCTGAAATCTTCTTCACATTATCGAAACTGTTGTCAGCTCAGCACGACAGAGTCCTTTTTCCAGCATATCCAGCGTCTTCAAATGCATGTTCATTCTATTCCCGCGAGAATTCAACTTGAGCCGGTGATTTGAAGAATCAACTTTACTACTCCAACGGACAGAACACTCGCAGAAAAACCGGAAGGTGATCCTGCCCCAGTTGGTTTGTGGTCCTGAATATATTGATATGGTCGTTCATTATTCTCTGACCTACAGCACAGATCTGATTGTTCTTCATCCTTTTTATCTCACTTTTCTCCTTATCCACACTCTTCCGAAAAATAGAGAATGATATTTTGGATTAAGACCCAGCATTCTGGATTTTGGTGCAATTTTTCCCTCAACTTAAGTAGTTTCATGTAGATGCCAAAACACTTGGGCTATGTCATTGGTACGAAGTCATTTATCCATCAAGCCAAGACCAAGGAGACAGAAGTGATGGTCAATATTTTATATATATATATATATATATATATATATATATATATATATATATATATATATATATATATATATATATTGTTTTGTATTGTATAGAAACGTGAAGAGAAATAATTGAAGAGAATAAGGCTACTGGAGGAATCAAACCTGCTACTGATAGGGTGGCTGCTTCAACGAAGCGATGCTTTTACCACTGTGCTGAACAGCCACCGGTAATGCAAAGGCTCCAAAACTGCTTCCATCCCAAATTCTCATCTCGTTTATTCAGTCCATTTGGAACTACTTTGAATTGATCTTCCGTTATTACACAATATATCATTCAACTTAAACAACGTTGAAATCAGTAATGTTGGTAATTGTATTACCGATGGCTGTTTAGCTCAATGGTAAGAGTATCTCTATGTTAAAGCAGCAACCCTGTCCGTAGCAGGTTCAATTCCGGCAGCGGCCCCATTTTCCTAATTTTAATCTTAATTGTTTAATCCATTTATGTTTTCAAGAGAGAGCGATGCATTAAACGTGTAATGACGGGGGATCATTTCAAATAAATATTTGTCTAATATAACACAATTTACAATCATTGTGTCCCATCTAATACATCCATTTCTTGATATATATATATATAAACACATATAGATATAATATATATATATATATATATATATGGTTGCGTGTGTGGTTCATAAAAAATGCGTAGTTTCAATTAGATCAAATGCTCATTCAATCAAAAACAAAAATGTAAAATAACTATTTTTTACAATCAAAAGTCCATGAAATAAACAATTTTTATTAAAAAAAAATAAAATTTTGCAAATTAGATAATTTCATCTACTCAGATAAACATCTACATAAATCTGTCTTTAAAAGAATACTTGTATGGACGTATATTTGTGAATTATTGATTCCTATTTTATACAACATATGTGAAATATCCATCAGTTGTCTTTATTGGCGCGTGTATTTCTTACTGAAAGAGGATTAGATATTTACTCAGATAGAATGATAGATGGATGTTTCTTCTGCTATCCAAAAGTAGACCATCCCTAAGTAAACCTTATGTAAACCGATTATCGTTAGTTTATTAGGGAAAACTTTTAAGCATTCACAGACCAAAAACCGCTGATGATGGTATATTAGGCTTAATCATCGGAGGTTGGAGTCATGGGAGATACGGAAGACAAGGTTGTAGGGGTGAGAAAGACGAAGATGGTGCTTACCATTACGGCTTCCTACCAAACGAACTCTGGGAGCCGTTTTTCGTTTCCATTTCTCCTTCGTAAAAGCAAGGAACTAGCTCAAAGCGACCTTTAGAAAACCGGGTTACACCTATACGACATTTCATTTCATATTCAAACTACGCCCACAAATCTTTTCATATGTTTTGGTGTGAATGTACCTACTATATATATGTTATCACCTTTTTTTTTTTTTACATTTATGTACACATGCACCTACCAAAAATATCCTCTTTTGCGTCCCTCTAACATTGCTGAGGTCTTCTCTTATTTTCTACCCGCCGCCGGTCTTCTCCAAGTGCGATAAGGTAGAACTGACGCTAAATTTTTTTATGATAACATTATAATTCTTTAAAAAAACAATTGAAGATAGTGTCATGTTTTGCCTCAAAATATATCAACTTAAGTGACAGTAGAAGCCATCTTTCAAGATTTTTTTTACCTGAATTCTTGATTGCCTATCGCTAGCGCCTTGTTGCTAATTGTTCTTGATTTTATTTTCGAGTAGGTGCTGGGATGGAAAGGTAGTGATTGCAGAAACAGATTGGATGGCAGCAGTTCCGTACTGAGAAGCAAATTGTAAATAAGCTTCAAACGCAAAGTATACTATCAAGGCATAATACCAGCTATGATCTGAAACCTCTCAAAACCACTCGGAAAGAAACACTGAATAGCATAGAGGGCGATAGAAAGAGCAATGGTAGGAATAAGCAACAGAAAAAGATCAATGCAGATTAGGGAGATGACCACATTGTAGGATATCGTACAAGTAATTAAGCAATAAACGTAGAGACGAACAGGTCACATAGCAAGAGGAAATAGCCACAGATGGAGCGGAAGGCTAACCGATTGGTGCCATGGGACAGTAAATGCAGTAGGTAAAGACCTGTCACAAGATGATGGGACGATGGAGAAATATTTGCCGATAAGGCATGGCAGAGTCCTGCAAACCCACACACGTGATGGGAAAGGCCTTTGTCCAGCAATGGCTTTATAACAGATGATGATCATCATCATTCTACAAGGTTAAGGGAGACAAGTTTATTTTATTTAGAGTAAAACATTTTCATCGTTTACCCTTTTAGAAACCGTCAACAGGAACTGTCAACAATAATGTCAAAATAGGTTTCTTCAGTTTTCGAGTTGGTTAGGCTGGCTATCTATGTATGTATGTATCACGCGTACAGGCTGCACCAATAGAGCTAGAAGGACGGAAATTTAAACAGTTAGTACTTGTTATGTCTAGTAAAAACATTTTTCTTGTTATTTTTAAATAATATACTGGACTACAAGATAAATGGTTCTCAAGAGTATTTGGAAGACCATCGTCCGTTGCATCTAATCCCAGCTTCATAAATGTCAATACCGAACTCAAGTGGACAGTCCCCTAGTCATAATACCAGCACGTTAGCCGAAGTATAATATTCACATGGTTTCAAAGAAATCTTCTCTAATTTTTTTATTATTAACCCATCAACTATAGTTGACTGGAATTTTAGTCTCTACACTTCTATGGCTCGACTGCGAATGGCGGAAATTTCTATATCAAAGAATAGACTTTACCATAGAATGTTACAGATGACTACTGTTTTCTATGTCTCTCAGTCTGTACCTTCATGTTGAAGGGTCCATTGTTTAAAGAGAAAGTAAATCAAAATCACCACTGAACGCAGCGACCGAAATGTTCTTACCGTAGTTAATGGGTTCCAAAAGACTGATCACCAAACCGAGAACCACACATGCACAAAAGAGAATCACGCTCAAGATCACATGGATAAATCACAAGATAGGACAGGGTATCAGAGAAAAAACTCAGATAGCAAACGGGCTGTCCATTTTGCGAGAATGTCAGACAACGGATCCCCAGAGATCGTATGTGAGACTTTCGCTGAAAATGAAATGGTGTGACTAACTAGTTCAGAAAGTATTGGCTCTTCGGCGCCCAATGATTGAGAGATCTGGTGGATCTCAGAGAACGTATATGCTCAGCATATGTTTTATTTCGTTCTTTAATTTTTTCCTGATTTTACAAGGATATACTTTTCCTTTCTCTGTCGTATTGTTTCTTGAATTCCTATTTTTCATTTCATTTGCTTCTTGTTTTATTAAATTTGTAAAACTACTGCAGCGAAAATAGCAGATCTACCGTCACCAACGCCTTCATCAGATGACTGCTCTGAGATTAGGCATAGTTTGAAGGTTGAAGTATCATGATCATTAACTCAAGGCGCCGCAGCAGTACCTCATGATATCATTAGGCGTTGTGGAAGTCCCAAATTTATGCAAATGCATCCTCTTTCAGATTTTGGGGTCCGTTGTTATATACATTTCCACTTCTCTTATAATAATCTGAGTCTAATCAAGTATACTGAGGCTGAGGTGGCAACAAAACATTGGTATCCGACTACGATAGGTAATAAGTTGATACTCACAAATTACTTATTACATATGTACAAATACTTATTTCATCCTCTCCCTTCCTTCCCTCTTTTCTTTAGTCATATGTTTTCTCACCTTTTCATATTGATATTTTCTCTAAGAAAATTTTCTTTTATTTTGTTTTCTCCTTCTCCTCCTCCTCCTTTACTTTCTCCTTCTCCTCCTCCTCCTTTTCTTTCTCCTTCTCCTCCTCCTCCTTTTCTTTCTCCTCCTCCTCCTTTTCTTTTTCCTTCTCCTTCTCCTCCTTTTCTTTCTCCTCTCCTCCTCCTCCTTTTCTTTCTCCTCTCCTCCTCCTCCTTTTCCTTTTCCTTCTCCTCTTTCTCCTTTTCCTTTTCCTTCTCCTCTTTCTCCTTTTCCTTTTCCTTCTCCTCTTTCTCTTTTTCCTTTTCCTTCTCCTCTTTCTCCTTTTCCTTCTCCTTCTCCTCTTTCTCCTTTTCCTTTTCCTTCTCCTCTTTCTCCTTTTCCTTTTCCTTCTCCTCTTTCTCCTTTGCCTTCTCTTTTATGTCTTCCCCCCCTTTCCTTTCCCCCTTCACTCTATTATTCTCACTCTCTTCATCCTTCTCTTCCCTGTACACCTTCTTCTCATCCTCTTCATCTTCCTCCTTTTCTTTCTCTTCTATGTCCTTCTCCCCCTTTCATTTCCCCCCTTCACTTCTTCTCCCTCTCTGCCTCCTCCTCCTACTCCTTTTCCTTTTTCCTAATTTTCCAAGCTTCATCCTCCCCAATTTTCAAAATCCTTATCCTCATTCATCTTCGTTATCTCCCTCGTTTTCCCCCTCAGCCTTCTACTCCCTCCTCCCTTTACTCCCCCTTCTAATACTTTCCACCTGACATTATCGCGTCGCCGAATTTTCCCCACAATCCTTATCAGCTTCCATTCCTTCCTCCTACACCAAGCGTTCCTTATCTTTTTTTCTCCCAGGTAAATCCGTGGGCGTTAATCCAATTAAAATCCTGAAAAAAAAAAAAGAAGCTTTCGAAAAACCTGGAAAAAGCAATAAATTAATATTGCACATAAGATATAAAATAGAAGGGAAAAGTGCAGTAATCACCTATGGATACTTTTTTTTTTTAAACAAGAGATAAAAATGGTAAGAATTCAAGAATAAATCGATTATAAGATACAAGTAAGGCAGAAGAAATGAAAACTTAGTTACAAATACAGAGATGCAAAAAAAAAACAGAAATAAATCAATCTGCGCTAATTCGAAAAGAAAAAGAGGGAAGAAGGTTGGGTTCAATTTTAGGAAAATAATTACAGAGAAAGGGAAAATGAATGAACAGAAAAGCCAGGAACAAAGAGAGAGAAAAGAGGAAGGGGAGAAATAGACAGAGGGAGGCATGAAATGGAAAAAGAGAGAAAGGAGAGAGCCCAAAAGGAAGACTAAACTGATACAGGCAACGTACAGAGAAGCAAGAGAAAATATTTCGGTGTAAACACCACTCAAAAAAAAAAAACAGTTTCTGGGTTTTCTTCTCGTACAATCATTATTCACTGAGAGATAATCGCAGACAGAAGACCAAAAAGGTTCTCATACCAACAATATTAGATTGAAGCCAAACAAAGCTCGGAATTAGGCATTAATTAATAATTATTGAAGATGCTGGTGTAGATTTATATTCTATTTTTTCTTTTTTTTTTTTTAGATATGTCCGCCCATCTCTATAAGACACTTCCAGTCGGCTGGTCTATAATATGTAAAACACAATGTCAACGGTGTCATATTAGATTAACATGAGACTTGGTCTAGACCCAACTTAATCCTCTTACTCTTTCTGCTATAACTACCATAAATACCAAGTGACCCCCACCCCACCACAAAAAAGCTCAGGGTTGGGTGGACTATAGTAGCTAAAATATAACTGACTTTTTTCTTGCCGTGATCTCGACGATTTCATAACTAAATTGTTAAGTATGAGTGAAAAAACACATTTGGGAACCATTCAAGTTATATTTTAGCAACTGTAGTCCACCAAATCTATAGCGTTCTTCTTTTTTTGTTTTGGTGGGGGGGTCATCCAATAGAAATGCTAAACATCAATTTTCTTAGCTGCATCATTTGGATTGATATGAAACTTGGTTGATACCAATATTCCCTTCCCCTTTGTCTTCCTGTGAATACCACCATGGATTGTGGCTGTATCGTTGAACTTATGGTTCTTGTTCTTTTCAGGGTCAATTCTCTGTATCAACTTCGCATTTTATCGTAGCCAATTTCAGAATGCGAAATGCTTTGGTTTAATAACATTGCAAATGGTTTCTCGGAAACCTGAGACAGGCATAATTATCAAATGACAGAACTTCTGTGTTGATCTTTGTCTGTTAGACAGGGGTACACAAGCTACTTCCTGCATACAAACCGTGTTTTCTTTCTTTTGTTTCATTATCTAATTTGCGACTTGATAATAATAGTCTAGGGTCTTCGTTCGCACTCACCACAATGGTAATGATCTGATTTGTTTTTATCTATCAATGTATCAAATATATATTTGTGGAAGCTTGTATGTATGTATGTATGTCTATCTTGTCTGTTACAACGTAGCATTGTAATCAGAGATATTGAATTTAGATACCCTTAACTTAGAGAATACAATTGACACCAGTCTGCTGTAAACATAGAGGAAAGCTATTTCATTCCTGGCGTGAAAATAACTTTTCATAAGAAATCAAATAGTGTTTCATCATGCCAAATACTCCTTCATTAACAACAATTCCAGGGACATCTATGGCTACTTTTCATTGCTGGACATCCTGCTATTTATAAATACAGTTGGATAAAGGAAATATTATGTATGTACTAGTTTACGCTTGCTTTAAAAATGACTACATTTATCAAATATAAGAATACTTATTGCATCTTATAAACGAAGTTGATAGAGATTTCCACTTCATTTACCGTGTATAATAGCATTCTGTTCACCATAAAAAGTCTTTTGTTTCAGTTCTGATCATGTTTTATATTTTATTATTCAGAATTTTTGCAACGTCAGGACATACAATTCTATTTTTTACGTCAATTGCGCCCCTCAGGTTCAAAAACACATTGCTTAGTAATACATGGGTGACTACCAGCAAGAAAACTTGCTGTGAGCAAAGCTTTGTAAGTAATTAAATGAAGTTACAAAATAGCATCGTGATGATATGGCAACACACAGATGCAATATATTACAGGATTACCCCGCTATCCGAAAGGAAAGAATTTTATTGAAATTCTTTTGTCGACTGAAATGGCGTAAGGCGAAGAGATTACTACCATTTCATATAAGAAAAAAAAAATTTGAATATTTTCTGACCTAAACTCAGGCTCTCTGCGCCTTTTTCGATGTTCACGTCACGTTAGATTTTTTTCTTTTACGAAAAAAAGAGGAGACCAAAAAAAAAAAGGTTTTGCATTAGCTTTGTACCGTGCTGTTCTTGAGGAACTGGGTACCCTTTTAGACTATCTTTCTCCGACACCTGAGTTTTGTGTACCTACCCACAACCCTTCCTAATTGCAGATTACTCGGCTTAACATATCATCGCCATTTTTTGGAGTCCGGGAATCCTCAAAAGTTTTCCCATGTGAATTACTGGGGATTGATTCTTGGCTTAGCGCCATTTTGGCTTCGAAGAGGTTTTATAGGAATACCTAACTTTCGAATAGCAGTAAAACACACAGGCGCGCACTCACCAATATATATATATATATATATATATATATATATATATATATATATATATATATGTATATATATATATGAGGGAGAGAGAAGGGAGGGGGGAGAGAAAGATAAATAGACACGCACACACACGCATATATATATATATATATATATATATATATATATATATATATATATATAAATTCTTTTTCTCGTTTATGAATCACTTTTTTTTCGCTTGTTTATAAGAATGGAGGAATTGTCATCGACAAAATCGACAAAAACCATCCGTCGTGTTCAATGAAACATGTTTTGTAGAAAAATTGCTAGCAAAACATGCATCATTTATATATATATATATATATATATATATATATATATATATATATATATGTTGACATAATTTTCGTTTTGGCCTTGTCTCTCTTAGAGTTGTACAAGTGTAAAAGGAACGAGACGAACAGAAACGAGAGGAAAGATATAAAAAAAACAGTGTGCTGTTGTGTCCTCTGTCGTTGGCTGTTTGTATATAGCATGTTTATACTTGAAATGGATATGTTTGCCGATTTAATTGGTTCGGTACTAACGTAAGCAAGAGTAGCATCTTTCCCAATGCTTTAGCGAAAAAGAAAACGGGAGATTATTTAGAGTAGCCATCTCCGCATAGAAGAAGCCCACAGCATTTTTCTTATTACGTTTGCTTTCTATACATCCTTGTAATTTTAATAGCAAGCATTGGATACAAGCCCGCCATGAATATCTTCCATATTAATAACTGTCAACAAAAACTGTCACCGTAAGTTTCTTGGGTTTTCAATTAGGTCTGGCTGGCTTGCTGTCTGGCTATATATGTACGTGTTACACGTACGGGCAGCACCAATGAAACTAGAGGAATTAAATTTTCAACATTCATTCATTATATCGAGAAAGAACTTTTTTTTTTTGTATGCTAAATTTCTTACTGGTTTGTGTCCAATGGCATTCACGCTTGTTTTTGTTAGTTTTGTTTTGAGTTTGTTTTTTTTCTTTTTAAAAATTCAGACTTTTTTCTGGTGAACATTACCCAACAAAAAGCAAAAGAAATAATTTATTCTTTGATCCTTTTTTTTTAATTGATCTCCCCCAAAACGCCATGCTACCAAATTACGTTGGTCACGCGACCGTTTCTATTGAGTCACAACCCAGATCTGTTGAATTTGTCTTACTTTACCCCGAATAAGAAGATATTTCTTTGGGACTGTCTATAAGAAAGGTTAAGGGGGGGCAGTTGTACTGGATTAGATCTCATGATATATCTTGAACCGTTATCTGCAACAGGTGGTAAACAGTAACAGTTATGCTTGACAAGATAAAAGTCCTGGTCAGTTGCAAAATAGTCATTAACAAGTCATCGATGTCATTGAAAGATAAATGCTCTCAATCACGGATAGAACTGTTTTACCATCAATCGTAATAGAATAGAAACTTTATCGAGTTAGCCATCGATATGCAATGACAGAAATTTCCGTCGTTCGCAGTTAATGGTCCAAGTTTGGTCATAATCTGCTCTGCTTGTTACAACAAACGTTGAGAGAAAATTTCTGCAAATGTTATCTATGGAATTTCAGGCATTAATGTGATTTTGTTCATACACTATTGCAAAAATCTGGACACGAACTCACACAAAATTATATATATATGTGTGTGTGTTTAGGTGCACAAAAAGTTGTGTATTTATATTCATGCAATTATGTGTGTATATATATATATATATATATATATATATATATATATATATATATATATATATATATGTTTTATAAGTTAATATATATGTTTACATATACATGTACTTATGTTTCATATATAAATTTATATACATATGTATTCATATATATATATGCATGTTTTACATATAAGTTTATAAATGTGTTTGTTTTATATAAGTTTTTATATATATCATATAACTATATATATATGTGTTTGTTTTATATATATATATATATATATATATATATATATACATATAAATATATATATATATATAAATATATATATATATATATATATAATCTGTTTTAATTAATCAGACTTTTTAGCATCGTTTATTTGTTTATTTGGCGATGTGTCAACAGGATGCCATCTAAAAAAGCTTTTGAAATTAATGGATTAAGCCTATAAGGAAGTAATACTATTTGGCAAGACTCCAACAAGTAAGTATCTGTCTAAAATCAAGGTAGATTTATGAGCAAAATTCTCTCTCTCTCACTAAATATATATATAGTTCGCTTTTTCATGCATTCATTCTCACTTTCTATGTCTCTCTCTCTCTCTCTCTCTCTCTCTATATATATATATATATATATATATATATATATAATGTTTGAAAAATACATGCGTAAGAATACGGATAATTATTTGCAAGGATTAGGGAATTTGACCAAGAAAAAATATCCATACCTTCAACCTTCTCTTCGTTTCAATTGACTCAGAATAAACTGTTTGAATATTGCCCCCAAAGTATGTAACACTCAGTTTATACGTGTTATTCAAATTCTCAAGAATTTAATGATAAAATGTGTTTCCCTACATATGCAGGGTGGAATGATTCAAGCGTAAGGTTTGTCCAGAATATTTGATATTAACGGAAAGATTACAGTCTACATAAGGTTATGATGTTTTCGTAGGGAATATGTGAAGACTTAATGTAACAGAAATGAATTACATATATAGATAGAAAGATATGAACATACTGTGATAGGGAGACATGAAAATGTAGATATGTATTAACAGACTAAGATATGAAGATAGATATGTATGAGTAGACTGAAATAAATAAAATAGATAGGTATTAACAGACTTAGATAGAATGATAGATAGATAGCTATTAGTACACCGAGTTAGATAAAATAGATAGACAGGTATTAACAGGTTGAGAAAGATGGATATATAGATTAATAGGTATTAACAGACTGAGATAGATATGAACAGACCGAAATAGTTAAGTATGAATAGACTGAGATACATAAGTAGATATGAATACACTGGGATAGGCTGATAGATATATAGATATGGAAAGATAGATATGAACAGGTAGGTAGATAGATCGGTATGAATTGGTAGATAGATAGGTATGAACAAATACATAGATAGAGGGATAGATATTAACCGACTAAGATGAATAGTGAGAAAGCTAGATAGATGGAATGAAAAGACTGGGATGGAAGAATAGAGATAGGGAGATGTGAACAGAGGGAGATGGATAATAGTTGGATATGAACAGACTGAGAATAATAAAGATAGATATAAACAGACTGAGATAGATAGATAGATACTGAAGAGACTACGATATATAGAAAGATAATAGAGAGTACGATAGATAGATGGATGGATAGATAGATAGATACTGAAGAGACTACGATATATAGAAAGATAATAGAGAGTACGATCGATAGATGGATGGATGGATGGATATGAATAAACCGAAATAGATACATAAATATGTAGAGACTGTTAAGGATATTGCCAGAATGAAATCGTCATAAATAGGCTTAAATGGATGCGAATATAAATAAGTAGATATGAACAGGCTGAGGTAGAGATAAAACCAGATAATGAACAATTGCGTAAATCGTAGATAGATAGATAGATAGATAGATAGATATTCGTGAGGTCCACATGAAAAACGTTAACAAGAACGAAGGAATAAGAAGGGGCCGACAGAAACGAGGAAAAAGAAGAGGACAGACAATAAGAAAGAAAATAAAACTAAATATTATCAAAATGATTGAAAGAAAAGCTAGTCAAGAACGCAATATGATTTGCCCAAAAATTAAAAGAAGAAAACATATATATGGGAGAAAAACCGGCGTGTGTGGGGTGGGGATTGGAAAGGAGACACAATATTATTGGTGGCATTAATAAAATTCTATGGTGTGATTTTGTTTTGAGCTCGGGGCGAAAAGGGCGATGTATATGAGCGTCGTCGAAAATGCATTATACAGCGAGAAAGTTTTGTAAACGTCCTCTGGCTATGGACTGATAATGAGTGATAGAGACGTAATGCACAGTGGCTAGAGGCCAGTGCAAGAATTGTTGAATTGAAGCCACGAAGAAAGGAGAAGTAAAAGTGAGAATCGCTGCAGTCGTCTTTTAACGTAAAGTAGGAACTGGAGAAATTGTAAAGAAACCATTGCTTTCTACTGGGGAAAACCGTAGGAATTTATATGGTATATTCACAAAATAGAGAATGAACTAAATGCACACACACACACGCACACACACACACACACACACACACATATATACATATATATATATATATATATATATATATATATATATATATATATATATATATATTCTAGAAAGCTTTACAGCTTTAAACACTAAATACACAGAAGAAAAACTTTTTTCCCTAAAAATGATGTCATTCCAGTCAAATATGTTCCGATATTTGTTTGAGATTTACGAAATTTTTTCAGTTGGTTTTATGTTTTACGCGGAATTGGATATTATGGTACTAAGTGTCATTTTTTTTCTTGTTGGGATCATCAGTTGTTTACCAAGTAACGGTGTCAGGATTCAAAGACTAAAAAGTTATATATCTACTTAAACATCGTTACAAATAATCATACATGATCAACTGGCTCAGGGTCGTCAATGGATGTAACAGCTTTCACTTTTTTTTACCGCTGGGAAAGTAAAGAATTTGAGTGATAAGGGTTGTTCCAAGTGCTCACTACTCCAGTTTCTTTTCCGTCAACTGTTACAGGGTAACCAGTGTTGATGCATTCTTCTCTCAAAATACAAAAAATCTCAAAAAGTTGTAGGATGAAGGTTGTGGAATGATTCAGCTGAAAGAGGGTGAAATTAATAGTTTGAATCACACCAATTGAACGGTCATTACTCCTCCCCAAACAGAAGGTATATCTACTTTGTAATGATCAAGAACCCTACAGTAGAGCAATAGTTATCATGTTAGTTCAACTGATCATTACGAGTTAGGTTCTCACTGGGTGCTAAACTATAGAAGTTTATGCCAGACTTGGCTATATATAGTAAATATCAAGAATATGTTATACTAGTTAATGCCCATGGGAGAAATTCACGTACATCCAGGTTTCCCCCGATATCCAAAAGGTAGAGTGTTTTCATAAAAGCCTCTCGGAAGTGGTGCAAAGCGAAGAATCAATTACCATCAATTTATACGATGAATCATTTTAGCTTTCCCAGACCCCCAAAATCGTTAGAAAGGTATGTCATTAAAAGATGGTGGTGGTGTAAGTTACTGGAGGCTAGGCTGTAGAAGACTGTGGAAGAGTGTATACACTGGTTCTATAAAGGCTCGTTGTAAGACAAAAGCAGAACACTTTTTTCGCTTTTCGTCTTTTATCTAACAAGCGGATAAGTCACACAAAATAAACTTTAGAAAAGCGCAGAGTGCATGAATTTGGAATCCATTTGATTTTTTTTTCTTTCAAGAAACTTTAAAAACATGGTAATCGGCAAACAAATATTTATGAGGTTGTGCTATCAGATAGGAACTGTGAAGGTGGAGGCTAATTGAGCTCGCCCGTTGTCGCTTATTTTCTATTTTTCCAACTAGAAATGAATACACGAATTCTCCAGACGTGTCACTTTTAGACTGTCGTTTCTTTTGCTCCATGAATCGCTCCTTGTCTGGTTCCAACAATTTGAAGATATCAAAATATTCCTGAATTGATCGAATCAAAACCAAATTCCTTTTTTCATGGATAGAATATGCAATTCACCCAAGGGGTGGCATAAAGTCATAGGAAGTCAAAGAAAAGAATTTGAAGGTTGAATGAAGATGCTATGAATTTATATGAATTCATGAATAAAAGATTTTGTCAAAAAATGTGGGAAACTTTTGTATTAACCTCTTGTGTTACTGTGATGTTTGTAAGTCAGCAGCAGCAGCAGTAGCCAATTCAAGTCCACTGGTGGGTCATGCCTTTCCCGTCTCCTTCTATGACAAACGCGACTCCACTGACTTCTGTCACGTTTTATCAGCAAACCTTTCGTTTCCATCCTTCTAACTTGTGCCTTGTCTCTTCCTACTGCGTTTACTGTCCCAGAAGTGTTGCATGGAGCGGAAGAAATTACTGTCTAAAAGTGACGTGACTGTAGAATTCAACCAATGTATCCTCCCAATAATCACCTATGGAGCTGAAACATGAAGCCTAACCAAGAGACTGACCTTCGAACCGAGAACCACGGGGCCTGCGAAGGTGAGAATCATACTCGAAATAACATGAAGATATTACAAGACAGCAAAGTATATCAGACAAAAAAACGGAAGGTTGGGATATCATAAGAAATGTCAGAAAACTCAAAAAGCGAATGGGCTGGTCATGTAACAAGAATGTCATACAACTGCTGAACATCATGACTTACAATGTGGAACCCCAGAGATCATATGCAAAACTATAGCCGGCGCAGAGATGTTCAGAGAGGTATTTGCTCCATGACGCCAATGATAAAGAATCTTGGGAAAGGTCAATACCTAACGAAGGACAATATGGAGAATGATGATGTTGAGATTGGTCACCTCGGAGGATCAACAAGCATCACTACAGGAAGGCTCACTACTTGATCCTCACCCAAACAAGATGTTCAGTCAACATAGTTGTCTAGTTGACATCTAAGATCTATTCTCCTTGTGATAGTGATAAATTTTTACGTATATTATTTGTTCCTCGTAAGAGCAATCCTCTTAGACAGCTTGTGAATAGCGATATCAAAAGAAGTCTTTCTTTTGAGATTCGCCCATGGACATCACATCTTAAAATAGAACTCCTTTGTTTTTTCTCATCTTCTGGAACTATTTACAGAGAAATTTATGTTCTGCGGATCTAAACTGAGTTGTTTGCGGTAAATAAACTAGAAAACACACCGAGAGCGTATATCTCTGCCAATGTCATGCAATGACGAGAAACTGGATGATTCTTCTTTTAATTAAAAAATGGGGAGGGGACTTCCATAAATAGTCAAGTGTTAAAAAGAAATTTTTCTATTAAAAGAGAAAAATCATATCAGCTAATAATTCTCAAATTTTATTTCTCTAAATTTTCCGACGGTGTCCCTCATCAGAATAAAACAAATAAAATACATCCTTCCTATACCTTGAGAAATCTGTGTGTGTGTGTGTGTGTGTGTGTGTGTGTGTGTGTGTGTGTATTCACCGTGATAACCCCACTACTGGTCAATGTACTAAGATGATATTCGTCAGATTTATTAGTCAGTACACCTGCTATTGAAGTGTCAATTCTGATGTTGTTTGGATCAGCGGTTCCCGATATAAGGTGGATGCTCGATTTACGACAAAAAATATAAACTTCTGAAAGCACACCTTCGAAAATCTACAATCAGTTGATCTTAGAAGTTTATTCAAGAATTCAACTTTAATGTTTACAATGGAAATCTGCAGTTGAAGAAAACTAGCTAAGGACCTCTCAAAGGATGGATTTTCAGTTAATTACAGCCGAAGGCCTAGACTGAGCGATTGGCCCAAGGAGAGATCAGAATTGTTTCTTAGAGGTACCATAATACAATAACTCTAGCTATATCGTTGTGTTTGGCTAATTACGGGTAAAATACAAATAAACGAAATCAAAAAATCGGAGTAAGCACAAATGCAGATAACATACTCTCATTATTCAGTTGCAAATCACTCGAACTTCTTTTTGCAATCTACAAGTTTAAGCATTTTAGGGGAATCTTGATTGAATACCTCTCACTTTAATGCACAGGTTTGGCTATTTGATCACATACAGACAAACATAATCAGTTTCTTGGTGTTATATAGATAAATTGAAATCAAGTCATTGAACGTGATCGCAGATCTAAGATTTTTTCATGCAAGTTTCCCAAAATAACATGCTAAAGATATGACTGGGGATCCCAGTGGTGTAAGATTCATGGGCATATGTTATGTAGTTCCTGATTTACGCTGTCACATACGGACAAAGCGCTTGGTGAATTATGGTAGGATACACTATAAAAATCGTTTTTATTTGCTAATATTCTTTTCTTCGTTTTCTTGCGTATTCTAGATGGTATTGAGCTTGAATTTTTTGCCTTTATGATATTTTGAATTCTTCCCTTTTTATTTGTAGGTAAGTTCAATGTGCCCTCTGAAGTACTTTTCCGGCCTGTTACTGATCTACACATTGCATGTGTTGGATGGAGGGGCCTTGGCATGGACGGTACCAACAAGTAAGTTCAATTATTTCATATTTCCCTGTTAGTTTCTCATCTTGATATATTACACAGAATATAGTGACTGTCTGTTTACCTGGTATACACACATATGAATGGAATAAACCCGGGTTTTTCGTTTTGGTTTTTTTTTTCGTGACGAACTGGTTTCTTACTTCAAGCTTAAGGTTAAGTGAAGACTGGATGTAATCTTTTCCTCGTGTCGAACTGGTTACATACCTCAAGCGCAAGCTTAAGTAAAGATTGGATGCGATCCTTTCCTCGTGTCAAACTGGTTTCTTACTTCAAGCTTAAGGTTAAGTGAAGACTGGATGTAATCTTTTCCTCGTGTCGAACTGGTTACTTACCTCAAGCGCAAGCTTAAGTAAAGATTGGATGCGATCCTTTCCTCGTGTCAAACTGGTTTCTTACTTCAAGCAAAAAGCTCAAATGAAGATCTTTTTTTCTCGTGACAAACTCGTGACTTCCTTCGACCACAAACTTAAGTGAAGACTGAATATGATCTTTTTCTCGTGATGAACTGGTTACTTACTTCAAGCACAGATTCAAGTAAATACTAGATTTGACACACAAAAAATGATAAATACCGTAGATCTGGACGAAGGGTAAACACGAGTAATAAGGTTGATCTACGTGAAAGGTACAAGATTGAAGTTCATGTCCTTTGAGTTATGTTATGTGGTGCCTCATAGATCGTTCAAATACCTCACCTGCTTAGGTTCGAAGATTCCAAGTAGCATGAGTGTAGCATTGCGTCAATTTTTTTTTTGGGGGGGGTGTTTTTTAGGGGAGGGGTCTCCTTGGACATCCACCTTTTTCATTATACATCAATTTTTCTCAGTCCGATTTGCTTGCTATGAAAGCCGTTCAATTTCCTCGATTCTTTTCTTTTGTCGATTTTACATACTTTCTTCTTGGATATTCCTGATTGCTTTCGGGGAAAATTGTCATTAAACGTCGCCAAAAAATTTTCTTTCCCGATGTGTGTCTCTCTGTCTCTGTATGTCTGTGTGTGTGTGTGACAGTTTGTGTCTTTGTGTGTTATGAATATATGTTATATGTTTTTCCACCTATTCTTTACGCATTCTCACCATCGAGGCAAGAGTTACTGATCCAATATCCAATGTACTTGCGTCTTACTGCTGAAAGCTCAACCCATTGAGCTAAACCCATGTTTAAAATATCTGTGCAGGTTCAACGCAGCATGTGTATGAAAAAGATCCACCTCAGTGGAAGGTATCAATACATATATATATATATATATATATATATATATATATATATATATATATATATATATATGAGAGAGATTTGGTGCATGTACGTTGATACAGCTGTACAGTTTTTGGTGCCTGCTTTATTGAAACGTAGATTTACGCCTTCTGCAAGCATGTTTTATAATGGCTAACAACAAAAGAAAACAGAATAAAAAGACAGTCTTTGTCCATCATCTTATCTTGGTGATAAAAAAGGAACCAGTGCGCCTGCGCGGCGCCATTTGCCTCTCGCAACTCTTCCGGTGAAGTGTTGTTATATCCGCCATCTACTTATCACTGGATCTCTCTCTCACACGCGCACCCGCACTCTCTCGCACTCCTTCTGTCTCTCTCGTGCACTCCCTCTGTCTGTCTCTCTCTCGCACTCTCTCATTCTTTCAACCTTTTTCTTTTGGGGTGTGTGGGGAAGAGTTCCATTATCCTCTCACATTTTTTCTTTATTACTGCACTCTTTCACATCATCAATACAGGCAAATAAATCTGTATATTTACATTCTCCATTATCTTTCTTACTTTCTAGTCTCTTTCGATTCACACACCCCGCCTTCCTTCCCGTCCCCTGCTAAGGAAGAGAGCTGGGGAAGAGACTGGAGCGATTTTAACTCTACCTGGGCCCCCAATGTTTATGTGAATTGTAGTTCACCTACTGCATTTCTACGAACATAATATAATAACAAATCTCCAGCTACACCCCCGCACCTACTGTGAATCTTCCTTCTTTTCCACATTTTGTCGTTATACATGCATGCCTAAATACACCCCCCACATGTATATATATATATATATATATATATATATATATATATATATATATATATATACTTTTTTATGTTTGTGAGTTATCTTTATAATGCATTATATATATGTTAAGAAGGAGCTACACAAATTGGGGGTAATTTTAACCAATATATCAAACTCTAAAACTGTTACTCAGCGTTTTCCGTGTCTTGCCGGACATTTTAACCATTTTGCAAAATTATTCCTGCAGGAAATGAGGAGTCACATTTTTTTTTGAGTGAGGCATTTAGCGCCTCATGTTCTCCGAATCTTTTGGTACCATATATATATATATACATATACATATATATATATATATATATATATATATATATATATATATATATATATATATATATATATATAAAATCAGTGAATCGGTTATTCATATCCAACAAAATGTGATAATCATAAAGACTTTTTAGCAAGAATTTATTTTTACTCACCAACTAAATGTCTTTATAATTATCACACACACGTGTATGTATATATATATATATATATATATATATATATATATATATATATATATATATATATATATATATGAAATATCAGTAAATGGGCCATTCATATCCTACAGATGTAGTATTCATAAAGATTATTTTGCTGGAACTTATTTTTGCTCGCCACTGAAATGTCTTAATAATTATCACCACACACAGACACATATGTATATATATGTATATATATATATATATATATATATATATATATATATGTATGTGTGTGTGTGTGTTTGGGCACAAATAGGATGCTCTTCGTGTCTAATCACACATTAACACAGCCTGAGATGAGACACGAAAATAAACCTAAAATTAGGATAACTGAATTATTGAGAATAAATTACCTGTTAAAATAACTTAAGGCTCCTCTGTACTGATTAATGCATAAATAACCCGGTCATTTTTCTTTTGGGCATATGTTACGATACATATATACGTACATATGTACATAGATATATCGTAGCATCATGGGGAAAACACATTAATTTTACACGACTAATATTTTTTCAAACATAACCTCTTTCTTTCCAAATGCACTTGATTCAATAGTGAATATCAATGATGTAGATCGAACATAACAAAGTCGGTCAGAGTGTTGGACACGTAGACTCAAGTGCTGGCAGTTGGAGCTCTGGGGTGTAATAGATCTAAAGAATCCAGAATATTCTGAATGAATAATCTAAAGAGAAATTAAATAATGCCAGTAAATATTTTTTTTAAAAATACTCCAAAAATTTGCTTAGGGTCACGCCTCCATAGTGGAAAAAATTAATATCAAAATCCAGCTAATAACTATGGATCATGCAACGGACTTATCTATGCAACCTCGCGTTTATATATATATATATATATATATATATATGTGTGTGTGTATGTATGTATATGATGCTTTCTCATTTTTGTCTTCTGTTTTTCTATCATCTAAAGGTCTGATTGTCTTCTCTGGTTTTCCTCTTCTTTTTTTTCATTCTTTTTTCTCATGTGTCATTCTCTGATTTTCTCCTTTCATAATCTTTTTATTTTCTCATAATCTTTTTATTTTCTCACGTTGTTCCCTTTGTCTATCTCCCCCCCTTTTCACCCTTCTCTCTTCTTCCCTCTCTTCCCGCCATCACACCGCTTCACTCCTCCTCTCCTCTTTCCCTTCTCGTTTCCTATTTTCCTCCTCCTCTTCACTCTCTTTCCTTTCTCTCCTCCTTTGCTCATTCTCTCCTCTTTTCCTTATTTTCTCATTTTTCTCTTTCTTTCCTCTTCTCTCCTCCTTTCTTCTCCCCTCTCCCTCTCTTCTCGTTTTTATCCTCTTCTTCTCCTCCTGCTCTCTCCTCCCTTCACTCAACTTCCCTCTTTTCCTCTCTTTCTTCCTTCCTTTCACCTCTTCTCTTATCTCCTCTCTCTTCCTTTTCTCCTTTTTCCTCCTCTTCCTCCTCTCTCCTCCTCCTCTCCCCTTTCTTTTCTTTCACTCTATCAATATCCACCACCCCTCCTCCCTCTGTGTTCACCTGCTCTTCCCTCTAATCCCGTCTCCTCACCTGTGCCCTCCCCCTCTTCACAAAAACAACATAAACATCTCTATGTCTATTTATCTCATCTCTTATTTGCATCCAATAACTTCTTATTGAATTAGCTTGCGCCATTTTACGGCTTGTTTTATGGTGAGAGATCCGGCTGTGGCTCACAAGCGCGCCAATAACGAGAGAAACTCAAACGAATTAGGGGGAGGACCACACAAAGAATTCGAACGACGCCGAAGTCTGTCAGTCTCCTTTTCTGCTCTTACCCAGGATCCCCCATTCGTACACCCTGGTTGCCTAGATAATTGACTGGAAGCACAAAAACGCCAGCCAGTACTACCCACTCTGGAGACATCTCGGAAATGAACAGATTATTTCATCATGGCTGATCATTTGGAGGCAGTTTCACGCCTTTTACAGACAGAAATATGTTTCCTAGGCGATTTCTGTCCTTTTTACTATTTAGTTCTCAATTTTATCAGAAACCGTCAACTAAAATTGTCAACCAAAATTTTCAACATAGTTTTCATCAGTTTTCAAGTTGGTCTAGCTGGCTTTCTGGTCATTGCATATCGCGTATACAGGCTGCACTAATAGACTAAGAAGGCTTTTCAGCATTTAAACATTTACTCCTTATTATGTCAAAGAAAAAAACGACGTTCTTTCGTTTTTTGAAAATCCCCCCTAAATATGTTTCAAGATTGGGGTTTAATTTACAATGTAATTTTTTGCTGAACTGATCCCTTTGTTTAGCATTTTTAAGTAGTAGTGATCAATGCCCAATAAGATGCAAAAGAAGTATTTCATTCTTTCAAAATTTTTAATTGATCACCCTTAGGTTGTTCACAAATCCGTGTCTATCGAGTGACTTACCAGACGTTCTTCTTTATTATAAAGTACAGTCAAATCTCGTTGGACTCGCTGGTTCTCGTAAGATTACCAAAGTTAAGCAACGTCAAAGTCAAACTGAAGACTTTAAAATAAAATAGTACTCAAAGTCTCTATGAAAGAAATTTAGATTTAGGTTAGTTTTCGAGCCAGGAAAAAGGTTGCCTTCACCCGAATTTGAGAGGATAGTAGCGAACACATAGAGCATCTTTCGAATCATCTTCGGTTACAATCTTCAACACAGACACCCAACATTAAAGAAAACTCTGTAATACAACCAATATATTTTCCTGAAAGTCACCTTTGAACCTGAAAGATGGAACCTAAGCAAAAGATTGACCTTCAAATATGAAACCGTGCAAAGTGCACAGGGAATTATCATACTCAACATCACATGGAGAAATCAGAAGACAGTATGGTGTATTAGGGGGGAACTATGAGTTCAAGATATCATAAATCCATAAGGAAACAAATGGTCATGTTGCAAGAATGTCAGAAAACCCCTGGGGATCAGAACTCACAACATCGATCCCAAGGAATCACACACAAAACCATACCAGAATATAAGATAGCGAGACGAACTAGACAAGTTCAGAAAGTATAGGCTCTGTAACGCCCATGATAGAAAGGTCTGGCAAAATCAGGGGAGCCATGATGCTAAAAGGCTGATAATGATAATTGCCGCTAGTGATTCCACGCCGAGTATCATTTTAAACTAGGGGCCCCGATCATTTGCGTAGAGCGAGTGGTTCCCATTTACTGTTGTATGACAGCACACTAAGAAATATAACTGACTCACACGGCACACCAACTCTTTGTTCTATGGAACTATAAATCCGACATTATGAATTTCGTTGACAATAAATAAATAAAATGATAATCGTATGTAAATTGAAATTTATTCTCATAAAGCCGAAAGGCGAACATATTAGTAGAATAAATTTTAATTTACATACAATTACTGTCATTTTTCCATATTGTCAATTGAATTCATACATATATATACATATATATATAAACTCCTTCATTGGAGAAGTGAAAGAGGAGTGTACTGTAAGTTGACGTGCTGTGAAATGAAATGAATTAAACATTTCAGTAGTCATTGAACGAAACCTTTATATCCAGCATATTGATATACGTCCTCATCACCCCAACCCTGTTTCCTTTTCCTCTGTAGCTAACAAGGTTGAGATTTCACAAAAATCTTGTAATAAAACTTTGATTGGTAATTCTGTGGTTGAAGTGAAACAAACATAATGCCCGACACGATCAATAAAAGTTTGCATATTATGAAATATTTATGCAGGGCAGTAGAGAGGTAGCTGCGGCACACAGATTGAGAAACACTGTCGTTGAGGTACAACCTTTAGCTGGCAATGCTCTCAATATGATACAGAGTGACAGCAAGTCTCCCCTGGGGTCTCCAGTCCTCTTCTTAGTATCTTCACAGATCCCTCACTTTTTAACACATCCAATACCAATGCATTCTCCCGATAGTCACTTATGGAGCTGAAAAATGAAACCTAACCTAGGGACAAACCCACAGACTGAGAACCATGCAACGTTCACATGAAAGAATTATGCTCAAGCTCACATGGAGTGATCACAAGACAGCACAATATATCAGAAAGAAAACGGAGGTCAGAGACATCAAAGAATCCATTAGAAAACTCAAATGGCAATGGGCTGGTCATATTGCAAGAATTAAAGAAAACTGATGGATATCACGACTCACATGGATCCCCAGAGACCACATGCGAAACCGCGGCCGACAAAAACGGGATGGAGAGATAAACTAGATAAATTCAGAAAATAATCGCTCCACGACGCCCATGATAGAAAAATGTGGCGAATCCTGGGGGAGGTCAATGTCCAACGACGGACATTAAAAGACTGGTGATGTTTGTTCTATCTGTTGAGCTATTGCTGACGATTGGAGGTCGTTAACCTCATATTTCCAGAACCCATGTCATTATTCTCGCAGACTTAAGCAGTGCATAGTCTCGACCTTTCCTCTTCTTTCCAATTCCTTCAATTTTGACATCAGTGTCTTTGTTATTGCCGTTGTAGTCACCGGATTCATAGATGCTGCAAATCTTTGTTCATCAACTGTGAAACCAACATAATCGATATTAATATGACCAACATAACAAAGGATGTAACATCGCTACAACGAAATAGGGTCGCCCGACAAAACAAAGGCCGTAATGTCGATATTAACCTTTCATATAACAATGAAACATTCTCCACCGCAACTGCAACGCCTGCAACAATAATGCATAAAAATAGCAGCAACAATTATAATTGTCTTCTTGCTTTCGTGTCCTTGGGTTTTGTCAATTGAGGCATAACAAAGGGAGATAATTCAATTTGAAAATCAGTGGAAAAACCAAGACATTCTACTTCGCTTCACAAAGCGTGTTATTCTATTCACTTTTTTTTTCTGCGCACGCCGTCTCAAGAATGATGACATTAATGAAGGATCTTTTTTTTTTTTGCTACTGTCTGTCTTTCTCCTGATTCATTCTGGATTTCTTTCTCTTTCTTTTGTAATGTTTTGTCTTTCGTCACATCCCACACTTTCTATTATTTTTCCTTCTCTTACTTGTCATTTTTTTGTTATTTGTTCCTTTGATATATAACAATCCATTTTTATAAGACCTCTCTTTCTCTCTCTACTCTCTGTCTGTCAGTCTGTCTCTGTCTATCTGTCTCCCTCTCTCCCGGTATATATCTCCCCTTTTCATTCATATCTCTTGCAATAATTTTCTTTCTTTATCTCTTTCCTTTTTTCTTTTCTTACCAACTTTTTTGTTTTTTTTCTATCCTTCTTTTTGTCTGTTCATATACGTTTCAGTCAGTTCATAAATATATATATATATATATATATATATATATATGTATAGGTTTACATCTATCTGAATATTATCTTATTGCACCTCTTTCTATCACACTGTTGCTATCTTTCTTCCAGAGTTCATATCTGTCAGTCTGTCTCATTCTATTTCTATTAATCTATGTCAGTCAGTTAATATCTATCTGTTCGTCTTAATCAGTTCACATAAGTATGTATATCTATCTATTCACCTTTTGCATTCTCTGTGTGTCTGCCTCTGTCTGTCTGTCTGTCTGTCTCTCTCCGTTTATATATATATATATATATGTGTATATATATATATATATATATATATATATATATATATATATATATATATATATATCTTAGAATCTATCTCCCTGTTCCTCTATCTTTCCCTTCATATATTACCATTGGTCGATATTTTCCTTGCTCTGCCACTATCGTCTGCTCCTTTCATTCGCTTTCCACCATTTCTTCCCCCTTTCCTCCCTCATACGCTTACATATTCATTTAGATACATAAAATGGACTTTCGTTTGTTTATAGACAAAAACTCAGAAATGCGTTTGTTGCTGTTTTGTTTTTTTTAGTTTCTAGAAGAAAAATTTCTTCGTTTTAAATGAAATTAAACAATTCCAATTCAATACAAAATATCGCTGGCTTAAAAGTAACAAAATACTAGCAATAACAATAATAGAAAAGTTATGAAAGTCACAACAATAGTGGAAATGACAATAATAATGAAAATTATAATAACAATAACGATAGAAATAATATTCATCCGCAATTTTAGAAATAACAATTTAGTAATAATTATCAAAGTATTATTACAATTGTTGTTTCATCCATTATTACAAATATTATCATTATTATTATTTAAAAAAGAACTTAATTCATTCATTTAAAACGTGGCAATAATAATGAAAGTATCCATAGCAGAAATAACAATACCATGATAATGATGGAAGTATAGAAATTGTACCAATAGCATAATAAGTAAAGCAACAACAATAGTCGAAATAATGATAATAACCAAAATGAAAACAAGAATAGTTAAAATAACAATGATGATAGAAATGATGGAAGTAACAACAATCGTAGCAATAACAATAGAAATAATAAAGGAAGTAATAACAACTTCAGAAATGAAATAATGAATTATAGAAATAATGATAGTAACACTAATCACAGCAATAATATAAAAAATAGTAATAATGACAATAGTGACAATAACAATAATTATTATAATTCTCTAATGAGAGTCGCTCTTGAATAACAGTAAAAATTCAATGGAGACAAAAAAAAACGCAACGCGCAGGCAAATGGAAGAATCAGTTCCAAGACAGATTGGAGCCATAATTTCACAGAAGAAACGTTCTCAAATTTCTAGATTTCGTTCTGGAGTTTCAATAGAAAAAGAAGAATGTCGGTCTTATTCATAAATTGATCAAAATAGACACACAAAAATCAACAATTAACTGTTAAGATCGATTGAGTCTTGGCGCTATATATTTTTCAATTGGTCTTTGTTTTTTAACAAAATAGATTAGGGCATTGCTTAATATTTAACATTGAATGTCGGGCACAGAAAGGCGCAAAAATCAGACGTTTCAATTCTTTGAAATTTGTAATAATTTCGAGTCTAACTATAATTCAGCAAGTATCTATCCGTCCGTCTGTGTTATTGCATGACTCACAACTCAAGGCTCATCTAGAGCTAAGGAAGCGAGATTTTCTTCGCTTAATAATTGGACACCGGAGCATATTTTCAGCATATTGGTTTTTAAAATCACACCCTTTTTTTTCAATATCCCAGATATTTAAATTAATTATGATCTAACTGTTGGCGATAGAGATGATTTTTTTTAATAGGGTATGATTAATAAAATACTTAGTTCAAGTCAAAGGTCTCTTATTGAAGCCTCAGGTCTCATTCAGGTCTTCAACAAAAACTAGCTGAAATTCCACTGTAAGGCGATTTTAGAGCTAGCTAAATCCTTCTCGCAGAATATAGTATGAGATACTGACAAGATGGTTCTCTACAGACAGTTCATTAACTGTGTTTGCATCAATTCCCGTGTTTTGTGCTGTATTATGAGATAGAGTAAATCTCCCAGTGCATAGATTCCTCGATTAAAAAGAGTCTGGGCACTTGCTGTTTCGCTGATATTAAAATCAACAGATCATGTGGGTCTGTGAAATCAATACAGATTTTCTGAATTGTTATCAACGGTCGGCCGCTTTATGCTAGGCAAACCATAAAACGCACTTTCACCATTTCGGCGGGAAGGCAAGCAATAGCAGAAGAATCAAATTAGGTTTTTGTTCTTTCAAAAAATTTATCTTTCAGGGACTCTAAAAAGACGTTATGGATGTGTGGTGTGAACTAAGGATGTTGGAATAGGTAAAAGGGGGGTAAGTTTTCATTTATAAGCCAAAATAGTTCAGTTTAGAGTTCAATAGACTTCAGCTCTGAAAGATCTGCAGTTTAACCCTCGGTGTCAATATCTATATCGGCGCTTCTAACTTGTTAATAATCGAGGTTTTGTTTCCACGAGGTCACTTTTTTCTACAACACCGGTAATTTCAGTTGCCTACACCATGCTGAATAACTGGAAAAATTGTATGTAGTTATTAAATCAATAATAAATATGCAATTTACACAGTCATTCGTGCTTTGCTTGTGATGGGTCGAGATATTTGAATTATTCAGAAGTATATCGATATCTATTTAAGTTTTAATCAGAAACTCACATTTTTGGTAATTTTGTGAATGCTAATTTATGTACAATGGGAATGCAAGCAATTATTGTTTTAGAAATTTATTTCCTTTGGAGTTCAAGTGGAAACCTTCCTATGATAACTTATTAAGCAATAGTTTATTTGTTGGTTAGCTAGAGTATTTTCTTACAAGTTGGCATTTCAACACGTGGTCAAAGTTAATAGATTTCCAGCTGATTTATTATTCTATTATGAAATCCCTGATGAGAATTTTTTTTACAAATATCAAATAACAGATACTACACTTTCATCATCAGTAGCCACCAAAAACTATTTCAAGTTGTATGTTGTTTGGAAGAACAATAATGATAATAAGATATATCTTCTGAGCCCATTTCTTTATGGCGATAATCTAATATCTTCCATTACATGTTAATGAGATAAACTCATAAAATCAAGCAGAGATCTAAAGAGCTATTTTGGAATGCAAAACGTGGTGTATGGCTTGGAATATGTCTGTGAAATCTGCGGATATATAATTCGATAATCTTTAACACTGATCATCGAAATGGAATATTCCATGCCGTTCGTCAACTGATTCAAGTACGTCATACGTTCGTATATTTGCTTCAATATCGAGTCCAAAATAGCAAAAGAATCACATCAACCCTTAATAAAGGAACAACATTTAAAACATCACATCAAGCTAATAATAATTCATTAAAAAACGAGATAAATATTGTATGATGGATGCATGGTATTATACAACGTGTCATATCAGCAGATAACAACCGGCTATAATCAGCACACTTCGTAGATTCGTTTCCTGGTTAATGAGAAAAATCACCCTGGATTAGTCGATTTGACAAGAGTTATTTACTAATTGTCTTATTGCCAATATATATCGAGATGAATTGCAAATATAGCTACCCACCCTTAAAAGTTGATTGGCAGATATGAATATTAATGGAAAATCGACAGAAGTTACACGACTAATTAATGGAATAAAGACCGCATCTTGACAAACAACAGATGAACAGGAAAAAAAAAGTATCAAAAAGATAAGTAGGTGTTATTTTGCACCACGGACTGATTTAATGTTGACAATATTCTTGCCGATGGATGGGGTGTTAATCACAATCGTAGTATAGGTGATAAGTCGAGCATAAATCACTTATATGTGCTTAATACAATCAGTTTAGTTTCTGAAATGGCTATTCTTGTTGAGAAAAAAAGAAAAGATTATTAAAATTGCTGGGATGTAGCTGTTTTATATCGTCAAATGACATCGTTTCCACACAGCTTGATGATCCATGCTTTGCAGTCCAGGCCAGTGATTGACAACAACGGCAATAAAAGAGAAAATCGCCTAAATGAACTGGTCTGGTTAGTCAATCTATAGTAACTGTCGCGTAACTGAGGTCTCTTTGTAGCATGCTGTATGATGACGGCATCTACCAATAATGGAATGTCCCCATCCTGTGATTTCAATTCAAAGGATAGCCTCTGCGAGGGATTATTCCAACAAAATGATGACAGACCCCCATAGCTAGCTCGCATCCACTAGAAGAAGGACATTCTAGTCAAACCTACGACCTGGGGGCCCTGCTCTTATCTCTGCCGCCTCAATGGATCATAGGATGCATACCATTGGTTTAAAGGGTGGGGTCGACTACGCACAAGTTGCACTTCATCTTAAAACTCCATTGCTCAGGGTTATTCCACACACAGGCTCCACCGTCAACGCTCTTACTTCTGTGGAGAACCCTTCTAAGGAATCATTGTTCGCATATATACGTATAATATATATATATATATATATATATATATATATATATATATATATATTGACAGGTACATCGAGTAATCGCCCTAATGACGAAAACTTCATTTATTTTACACATCACGTGTCCAATGTCACTGCACTTGACGAAACCTTTCTCCTTTAATCATGAAGTTCAAACATTTGTACTGTGATTATATCAGATGAATATACAGCTGTGTCAAGCTACGATCTTGCTGATATATATATATATATATATATATATATATACATATGTATATATATTCTCTCTCTTCTCGTCTCTCTCTCTTTCTTTGCTGCAAGAAATGTCATGGTTTAATTTTTCCTTCCATTTCATGGTGTTATCTGAAATGCATACTATTTTTATACGCAACACACAATCAATGGAAAAAAATCCAACTTATCCGATGACTGGAACCGCAGCAACTGCCACAGTAAAAGTTTTCGTAATAAAATAAAATACAGCAAAGAATTTTCAATTGATTCCTCAAGAAAAGTCCAAACAAGCGTCAGAAAGAAATTCTCCAAATCAATACAGAGAGAAAAATGCATTTTCTTTTTTTCTTTTTGTTCGTTATTCCATCTCTCTCTCTCTCTCTCCCTCTCTCTCTCTCTCTCTCCCCTAACGTCTCAATTTCTTTTTATTTCCTTTTCCTTACTAAACACTTGTTATTTTCTTTTGACTCGAAAGGTGTACAGAAATCTAAAAAAAAATTATACTTTTTCTCGCTCGTTGTGTCCGCCATTTTGTACTGACACGCAACGTCTTCCGGTATTTGAAGGAAAAACGACAAACCGGACGCCGACCTTCCATTGAAATTCGTGCTTGGTGAATTACAAGTTATAGAGAGAATAAGAAAACTACTTCCTTTCTCTTATTTTTTATTTTTCATTTTTTTTTTCTTTTCATTTGAACTATTTTATCATTTTATTTATTTCTCAGTTCCACTTTACTTGCTCCTTCCTTAACTTGATATATTGGATAGGCCCTTTTCTCTCAACCAATCCTGCACAGTTTTTCCTAGTGGTGATAACTTTTTACCTTAGAAGAACGTCGACAGGTCTATGAATGCAAGAATTTATTTTTTTTACATTTGACGAACGTCGACAGGTCCATGAATGCCAAAGACTTTTCGTTCAGATCTGATTCGATTAGGTTAAAAGCGTTTGTAAAAAACGAAGGATAGGGAGAGTGGACGGAGAGGGACAATATTTTTTAGGTCACATTAAGTCATTCATGTGGGGTTTTTTTCAATCAGATATCGAAATTTTTTTTAAAATGTGTCATAAGGAAAAGCGTTCGCAATTTAAGAAGCTGAAATATGTTTTTTTAAGCATATCCTATTGTAAGAATACAGTGATGACCTATAATTGATAGGGAACACAAATAGATATCTATATTTCTTCGTTTTTATACAACGTCTGGACGGAAAAAACATCTAAAAGGAAATAACTCATCAAGAAGTTCGGAGATGCTGTCCCTTAAAGCCACAGTTAGATGATTGGTTTATGCACCTAGCTTAGAAAGCTGAGGGACCAGCCATGCAGCTAACTGTGAATTTAAGAGCGGAGGTGAACTCCAAAGTTCCTTAATAGAGTTATTCACCTTTGAAATGCAGCGTTTTTGTAGACTACCTGTATCCCTGTCATTATATATATATGTATATATATATGTATATATATATATATATATATATATATATATATATATATATATATCAGAATAGACAAGAGCCCATGCTACCAATGTATACAAGTGCATGCACATATCACTACACAATCTTATGCGGCGAAACACACATCATTAAACACTTCCCAAGCATAATAATTCTCCTCGTTATCTGGACTTAAGGTGGGGGATTGAAATAGCAACGGAGAAAATGCTTCAATCCAAATAAAGACAAAGAGCCAAATTAAATCACTCTTGCAATAAAGGCTCGGAGGTGAATGACACTGAAATAATTTTAAGAGCGCTCTTCTAATCAATAAATGGCTTATTTTAGAATACACATCTCCAGCTGACGATTCGGGTACAAGAATTGGGTGCAAAGTTTAGAGCGCTCCATAAGTCAGCTGTCACTTTGGCAAATCGATTTGGAAAGACCAGAAAGAAATGATTTCCTTGAGTCTATCTGGAATCCATCAAAATGCGAGAACCGTTTACAGTGATCGTTCATCGCTGGAGATGATAGCGATGACAATTTTGACAGAGGAAGAGAAAATTCTACTGCATTAAACTATATTGATACGAGAAAGCACATACCTTTGCCAACATCATTTTCGAGGGTAGTGTTTATGCATGGATAGATATATATTCCTCCTGCTAATAATTTTTTTACTAGTTATGCGTCCCCCTAAAATATACCTATAATAATAAACGAAAGTGAATAAATCCAGAGAATAACATTTGACGCTTTTCTCTCTTCAACCCAGCTCAGCACTTGTAAAGATTCAGTGTATAACACATGATATTTGTCCGGGACAGGTCACCTAGGTAACCATTACCTATCTCGACTATTAAATACGCTCTATTACTTGCACTTCTGAATGCCTACCTATTATTACGCTAGTCCCGACGATACAATTAAATCTCGCTACTGTTTGGACGTTTTGCACTTATTTGGGATAGGTTTTTTTTCAGGCTATTAAACACGGTGCGGAACGTAGAAACTAAAATGTCGAATCTGTGGTTGTAAATAAAGTTGCATTGAATAAAAGCGACGAGAACAAATATTCTGGAGCAGCAAGATTACCAAATGTTAGAGAAGGGTATATTTAGTTCTAAGAGTAAAGGCAAATTACAGTGGTATGCGGCGTAAATTGATATCAAGATATTACACTGTAGAATTGAGTATAATTTGGTGAATGAAGGTGCGTGGGGCGGGGATAATAGGTGTGTATGAGTATGAATACATGTGGGAACGAACTAATATATATATATATATATGTGTGTGTGTGTATGTGTGTGTGTGTGCATATTTATGAGTATATATATACGTGTGTACATACATATATTTATATATATATATACGTGTATGTATATATAAACATGTGTGTATGTATATATAAACATGTGTGTATGTATATATAAACGTGTGTGTATATGTATGCATGTATATATATGCATATATTTATATATTTGTATATGCGTGTACGTGTATATGTGTGAACATATATATATACTTGTGTGAGTGTGTATGAATGAATATATGTGCATATACGTATGTGAATATGCATATATATATATATATATATGTGTGTGTGTGTGTGAATATACGTGTATATATGAGTGTAGACATGTGAATATGCGTGTATATATAGGTGTAGACATGTGTATATACATGTGTGTATATGTATGCATACATATACGTATGTTGTATACGTGGATATATGTGAATATCAATATATGTGGTCACATGAGTATATATATATATATATATATATATATATATATATATATATATGTGTGTGTGTGTGTGTGTGTGTAATGATATATGTATAAATAACTGCTTTCACCGAAAGTTCTCATCTCATTTATTCTTGGTCTATTCGTTTCTTCCAACGTAACAGTTTTGTATTGAGAAATGCATTAGCGTTGGCTTTTTGGCTTCATGGTGGAAACATTGCTACGTTGAAAAGGCTACCCTTATTCGTTGCAGGTTCGATCTTTGCAGCAGCCCCTTTTTCTTTAATTGTTTTTTTTCTATTCACGTTGTCAAGCATAAATGATACATTAACTGTTTAGCGACGGGAGATCATTTCAAATAAATGTTTGTATGTAATATAACACTATTTATAATTTTGCCGTTGGTTAATATATTTTTCTCAATATATACATATATATGTGTGTGTGTGTACGTATGCGTGTATATGTATAGATCATATACATTTACACATGTATTTATATTTTATATGATTATAAGTGATATATATACGTATGAATATATTCTATATGTTGATGTACATACTATATATGCATATATATTGTATATGCATTATTCATGCATAATATACACATATATGATATATATAAAAGTATATATGATATGTGTATATTGTATTTTATAATGTACATAAATTATATATGTATATAAGTTTATTTTATACATATATTATGTATGTTTATATGTATATATACTGTATTTATGTATGTATATATGCATTATGTATACATATGTATGAATGTATGTATTATACGTTTATGCATTTATGATACACGTTGAATTTATCATTTGATCCAGACAATCTACATAGAATAAAAAAATAAAGAAAAAACCCTACAGTTGCCCCATTTTCTTCATTTGCTATTTTATGTTGTCTTGGCCAAATGATACATTCACCGTGTAATCACTTCAAATAAGAGTTTCAATAAGATATAACGTTATTTATAATCACACACACACACACACACACATATATATATATATATATATATATATATATATGTATATATATATATATGTGTGTATGACTTTGTCAAATAATCATCCCAGTCTTGGTAGATAGTAGTAGAACTTATTGTTATTGCTTCTGCTTTTCTTGTTCAGGAGGTATATCCTGCTTGCACTGGTTTTGTCTAGGTTTTCTTTCTCAGTAGCCGGGTGGGCCGAAGTGGTCAAGCCGACGGCAAAGCTGTAGTCTTCTCGGGCCGATTTGCAGTCTCAGAACCATTGCTATCGGATCCCAAATGTTATTGCTACTGTTATGAAGTGTTATTTCTTCATTTCAATACTTCCATTCGGGTTTGAAATATAAAGTTTCATGGCTGAGCTTCACTGAAATTGAAGGCAACTTGGAAATTTTGAGCACCTCCAATACAGAATGTCATCAACCCAGAGGCCTGCCAAAAGATCAATCGGCTCATCGGCTTCCCCGATGACCTTCTCACCATCTACAGAGAGCGGAAGCTGAAGTGGTATGGGCATGTCACCAGATCAGATGAGCGTGCAAAGACAATCCGTACCAGGAGGCTGACGAAGGAAGAAGTCGGGGAACAACTTCGATGAGTGGATAGACCTGAGCATCAACGAATCTTCTAGAGCTATTAAGGACAGTTACGGGTGGAGACATCTGGTTCATTGTAATTTACACTGATAACAAAAAAATTTCATTTCTCATTTTTGGGATCGATTTTTGACGCAGATTACGAAATAAGATTATGTTTCAGTAATCCGCGTCTCGTTGTTTTGCTACGGACATGTTCCGTTTTCGTTTATACTGCATATAAGGTAATATAAATGAAGGTTAGATTTAAGCAAGATTCTTATCCGTCAGAACTTTTCAATGCAGAAAATCAAAATTATTATCTATGAGATACAACTTAGAAGGAGAAGGACAAAGTATAAAAAAGTTGAACTTTAGATCGCCTATGATGCTCTATGGGGGTTATATGCTAAAATAAAGCTCTCATCTCACGATGAAAATTGGATGTTATACAGGAAAATGGATTACATTTTTGGAATTAGCATCGCAAACTTCATTGAATTTTTAAATATTTGATAAATATTTGTTGTTGGCCAGTGTTTTCTGTGATGCCATAAACCTCCTGCAAGGGGATACGAAATAGAATAAGATGATTTTGCGCACTGCTTCTGTTGTTCATTCAGAGACTATTTAATGTTCGCTTTAAAGCGACAGACTTCGGACTGATATCAAAATGAACTCTCGTTCTAACGGGATCCATTCTAACGGCACTATATATGACATCAGGTTCCAATGGCACATTTCTTTTTTAATTTTCTAAAAACTACTGTTGAATATTACTTTGCAGCAACAGTGCATGAAGTTTGGAGTACATTACATTGAAAAGTAAAAATAGTAAACCCATGAAATATTTTTTGTCTGTGCTTTCTAGTTTCTCATTATTAACACACTTCGAATATAATCCACTAAGTATGGATACAAATCCGTTTTACTGGCACTCTTAAATCCCAGAGGGTGCTGTGCCTTAATAACGGGGGTCCAGAAAATAGACAACTGCATCTACCTAAGGCATCGAATACCAATGAAATCCTCAAGAGAAGAAATCAGGCAGAGAATCACATTTGGTTGGCAAGCTTCCAGCAGGGAAAGATCAACCTCCAAGTACTTGAAAATTTCGCTGTGCTGAAAAGAAGGTTATCGAACTAATGCATCTTCTCTATAGTCGCCTATGGAGCTCAGACATGGAACCTAACCAAGAAACTGGCCCTGAAACTGAGAACGATGCAACGTGCAGAAGAGATAATCATGCTCAACATCTCATGGAGAGATCACAAGACAGCACAGTATATTACATGAAGGACGACAAATTTTGGGGAAGGTCTGTATTCAACGACGGGCGCTAAAAGGCTGATGATGGTATGATGACTGTATTTCAAGAAATAGGAAAACTTCAGTGTGAATATTGCGGTTAATATTTCTATTTGTATCAACTATGGAGTGAAAATGTTATTCCATCTTTCAGTTTTATGAATCCAATTTCGATGACGAAAATGTTTTTTTTTTCTCAATAAGAAATCATATATATATATATATATATATATAGCAGTGACTCCAGCTCCCGGTTGTTGGGATTAATCTAGGGTGGCCATTTCCTAAAAGGTGGACATTCTAGACCAACGGTTTCCAGTATGAGGCCTATGGACCCGTAGGGTGAGCGACATGCCTCAAAGGTATTGATGGGGTCCGTGAGCTTACTGACTAGGAAACTTTTCGGAAGCCTCGTTCCGTGGGAAAATTGTTTTACACAAACGAGATTTCATTATATTATTTCGACATTTCGCCTGACACTTCATGAAAAAGCCAGAATGAACCGGAAAAACGTCGAAATAAGCTGAAAAAATCTAATTTGTACAAAACATGGTCTTTGAAATTGTCATTTCAAACTAGAATTGTCTGATAAATCATAATCATCAACAATACACTGGTCAATATATATACATGGGTTATTTTGTGTGAGTTATTTTGATCAATATCTATCACGGGAACCATATACGAACGTGTTGTTTCGAAAGGTTTTCCCGGGCGATATCTCACATGGATGGGCAGTATCCCAACTTTTCCTATCAGATGACCTCAAGCTAAATATGTCACCTCTTAGTCAAAAGGTTTTTATGTGCATAAAAGAAAAACAAATTGACAGCACAACATATATATATATATATATATATATATATATATGCCTTTACATATATATATATATATGGTCTTCGAAGAAATGCACTTTTCGTTACACATTACGCCCATTACTTTCGAGTTTATCGCCGCCCTAGGCAAAAAAGGAAACTTTACGGCAGTGCACTTCAAAAATCAGAGTTTTACTGAGAGCAAGTAAAGCATATACTGATTGGATTAGATGTCGAAGATGGCAGGTGCTCGCCTATCGAAGATGCTGCACTGGAGCTGGGAAAGAGGCTCTTATGCTTTAGTGGATCATCCTGTGAACAGGAGAAGAGGGTTGAGGAAGGGGAGTTGGGGAATATGGAAGGGGGGAAGACAGGGAGTAAAGGAGGGAGGAAGGATAGGGCAGGAGATAGGTAGGAAGAGAGGGTGACAAGAAAGAGGGGTGAAATATAGAAGAAAGGGAGAATGACGAAGAAACGAAAGAAGAGGGAAGGAAGAGAGGAAAAGGGATTAAAGGGAGAAAGGAAAGGGAAAGGGGAGAAAAGAAGAAAGAAAGAAGTGGAAGGGAAAGAATGTATAATACAATTCTTCTTGTCCCTATCCTAATTCTTCCGAACGTTCCGTTTTGATTTCGATAAGAAAGTAGTAAGAGAAAGGGAAAGAAGTAAAGTTAGGTAGTTTACCCAGTGTTTATTGACAAAGGGGAGAAAGTAAAGTTGAGTAATCTACTAAGTATGTAAGACAGGAGAAGGGAAATGGGTCTCATAAGAGATCAGGGTGAGAGAAAAGGGGGAATAAAATTAGTTAGCTTGATAAGATTGAAAGGGATTATGGAGAGTGTGAAAAGATACAGACAGAGAAGCAGTGACGTGAGATAATGGACAATGTTGGTTGTCAACACCCATGGGAATTTGGCGGGTCTTGCCAGTAAAGAAAGTAATAAAGCTTCAAAAATAAAGAATCCTGAAATAAATAGATAGGTCTGGTTATTTACTCAATAGAAACCATCCCGCCACCGACGTCTTTTAGCAGCATGTTGAGTCAAGGGTGATCATCATTAAAAAAAACTAAAAAGAGGTTAATAATTAATCATTTGCTTCCCCTGCCCTTTAGGCAGTGTCCGATTAGATCGTTTTATTCTATGAATTTTATGACATCATCAGAGATTTCCTATTCTCCAAATAATATAGTTCCAAGTGGCCATAAGGCCAGGGTCCAGTTCTGAATGGTAATTTCATATTAAATTGAATCCTTTCAAAAACTTCGCGATTTAGTTTTATTTTTCAAGTTAGAACACAGTGATGGTGTGTAGGAACTGCTGTGTCGCTAGATACAACAGTTAAGAACTTTCACAATCCCCAAATGATGTTAAACGAACTAGATGAAGCAAGCAAGAAAGATGGCCTCCACATGAACTTCAGCAAAACATATGCCATGTACAACAAACATGTTTCGGTCAAAGACACAATGATCAGGATAGCTGGAGAAAATAGACGACAACAAATATCTCGGACAAAAACCTCCATGAAGTCATCAAAAGAAGAAATCAAGCAAAGAATCACACTAGGTTGGCAAGCTTTTGGTAGACCGAGCTCGACGATTGAGAACAAAAAAAATCCCACTAGTCCTAAAAAGAAAGGTCTACAATCAATCTTACCAGTGGTCACTTATGACTGAAACATGGAACCCGACCAAAAAATGGAACCTCGAACTGAGAGCCATACAACGTACATATGAGAGAATTATGCTCAACTTTACAAGGAGAGATTGTGAGAGAGCAGAATATATTAGAGAAAAGACAGGAGTCTTGGACTTCATATAAACTGTTAAAAACTCAAATGGCAATGGAATGGACATGCTGCAAAAATAGCAAACAACCAATGGACATCACGATCCCTAAAATCAGGTGCAAGGATGTGGCCAACAGAAAGTCAGATGGCGTGACGAGCTAGATAAACTAAGAAAGTACTGGCTCTGCGATGCCCATGATAGAGAGGTGTAGATAATCTTAGCAAAGGTCAAAATCCAACGACGAACGCCGCCAACAGACTGATCATGATGTGATGATGATGCAGCCATAAAAAGATTATTTCTGACCATGAGTCGGACCGATTGACCTACCCTCTTATAGAGATACGTGTGGACGCATCAAATAATTAAAGAAATGTAATTGAAGTGGAAAATTAAAGGGAGAAAGAATGGAGTATTATTTTTTTTAAAAGACTGAGAAAAAACAATAAATAAAAAAGAATTAAATATTATGAAAAGATGGAAGAAAAAAGGGCGGAATGGAGGGGGAAGAAATATTATTTTTAAATTAAAGAAAGTAGGATTTATTATGAAAACACTGACGGAAGAATGGGCAAAATTTCATTTTCTTTTCCGTTCCATAAATCTTACAGACTTACTTTTCATCATCATCAGTCTTTTAACGTCTGTCGTTGGACATAGACCTTCCCCAGGATTTGCCACACTTCTCTATCATAGGTGTCACGGAGCCAGTACTTCCTGAACTTGTCTAGCTCGTCTCGCCATCTAATATTCTGCCTGCCTCGGTTGCACATGTGACCTTGGGGGATCCAAGTCGTGAGTCGTGATGTCCATCGGTTGTCTGCCATTCTTGCGACATGGCCAGCCCACCACCATTTGAGATTTTTAATGGATTCTATGATGTCCCTGACTCTTGTCTTCTCTCGAATGTACTGTACTGTCCTGTGGTCTCTCCATGTGAGGCCCAGCATTATTCTTTCATGTGTACGTTGCATGGTTCTCAATTTACAGGTCTGTCTCTTGGTCAGGCTCCATGTCTCGGCTCCATAAGTGACTATTGGGAGGATGCATTGGTTATACACCCTTCTCTTTGGGATTAATGAGATCTTCTTATTTTTGAAGGTTGAGCTAGCTCTGCCAAAGGCTTGCCATCCTAGTGTGATTCTTCGCTTGATTTCTTCTTCTTTTGAGGGTCTCAGGGAGATTCGTTGTCCTTTTGCAAACTAAAACTAAGTAACGCTTACGCAGTAGATGGGAAAGAATTTCATATTAAAATGCCACACTCGCAAAACTATTTTTCAATAAATGCAATGTTATCTGAAAGAAGCAAGTATGGAGAGCAAAGTTGGTTTTAATTTCACTATATCATCACTCACCAACGCGCTCATACCCGTTCATGTTAGTCTAAGAGTAAACTCTTAGTGCATCTTTTCTGGCTGAAAAACATCAGTATCAGTATCGCATGAAGTCATCTCACTTCACGTGAGCGTTTTCAGTGCGCACACCAGTCCGACGCCCAATCGATATCGCTTGAAGACTGCTGTAAGGGTCGAAAGTCACGTGATACTATTAGCATTGCTGGTCTGCTCATGTGATCTCACGTTTTCCGTTTCTGTACACATTTATTGGGTACGTACCAGCGGGAGGCTTGTTTCCGCTCTGACACTGAATTTGGAAAGGATGTGTATCAGGTAATATTTGGTGACTACATGTGAAATCACGGGAGTAGACGTGACGCAAGTGTGAATCCTGCTGCTGATATATTGGGCATTCCGAAAAAGTATCCAGATTCTGGATCCTATATTTATCCCTGATCTCTTCGGAAATGATAAATTGAGCAATAAGATGTTTCATATTCTTCTATGCTATTTCCATATTGTGAAATTTCATCACATCAAAAAGTTCATTTCTTGTTGGATGGATGAATAGGTGGATTAAAGTATTTTGCATTATTTGAAAATAAAAAAGTTATGATTTGATCAATGCTTGGGATATGCAGATGATTGCGTTAAATCATTACTTCCATGTCTTTCCGAAAAGATCTGCCTTGGTCATTTACAAACACCAATCAACTAATTTACTTACAACAGTACGTCCGCTTGATTTTGAAAATTCTAACCTTTAAATCATGATCTCTCAAAAATGGAGGTCAGAGAATAGTGCACCAGTTACAGTGGAGATCACCTGTTAGATAAGGGAGATTACTCTTACAACAACAAAGAAACTCTCTGTTTAGTCAATAAGGAAGAAATACAAATTGTGTTGTTTTATATAAAAACTCATTTGAAATGATTAACCGTATTTACACGCTCAATGTATCATTCAAATATTAACAGAGGAGATCATTTCAAAACGTTTATATATAATATAACGCAACTTATGATTCAAATATGTCCATTTCTTAAACACATACTGTCCTGTTGAAAGGGACGAAAAATACCGACAATAAACGAAAATTTGGATTTAAAGCAGTTATTTGACCTTTGCATTACCAGCGGGCTGTTTAGCGCAATTGTAAGTGCATCGCTACGTTAAAGTTGCTACCCCAATGGTGGTAGGTTTGATTCCTGTTGCAGTCCTATTTTTTTAATTGTTTATTCCATTTACGTTGTCTAAATTGAATGATATATTAACTGTGTAACGACAGGAAGTCATTTCAAATAAGTTTTTTTTATATAATAGAAGGCAATTTATAATTCGTTCTGTCGGACCAAATGTGTCCATTTCGTAATTAATGAGGAAGGTACATAATTTCCTGATTTCTCTTGTCAGTAACAAACACTATCTCAATAACGAATATTACAGCCTGGGCACCATCAATGACATGTGATGAATGATTATTACCAATGGAGCGTTATCAGTAACATGTCATCGTACCAGATTAATTGGATTCCTGTAAAAGGAAATTCATAGTCTTTTCGCGATCCATTGTGTTATTCATCGTCAGCATCTTGTTGCTAAAAAGCTTAGTCTGCATTTCAATTCAGTTTCTTTCTGTTGCAATTCCTTCAGTTAATAAGATTAGAAATAAATAAAAGAACATTCATTAAATAACAGGTTATTTTGCCAACTGTAATGAAATTATGAAGTACGGTTGCACCAATATGAGAGACTAATAGTTGTTTGGAACAAAGTAAAACTACATTTGAGCCAAATAATTGCTGAGAAAAGAAACCACTTGGATATTGTTAGATGCAATGACTTGGGATTTTTCACCACTTTATAAATTCTCAAGGTTCGCACTTGTAGTAAACATTTATGTTATATGTACTCTTGGGAATAATTTACTTTCTAATTAACCTTTTCTAAATCGCCTTGCAGCTACAATTAATTTGATAATGAGTACTCATTAAAAATTAATTGATGTACTTTTATCTTGTTCATTTATAAAACCATTGAGCTTAATGCTGGTGTTTTTCTATAAGATGACAAGCGACCACATGCCTTTAAAAATCTGTGTTGAGTATTTCTCGTATTAAAACTGCAGAGGGCGGTGGCGTAGAGCTAGGTGTCACACGGGGCATGGGTCTGAATAAGTCTGAGAAATACTGCCGTAGTGCAGAAAACGATTTTAGGACCACTTAACCAATCGCCTTTTATGAATCAAGTCTAAGTAAACATTTGCTCAGTAATGCAAAGTGTGCTAATTCATCAACCGTAGTCTGTTCACATCTATTATGAATTGATATATCTATTCATGATCATTTATGACGATTCGTGTTTATGTTGTTTCATTCCATCTTTTATTCTGCCCCCCACTCTCCTTCGCTCCCCCTCTCTCTATATACATATTTATATGTATACATATATCATGGACGTAAACGTGAGCTGGAGTGCCAAAGTGGACATGCTCATATGAGTGCGTGATTGTGTGTGTTTATGTGAACCGTATAAGTACATAAAAATATGTTTAGAATGTATATGTGAAGATATCCGTCCGTAAACTCAAGTAAACAAATGAGCGTATAAAATGACAGTATATATATATATATATATATATATATATATATATATATATATATATTACTATCTTGTGCTTAAATGTTCAGAGATGTGGCCTCTAAAGATTCGTTGCCTATGTGTGTACATCTTTAAGTATATATACATATATATGTGTGCGTGTGTCCGTCTGTCTGTTCCTGTCATATTCTGTCTGTTTATCTTTTTAGCTTCAGGCCGATCTGTCAAACTACTTTCCAGTTTTTCCTACTTTCAATCTCTCTCTCTCTCTCTCTCTCTCTCTCTCCGTTTCTCTCTCTTCTTCTTCTTCATAAATTCATTTTTCCTACCATTCTCTCTTATTTTTTATCCTTTTTTTTTTTAAACTTCTTCTCTACTGAACCGTTTCCTTTCCAAACATGTCCAGAGCATTTCCTTCCGTGAACCAACTCGATTTTCCTGCAATTCGATTGACATGATGGGATCGGACCCGTCGGCCACAGCTGGTTCGCCTCGATTAAATGTCATATAGTTATGAACGTGAAGTGGGTGTGTGCCTGTACTTCGGAAATGACCAATCAGCTGAATGGAACTGAGTGACGGCCGGAGACAGACTCTCTACTTTCACTTTCACATTCATTTGTCTTTTCCATTGCTGCCATGCCCAGTTATTTTCGATGAATCTCCGAAAAGATGTGCTTCCATGCTTGGATGGTCGGAGATACTCCACTCATAAAAAGGAGTGTACGCTGAATAGTTCAAATGACTTTGAAGGGTGCATGAAAGTCGAACATGTTTTGGAAAATAAGTGACATTCTTAGATTCAAGCGTTGTATCAAACAATTGGAAAAAATCTCTCTTAAAAATTAGAGTGACCTATTACTACATAAAGAAAAACAAGCCACACTCAAAAATCTATGATAAAAAGATTTGACATTCTATTGCAGGAAAAGGACAGTTGACATATTGCTTGGAGATTATTAACCTATTACCTGCTACGGATAGGTTAACTAGTCTTAGCAAGTCGTCGGTCCAGTGCATTTTTTGTCTTTTCCAATCCTACCAAGTCCTGTTCTCTTTTTGTGTATCTTCTTGAAAAGATGCACTTCCATAGTTGAAACGTTATACATACTCCACTAATTGAAATATTAAACATAAAAAATTCCAAATGACTTTACAAGGCTCCGTAAAAATGTGTGTCAAATATATTTTGATAATATATAACATTGTTATAACTTTAGTGATTGTTCTATATAAGTGTTTCCGGGCTAGTGATCTCATATGGCTTCATCTTTTTGAGCAGCTTTCAGCTGTTGTACCTTACGACCTTTTCTAAGTGTAACCCGTATTATCTGTACGAAAAAGTGCTTTGGGGAAGAATCAGATGAATCTTCAAGCCTTGATGTCTTTTCCAATATTAAAAAAAACAACTCTTGTTAAAATGAAAGAAAATAAAAAAGCAATACTCAAATCTATACGGTAAAGATCAAAAGGTATGATATTCTATTGATTACTTGGAGATTATCAACCTGTTTTCCATGTGATTATTTACGACATATTTCATATCTATTGAAACCTAGAAAATGACACTGATACCCTCAGAACATTGAATAATATATTATTTCAAACCTGTTTTCTCGTCTTTGTTGTCCCTATCATAAGGTTCCAACCACCTGCGCCCTCTGGTCTCTTCCCTACTTGAATTCCGATAACAAGCTGTGGTTACTATTTCACATTGATATGTTCCTACTTGTTTTTTTCGACTTTGTACTATTTATCACAAAGGGTCGGCTGCTGTCCCTACAAGTCTCTTTTTTATCGTTTAACGAGCTGTCACTATAATACGTTGATTCTTCAGAACCAGTTTCCCTATCTTTGTTTTCTTTATTACAAGTTCTTGGCTGACGTTCTCACCAGACATTTTTCTATCTGAATTTCTTGAACTAGTAATTACTTTTACACATTGATTCTGTTGGACAACTTTCCTCGTCTGTGTTGTCTGTATCGCAAGGTTTTGGCCACGTCCGGACTTCTTTTGATCTGAGTTTCCAGGATAAGTTGTTATTATTATTGGTACTATCAGAGTACTCTCCCCGTCTTTTTTGTCCGTATCACGAAGATTTGGACTCTGTATCCTCTTGACTTTTTTTATGTGGATTCTTGGGATAAGTCGTTGTCTTTATACACTGACTCTTTTGAAGGTCGGACGCGGTCAAGCAATTGAAGGAATAAACGTGAAATAGTTCAAATATCTTTTCAAAGCGCTGTAAAAATGTGAATGAAATATTTTGGAGATGTATATGTGTTTGTTGTTTTAATCATAACGTTTTGTACGTTGGACTTTCCGGTCTTTTTTTCCATTTGTATTTCTGAGACAAATTCTTATCGCTAATGTTTTGTTACTTTAATACATTGATTTTTTTTTCTTTCTAACTAATCCCCTCAACTTTTTTTGTCTCTATCAAAACGCTTTGTCTCATGTTTTCTTGGGTGGTTGCTAAGTTAATGGCGCCAACGAGACAGTTTCGGTCCAGAAGAAAAACATTCAAAGTTGTTTATTCCAATCCCCTTCAGAAAGAAACCAAGCCTCTATGATTCTCTTGTGAATATTAAAGCAATTTTACACATGGACGGACTTGGCAAAGGGTCTCCTGGATCTGAATTTTTTAGAAAAAACTCATTCGTGGGTTGTTGTTTTTTTCACATGAGACCAAGTTTTGAATCATCCTCAAAGAGATTGACGCTGCAAAGCTTTTTACACCTGCTGTGCAATCTTCAATACCGAAAACGTTTGATAAATATTATCCAAGTTGGATGAGCTTAGTGAAAAAGTTAATGTGTCCATGTGACGGCGAGAGAAATTAAATTCTTTGTGTCATTTCCATTTTCATGAACCAAAAGCAGACAGGTGTGACATATCAGACATTATCAAAGCTAAAACATTTCAGCGATGTTGGCTTGAATGATTCTATGTGCTTTGATAGACAATACCGTCCTGATTTTTTAAACAGCTTGTAACAACATATCAACCGATCACCGTGACCAAGTGGTAGAGTATTAATTTCCGGTTGGTTCTAACTCATGGCTGAGTCATAGCAAAGGCTTGAATACCCAATGCCTTTCCCAAGCACTCAGCTTGAAGTAGCCTGCTGGGATATTGGCACTGTCGGGCTATCTCGCCCAAGAAACACCCATCATGGCCCAGTACTGGGGGCGGAAAAACCTTGTACCGGGTTTCGGGAACAAAGAGCCGAGATAATCTGGAAAGAGATCATTTCTAAAGGATTGTGTAGCTGAGAACTGCGATGGAAGCAAAGCACAAATGTGATCTAGATGTGATTTTTTTGGAAATGATTATTAATTGCCCACTTTCTGTTAATAAGTGGGGAGCGGATAGCCTAACGGTTAACAACGTTGAAAATTGAATCGGCGAACTTATAAACTCTGATTGAGACAGTTTGCGTTCACTTTACATGCTTTGGGAAAAGCATGAATTCAACTCTTCTCCACAGAAATTGGTATATAGCCATGGTTAGTTACCAGTATAGGAGAAGGATAATTAAAAATGCAATCTACGGAGCAAAGCCCTCTAAAAGTGGATCGGTGCGACAGCTGGTACCAAACACGTCGCTTTGTTCAGCAAGACTGAAAAAGGGTTTTTTTCCAACTGGACATTCTACAAACTCTAAACACTTCGCTAATGTTTGTGCCCTTGGGTTTCATTACATTGGTTTATCGAGATAGAAAGGTGACTTCTAGTTGCTTTCAAGTTGATTTTCTAGTGGGATTTTAGAAGATCGTGCAAAATTGCATTGGGAGCAATTACAAATTTGCCCACCGATAAGATAGTTATTTACTAAAGTATGGTTAATCCGGTATAGAAGCTTCAGTTTGCTTACAACATCCGATTTTTCTAAGTGGCCACCCATCTAATTACTGAAGGATCCATCGATGCTTAACTTCGGTGATCAGGAAGAAGCCATTGCTTCACAATGACTTGATCGTAAATATGCTCACCAGTATGAGAGTTTCCTTCACGGGGAAAAACGCACTTACTTTTATCAAGAGTTAGCGACCTTGTATAAGAGGAATCAGCCAATCAGAACATGAAATTATCCAATACTGAACATTCTAGAATAGTTTAGAGCATTCTAAAAAATTTGATTATTCTTCACTCTTTCTCGTTGCAAGAGCCGATGCGTCGGGAGAAAAACTGAAATAACTGAACACTGTTTTACTGTAGTATAATTAATTTTGAATATATTTGCTCATCAGGAGAACGCTTACAAGTACTGATATGAGTCTAATTCACATTTGACTTTTTTAATATTTTATTGCACCCTTCTTGCCCTTTCATTATATATATATATATATATATATATATATATATATATATATATATATATATATATATATACAAAAGTAAGGTGATCACGTGAAAATCTTTAGTCAAACGTGAATTAGATTAATATCAGTGAACCGAAATTGGCGTAAAGCGAAGAAGTAATTACCATTGATTTATACATGGGGGAAAAAACTCGAGTATTTCCAGACCCCCAAAATGGTGATGATGGAATATTAGAAGGTCTGAAGGTACCGGAGACTTAAGTGTAGGAAAGAAAGGAGGTGGGGATGCATTCTACCTCTGCGAAACAAACGTGGGATGCAATTCTCGGTCTTCGCATTTATTTCGTAAAAGCAGAGGGTATTAGTACATAGTTTGTCCTACCTTACATGTCTATATGTATGCAATATTTGATATTTACATAAACGTACCCAAGTGTGAGTTCCAATACATTGTACGCTTCGGTGTCAATGGGTTAGATATCTCACAACAATCGGCTCTTTTCTTGTGTAGACTTCACATTCTGTAAAGTATTAAAAGATAGGTTCAAGCTTCTGGCTATCTTTGTTCTTCTTCTGAACAACGGTCCTCATATAACCAAGCCTTAATGAAGGGTCAATACAGAGTCACTTAATTGAATTTTGACTCCGTAGTCTCAAATGGTGACCATTTGGACAAATTTCCAAGATAAATTTTATCACACAATAGTTATTCCCGAGGATACAACATTTTTCGGATCGTTCCAGTAATAATATAAATGAAAGCTGACATTTTGCCTTCGCCCTTTCTTGTCGGTAGCGTGAATAATTAAGCTAACAATATTACAATATTAAAGCACAACCAGAATGGATTGTGACAATTTTAGTTCTTCAATTACGCACAAAATGATTTCACTAGAGTTTGCCCGTGAGAAATCATAACAACTATCCTCGAAATACTATTCATATAGCTTAAATCAGATCTACTCTGCCTTGATATTACTTAGCCACACGAATGAAAAGAAAAACCAGAGCTTTTGATATTTTTCTCGCTATATCTTCTCGCTAATAGTGCTTCTTTTGTTGAAAGAGTTTTGTGGACATAATCTCGGTGATTCAATTCTGAAATGTCTGCTGAATATTTGCAAAAAGCCCCTTAGAGCAGTAAGGAAACCAATTCGAGGTTGGAAATCACTTCGATATCTTTTCATTTCGTTTTCTCTTTACGTAAGGAAATACAGAAAACTAGCGAATGATTCTCTGAAAATAGAAATGGATGTTCTTAACGTTACAGGAATCGACTTAAAAATAGTGAGATCTGTCCTGAAATGCTGTCTGTAGTTCTGAGAAAGGTCATTGACATTCAAAGAGTATCACGGACGAAATAGGAGTTAAATCGTCCAAGAGCCTCTTTGAAGGACTGTCCTGAAATGTTTTAAAATGTTTTAAGATACATTATTAAGAGTTTATAAGAGAATATTATATATATATATATATATATATATATATATATATATATATATATATATATATATATATATATATATTTGCATGTATGTATACATATTGTTTTTTTAAATTTCAAAGTATATATATACATTTATATACATCGATATTGTATTTTTTCAAAGTATATATATATATATATATATATATATATGTGTGTGTGTGTGTGCGTGTGTGTGTGTTGTGATTGGTTTATTTCAAAGTGCTCAATACTTTTATGTAGAAAATCTATATCAATATTAAAAAGATAGTATCGACTTCTTGCAGGGTATTACTCTGGTCCACAGTACACAAGACTTTCCAATGAATATGATAATCTCGAATAGAGAGAAACCGAGTAATACGCTGTATTGAGTCGATGAAATTATATATACATATACATTATAATTTTCTATTTCAAAGTAAATATATATTTATATACATATCTATATTGTATTTATATTTCAAAGTATATATATATATCTATATATATATATATATATATATATATATATACATAGAGAGAGAGAGAGAGAGAGAGATAGAGATATGAATTTCGTCACTCGTGCAACTTTGCGTTAAAACACCTCATTTGTAAATAGGCAAAACTATTGAAAATTGAAATTTATGTCGTCTTAATGTTGAAGAAATTTTCTGCCTAAAGTGTACATTTCTCTTTCATTCAGATAGATGGTATCTTTTAATATCTTTACACATAGCTTAGGCTGACACAAGATTATAGACTGTGGTACGTAGCAAAGACCAAATTCACTCTGTGTCTCACTCTATTTGCCTTGTGACTGACTAACATATGCTTAGCAAAGTACAGTCTCGGTCATTTTCCATTTTTGTTTGATAAAGGTAACTAGCTGAACTTGTGAAAATTGCACGGCTGTTACAAGGCTAAGATTGTCCAATCTCTCATGTCTTTTCTCTTTCCCTATGCCTTCTCTCATTCAATCTGTGTTACCCGTCAATGTTTTTATCTAAATGTTATAGAAATATGAATTAATTTCATAGGGAAACATTTTTCAACCCTCATCAGTAAACTACCAGAATTTCATTCCTATTTACTCTCTTACGACCTGCATTAAGCTACCCAACCTTCTTGTCTGTTGTCTACCTTCAGCCGTCTTACTGATACACAAAACTTTCTATTTTCCCCTCGTCTTTTCTACCCTTTTAAACTACCTGACTTCTTTTTCTGTCTTCTCTTTTCATACCCTCTTACTAAACTAACTTTGCCGGAATCTCAATACTGGCATTGGCTATTATAACACCTTTTCTGCCTTCTCTCTTTTTACCCACTTATCGAACTACTCAACTTTCCATTCAGCCCTCTCTCTTCCTTCATTAACATTAAACAACCTAACGTTTCCCTTGTGCTATCACAGAGAGCGTTAACGTCGAAGGCAGGTGAGAACAAGCAGAATAATATTATAGATAATAATCATAATGCATACAACAGTAGGTGTAAATGTAATATCAGTTCCATCTATATTGCTTTTGGACGCCATCTATAAATGTAGGGAAGCCTTGTTTTGATCGTGAGCTTCGTTAATCCTGCTGTAGAAAAGCTGGTTTCTTTTGATATTCCTTTGCAATTGCAGCCGTGTACTTACCTCTTTTAGCCGGTAGCCAAGAATTATGAAAAAACTGAGTGCACACCATTATGGCAAAGAACTCATCATTTCCGCTTGGCAAATGTTCAAGTGTCATTCGAAAACGGATGCACTTGGATTGCGTTTGCAGATCCAAACTTCTGCGCATCTCGAGTGCTCCAGGAACACATGCTACCAAGCCTCTCTCCCCAGTCCCGTCCCTCGACGATAGAAGCACAATCAAACGTGGAACCATTTTTGTCTTCTTTGGCAGTAGGCGAAAACTTCTTTTTTATTTCATTCCCACTCTCTTGTGTAAGTGTCCTCTCTTTATCTCTCTCTCTCTCTTTCTCTTTCTCCCTTTCTCTATCTATCTTTCTCTATCTATCTATGTCTGTCTGTAGCTATTTATCCATCTCTACCTATCTATCTGTATATCTATCTCTACCTATTATCTATCTATACCCATCTATCTCTATCTATCTCTACCTATCTATCTCTGTCTATCTCTGCCTATCTCTATCTATCTCTACCAATCTATCTATCTCTATCTATCTCCACCTATCTATCTATATCTATCTCCACCTATCTATCTATCTATCTATCTATATCTATCTCAACCTATCTATCTATTTCTATCTATCTATCTCCACCTATCTATCTATCTCTATCTCTCTCTTCTGGATTAATGAATTGAAAGATAACATCATTAACTGATATATGGATGGATAAATAAAGATCAATAGATTGATTTTAAGACTAAGATCGATGTATATATTGATATGTGGAAATATGCAGTAGAATAGACATGGAAATATGAAGATAGAGAGAAAAGAGAGAGGGTGAACTGGATATGGATGGATAGATTGATAGATAGAAACATACAAGGATGGATTCGAGTGGACATGAATATATATATATATATATATATATATATATATATATATATATATATATATATGTGTGTGTGTGAAGCGAGATAGATAGTGATGAAGTGGGACAAGACAGAAGCATGCAAGGATAGATTTGAATAAACGTGGATGGATATGAAGATGGAGGGGTGGATTTATAGAAATATACAAGAATATACTTAGATGGATTCAAAAAAAGATAAAAATGAACTGGAGATAGATAGATAAATAAGAACATACAAGGATAGATTTGGATAGACATGGATTGATATGAGAATCGATAAATTGATAGAGATATATAAACAGGCAGACTGATGTGATCTGACTGAGATAAACGGATACAAACAGGAATACTGACAGATAGATAATGAATACACTGAAATTGACTGAGATAGATGTGCATTCAGATAGACAGATAGATAGATAATTTATACAGAATAATATTTCCTTATCAAGCCATAAAAATTTTTTTTCCGGAAAAATATTTATTGATAACAAGCTGTGTATCCTGTCAATATCAGGCTGTGCTATCTTTTTGTATACATCTATAACTAACAAAATACATCTGTATGTCGAAAAAAATTACCCTGAATATCGAGAAATATGGTTAATCGATATTGAGGCAGGCTATATGAATCTATACAATTTATCAATAAAGTATTCAGTATATGTATGTCTAGATAAAACTACTACGAGTAATAGGGCATATCTTTGCCAAGAAATCCATTTACTAAATATAATATCCGAATATTTATCCAGCTGTGAGCTATAAGCTATTTATATTCGGTGATATCATATTATCAAAATAAGTTTCCAGGGGCTAGTGGTCGGTTTCTCGTCTACCTTGTATTTTAACCTATAATAATCGACAACTGACGGTCGTCCCCTTCTGTATTTTATTTCCAGAAACAAATCCTCACCTCCAAAAACCTTGAACCAGTCTTGGGTAATGCGGTCAGATATCAGATAGACCCACTTTAAAACAAAACCTCAGATTCGCCAAACATCTGAAACAGATCAGAATGGCGAATGCAGTAATATTTGCAAAAATCAAAAGGAACATTTCAGAGGGGGTCGAGTGGTGAACTGATGCCAATTACCAAGTCTGTAGAGAAATCAGTATGACCAAGGGACCTAAGACATACCAGCGCATCCAAAAACACATGCACGAATAAAAAGGGATATAACTCTTTGCCTCCTTTGGTGTCTACGGTTATTCAATATAGTTGATTCATTGATAGTTTTCAGATGTGTCCATAACTTTGCAGTAAAGGTTTGTAAAAAACGGAAATACTTGTGATACACCCTATCCATCGATCAGAACTGCTTCGTGACTGTGTACATATATATATATATATATATATATATATATATATATATATATATATATGCCATGCTCTTCCATAGGAATAGAGCACTCTTTTGGATGGGAAATATACGTTAAAATAAATATATCGCTTATATTCAACCTTACTGACCGTCCAGTTCCCTGACGCAGAGGTAGGATGCCGGCCTCCGGGTCTGAAGCGAAGGTTTCAATCCTGCCTCGTGGTACTGGATGGTATAATGGATAGTTTATAGCCACACTGTAATACAACGAAACAGCTGGCTGTGGATGACACAATAATATATGTTTATATATGTGTGTGTGTGTGTGTGTGTTTGTATTATGGATGTGAAGTGAATGTTGATAAAATTGACGATTGGAAGGTGAAGAGAAAAACTCAAGATAAATAGGTGTTACATCTCACTTTTTTTCTCATTCCGTGGGCATGTTTCGATGCATTTCGATAGGTGTTAGCCATCTTTTTCAGGGAAAAAATTTAAACATTTCACAAAAAATTTTGTGGTTTACATGTGTAATTATGGTTGCTCCAACTAAACAACCAAATAATACAGAAATATTTCCAGTTTTTCTCTTTAACTTCAAATTGACACTTTCATCAATATATATATATATGTGTGTGTGTGTGTGTGTGTATGCGTGTATACTTTGATAATTTTTTCATTTGGATATGTGTGCGTGTGTGTATCATTCGACCAGTGAAAAACTACACATCATAGTGCAATAATTTGCATATCTTCCAGATCAACAAGTTTTGTGATAAAAACATTCAAATATTTTTTCTAATGATGTTTTTTTTAAATTATTTCAACGAATGAATTATATAAGTAAGGAAAATTTAATTAATCTCACCATGCTCACCATTTTGAACTCCACAAATTTTTGTTCTTTCAGTAGCATTCTGAGTAACACTATGAAGGATATCTGGTTATTGGTCGCTAATTTCGTGTCGGACATTATTTGGTTTGTTAACGTAAACTTTATTCTTCACATAACCCCTTATTTGTCGGATAACCTCAAAATAAAATGTGGAGAGCTGTTTGAGCCGACTATTGAGCTCATTGTGAATCAAATATGATCTTTTGGTTAACGTTATTGATTGATCACATTCAAAGTAAAATTCCATTATTTTAGTTAATTGTTAAGTTATGTACTTTTCCAAAATGAGTTCCCCAGGGTTACTTTATATACTAGGAAAGAGAGGAGACAAAAAATATTAAAATAGAAAGAAATATAATTGTTTAAAATCCACTATTTTGAGCCACTCTATACTACTACTAATTAAATCTAGACATCGGCTGGGTTTTATTCATATTCAATATCAGGCATTAGCTGGATTACTTCTTGCTTCCACATGAGTTTTTTTTTTTTTACTTATCTATTAAGGTAAATAAGTAAAATCCGGTCCACAGAATCATATCAGATGTTTGGCGCTCTTACAGAACTGCTGTGCCTCTATTACCGGGGAAAAAAACGATGTTTTTGACTCCCTTTGTCTCTTCTTCTTCGACCTTTACACAGAATCCCTATCAAAGAACACACCGGATGCAGAATGTCCCTCTCAAAGGACACGCCGGATATGCTGATATTTTGCCTCGATTTCAATTTTCCGTCGACCAATGGTTTGCCAACTCCATCTTTACATCTTCTCTTCAAGCGTTCGGTCACTGCTGACATCACAGAAAATGTTTCTCAAACGGAATTCTTCTTTGGGTCCTTTTTATCGCCTTGGTTCTTTCCATTCCTTCAATTTCTACGGTTTTTTGGTTTGGTTTTATTTTGGAACAGTTCGATATAGATTTTCATTGTATTGTATTCTGCCACTTGGTGGAGGCGTTGGCCTAAATCCTTTCATAAAATCGTCGCCATTACAGTAATACATCGATTAGCGCTCTAAATACTTTCCTATAAGATTTAGCTCTGAATGAAACTGTGCTTTACGGGGTCAGCAGCGGCTGCAGCAACAACCACTATAAGTCCACCGTAGGCCAAAGGCCTTTCCCATCTTTCCATGACAACCGCAATCGCGCTGGCCTCATACCAATCTTACTGGCAAACCTTTCTATCTCATCCATTCATCTTATGTATGGTATTTTCCTACTGTATTAAGAGATTGTGTCAGAAATCATTTCAAAATGTACAATGTAGTGTTTCAGCTTCAACAATATGGAATCGATTAGTGCTGTGTATCTCATCTGATAGCCTCTTTCCTGAGGTGGTTAAATATCACTGGGTATCGATATATATCGCTACATAATAGATTATTGTGCTGATCTCCTGAACATTCCACAATTGTTGAAAATTAAGATTATCCATTATCTAATGTCTGTTCTCTTGCCGTATGCCTGTATCTTCTCATTCTCTCCCTTATCCCTTCCAATGACCCTCGCCAGTGCATGTTACAAACAGGAATTGGTGTTATGTGCTAAAATCTTCCTACTTCTCTTTTGAAGTACTTTCTTCGTCCTCTTACCCTCTCATTATACTACCTTTCCTTCTTCCTTCCTCCTCCTGTCCTACTCTCTTATTAAACTGCTTAACCCCATTCCTCCTCTTTCTAACTTCCTATTTAACTACTTAACTCCTTTCTGACCTCTCTCTTTTTACCCTCTTATCAAGCTACCTAAACCTTCCCTTGTGATATTACTCGAAGGAAAACTCAAATACAAACAATGATATTATTGATTACACTGTGGTAGTGAGTGTTATTTTCTGATTACTTCTGTGTGAAAGTGTAGACAATGATAATTTTTCCCTTCAAACTTTGTTTCTGTGGCTTGGATAGTGTAATTGTTTTTCTTACTTTGTTTGATTAAATGTGCATATTAGACCGTTAACCAATCTAAGATAAGTAGATTCCAAAATATCGCTGTCCAGGAAACAAAAGCAAAATTTTAAAGGGGATAATTGATATCTTCTATACTTCCAATATATTATGAATCAGGAAATAATGCTCATCACCCAGGAACAAAACAAGTTTCACGGTGTTATTTCTATTCCCTTATAGAAGTTTATGTTGCCTTTAACTAAGAACCAATTGACAAATCTCCAATGCATTCCTCAGTGTTCTTATCGTACCTCAAAAATGCTAACGTCTGCAATTTTCCCCACCGATTTCTAATTCTTCCCAATTTTTTGTAAGAGTCTTGCCAATGGTTTCTAGCACCCTGTTAATTATTAGATCTCTATTAACAATTCGAAAACGATTGGTACCTTCTATGTTCTACTCTTTTTCCTCTCCCCCAATAACGTCTTTAAATTTCTCTTCTTTTTTCCTCCTTTCTTCACTAGTATTATTTCGTATCATCATTCTTGAGTGACAATCTGCGAATTATGATGAAAAATCAACAATTGATAATGCTCTATTAAAAAAATTCGATACAATATTATAACTAATAAGAACAGCTATCTGATAACTCATGATTCGTTACCTACTAAGGTCAGACTTTATTCTTTCTTGCTGAACAGATATGATTCAATGAAAAATCTGTCGGGGGATCATTAGGACAACTTATAAAAAGAGTAACATTTTTCTTGTACTATGATCATGCACAAAAATGTTACGTGTACAAAACAATGGCTGTTCTGGAGAACAAAACCGCTTTTTCTCAATAACATTAAAAGGTATAATAAAATCGATAGAAGGGTAGAAGGAAACGTGACTTTATCACAGTGAGCAAAGAAAAGAATTCATGTCGCCTCATAGATTTGTTTGAAACAGTAGGTCACTGGGATAACTTTTTTTTTTGAAAAGTGACTAACTTCAAGCACATAATGATAATAGTATCAGTATACATGCTCTGCCCAGGAAATATCCCTCCAGTGTCTCGAGAACCGGTTGCACAACCTTAATGTGATTTTGGCAACAAATCAGATGAACCTTGATGTGCAAACGTGACCGAACACATCCCCTTTAGTTTTATTGAGTAAGTAGTGGAAGGCCATTGAATGAGTTTGTATATTGTGTGACTATTGTATTTACAATAACTAAGTAGGTTCTTCACGTCACATACAGGATTTTGGGGGCCAAAACATCGCATCAACCTGGACAGCCACTCTCTATTCAGTGAATCGAGTTCGAACTCCGGCTAGGGCAGTTTGCATCTACTTTTGACTAAAAAAATTTGTTCACTCTGGTTGGATATAAAACAAGAAAAATGCAAAGCCGTGTAATATTTTCAAGTAGTAATAGATGTAATTGCAGAATTATTCAACATTGCTGTCGATAAGTAACAACCAAAATTTATAGCGCTGGGACCGGGGACCCGTCTCCCAGGCAGCACTTCCTTACCACACTAAAGAAAGAAATCCATGGCATCAGTAACAAGACTGAACGTCTGTCTTTTACGAAATCTGACTTCGTATGAAAATCTGCTTCTGATTGGGATGCATATTAATCATTGTATATCTCCTCTTCCTTGTTCTTCTCAGAGGTTCCTAAAGCGTGGTCCACAAGTTCCATGCAAGGGACCTGCGAGAGACAAGCCATTTTTTTAAATAAAGTTAAAAAAATAATCAAAAATGAATTATCAAAAGAAATTCCCAAAAGAATATCCACAGCTATTTGAAAAAAAATACTAAATCTCTCACAAACGTACATACGTGAATCGGGATTTTCTGCATACATAACAAAACTAATCATGGTAACCGACTGACTGCTGAGGCAGATATGAGAATCTAGCTGTCTACCATTCAATCTAACTTCAAAGAGATTTCTAAAAAAAAAAAAAAAAAAAGTACATTGTGCATTGACTTTTATTTCCTTACTTTGAGAATCTGCTCATTTTTTTTCAAATATAGTTCCCAAAAAAATGTGATGGTTTATTGAACAACTGTAGTATTCTGTCCTTTTATATATATATATATATATATATATATATATATATATATATATATATATATATATATATATATATATATATGTGTGTGTGAGAGAGAGAGTGTTTGCGTGCTCAACTACTCTTGGCCATGCGGTTTCGTCTACAAACTTGAAAATTTGCATTAATATTCCACTAGATCCTTTCTAAAAATGTTGGTTTTGTTGTTCTTTGTTTGTTTTTGTTTATTTTTACCATTTGTGGGGCTGTATTTTGACGGGTTTATTGATAACGTTTACATTGTTGAGAATGTATTTAAGGAATGGTCATATTTGGTCCGACAAGATAAATTATAAATTGCGTTATATTATACAGAAACTTATTTGAAATGATCACCCATCGTTACACGGTTAATATATCGCTCAGTCTAAACAACGTAAATAGATTAAACAATTTATGAGAATGGGGCTGCTGCGGGCATCGAACCTGCCACTGATAATCAGCTAAAAATGTATGACTTATAGGTGACAAGTATCCGAAGTGGCGTCACTCACTTTTGGTTATTTCATCCAAAGCTGAAGGGAAAAGAAAATGACTCATACCTTTACCAAGGGCATTAGCGTAAAGTGCACATAGATCTCAATCGGAGTTCGTCCTCGACTGGTCATTCCATTTTCTATCCTGTCAACCATTCGGACACCAGCATACCTATCTGCAGTTTACGTTATTGGCTAAAATCTCGCGATGGTCAACATAAAACTCTAATATTCTCTGCTTCTGAACGACACGGTTCCCAACGTACATAGCCTTACTGTTGGATATTATTGGCTTCACTGCTGTTTTATGTAATCTCCATTGTAATAACTTTACCACCCTTGATTCAGGAAGAAACTGAACAGAGTGTGCAAGGACCTAGTCTTAATCTCTTGACATTATTCCAAGTGTGAAACGCTGGAACCTGAATATTACATCAGCATGTTTATTGCTGCTTTTGTTATTTCAATGGCATTTTCATTGATGCCATCTTCATCGATGTGACTATCACTCCATGATGATACGGTCGTCATTTCTCGGGATTTCGTTCATAGCTTGTCGCGCCAGACAACAAGCCACTCTGGTATTACTTGGTTGACATTAAGAGGGTCAGCGTTGGCAATATCAGGTGAGAGTGATCAGATTATCAAAACGTTCGATGTTTTTAACCCTTCCACCACACACACATAGAATTTACTGGTCATTAAACCCCACTTGACTAAATTTACCCCTGTCCTACAACCTCTCCCTTACACCAGTAGGTAGTAACTTGGTCACTTGGTAAATGGCGTAGGGTAGGGATTGGTCGTCTTCCGGAATCACAGGGTCACGACATGAACGTTCCTGACTTGACAAGATATGAATGTATTTCTTTTGAAATAATCCGTCATGTTTCAATACAGCTATTTGGGCCATCAACTCTTGTTATTACTTTCCTTCCATTCATCATTAGCATCATCGTCTTTGTTGTGTGGATCAATACAAGTGATCCAATGTGTTGCCTGGCCCTTTCAGTATTTCATAAATCTCTGAAATAAAACTTTGATGGATTGATTGACTAGTATATAAAAAATGAGATGGATGAGATGAGACATTCTGCATACATATATTTGTGCGTGTTTATATATATATATATATATACATGTGTGTGTGGGGGGGTGTATGTGCACGTGTGTTTATATATGAATATGTGTGTGTTTATATATACATATATATACGTATATGTGTGTTTGTATAAATATATAAATGTCTGCATATGTGTATATATATGAGTATCTAAAAGTGAGTGCGTATGAATGGATCAGAATAGATCCACGATTATAGATACATAGATGGATATGAGAGTGTGAGTTTGTGTGTGTGTGAAATATATTAAGATGTAACAATATATCTCAAATACATTTGTGATACTTTGATGTCAATGAATTATTTCAACATGACTATATATATATATATATATATATATATATATATATTCGTCCATGGAGCCAAACTATCTCTCTCTCTCTGTCTCTCTCTCTCTCTCTCTCTCTCTCTCTCTATATATATATATATATATATATATATATATATATATATATATATGCTTTAAGAGATGGACATATGTGGTCCGACAAAATGATTATAAATTGCGTTGTAATATATAAAAACTTATTTGAGATGATCTCCCGTCTTTGTTTATTCTACTTACGTTGTGTAGAGTGAGTAATACATTAACCATGTAATAACCATCTCAAATAAATTTCTATATAATATATCACAAGCTTTAATCATATATATATATATATATATATATATATATATATATATATAATATATAATATATATATAATATATAATATATATATATAATATATATATATATATATATATATATATATATATACGTTTTGTTAAAAACGACTGACAAGTTTGCTCAGTATTTTTGAAGTTTTTTTTGCTTATTGTTTTGTTCTCTTTGTCGACGAAAAAGTTGCAGCAAATATGCTTCTTGAGTATACAGAAACTGGCCAAAATTATTTAAATTAATTCAAAAAGCATAACTCACTCAGTGGAAGGAAAATCTTGTTTGAAAAAAAAAGTTGAAATGTCAGTCGTTTTCAACAAAATGTGTTTGAATGAAAAAAAATGCCCATGAATATATATATATATATATATATATATATATAAATATATATATATGTGTGTGTGTGTGTGTGTGTGTTAATAAAAACAATGCACAAACTTTGTGTATTTTACTTTTTGTCATTTTGCCCTTCTTTGTGGACAAACTATTTAATGACAAGATCGAAATTATGTGTGTATATATATATATATATATATACGCATACATTTACAGAAGGGATTTGTCACCCATGTGTGCACACGTCCATATCAGTATATTTTGGTGCAGTGGGACCTGAAGAGATACGCTGGTGATTTAATTCGATCTTGAGAAAGGAAGCAGGGAAAATATATGGAACAATATCAGTGTCCACCGGCCGTAACAGATTGACCAATGTCTCTTCGGTGACTTGAAATATGGTCACCTTGTCACACGCATGGTCAAACTTTTTTTTCATTAGTCATCACTCAAAGCTCCTGCCACTTAGCCAAGCTTCGATCGCATATATCAGTATCTATAAAAACTATGTTCGAATGCATGTGTATGTACGGAGGAATAATGGAGAAAATCGATGTATACGTTTATCATACGGATTATATGTTCGGGGTACGTACACAATTGTGGAGATGCTGACGGTAATCAGACTCACACAGAAGCATAAAAAACATGCACAGCGCTGGGAATTTATATATTTATATATATATATATATACACACACAAACACATAAAGATATTCGATATTTATATGAGCACACACACACACACACACTTATATACACATGTATGTATGTGTAATGTGTTTAATCTGATACAGCACATGTATGTATCAATGTGCATCCCAAAACATGAACAGATCTGCTTATATAGATAGAAAGATAAACTCTCTTGAAAACAAAACTTCTTTTTTTAGCTTATATCAAGATGTATATATATATATATATATATATATATATATATATACATATATATATATATATATATACATATATATATATATATATATACATATATATATATATATATATACATATATATATATATATATATACATATATATATATATATATATATATATATATATATATATATATATATACACATGGATGTGTAAGTATACACATCTTATTTATATGTCCGTACACAGACACACACAATTGTACATACATATACATATATGCGTAAGTAAATCGATAAGTCTGCAACCTAATAGTGATGGAAGCATTTTTCAACATTATCTCCTATGTCAATGCATTTACAATGATGAAAATGGGTATCCCCCATCTACCTTTTTAAGGAGAGTTAGTTTTATACTAAACCAAACAACGCATGATTGTACTATAAGACAATTAAAACGGATATTATCGGGTATTATTAATGACCAAACTTTACAGCACTGAAACTCTTTTGCCAAAAATATAAAAATGTTGTCCTCCAAAAATGAGTATTCGTCACAGGAGAAATTATTTCAAAAGGAAGTAGGTGCGTATCCATTTGAGGATGACACTGTAATTCAAGACTGAATATCAATCAAATAGTTCGGACATTATATAATGAATATTTCAGATCTAGATTCAGCTATCAACCATGTATCGGACTGTGGATTGTTCATGTATTTCTGTTTACATCCACGGTCGATAAACAGAATTCGTGAACTGAATTCGACTCCCGTTTCAGTCCTATTATATTCACTTTGCTTGAATGCATTTGAGAATTGCACAAATCCATTTTTTTTCTAATTTCTTCTTTCACTCGACCCGATACACAATTGATCCATCTCGTCACTTGCATGCCACGATAGTTAATGCAGAAAAAACATGGGTGTGTGCATAGGTCCTTTGAACCGTGCGCTCACAGACACGTTTCCAACCGGGAAATTGGTGTGGGCACAAAAGATGTCTGATTGTGTAGAGTTACTGAGTTTTCATTGAAAAAATATTGATTCATTGTGTCAAATTCAAAGGTGCAAGCATACTTTTATCACGTGAAGACAATTGCAGAACGAGAAATTTTTGTGCACACTGACAATAAAAGAATAAGAGGGAACTAGGGGTGCTTGTTTGATCCCTTGGGTCAAGTAATGTGATGTGAGCATATTTATTATTGGTTGCATAGGTGCCCTGAGATGGATTACGCATAAATTTCGCCGCCCAACACGCACAATGATTCTAAAGATTAGAGAGAAATGACTCTACATGTGTTTCATAGTAATTCCATTTTTCAAGAGTCTCAATATATATATATATATATATATATATATATATATATATGTACATATATATGTACATATATATATACTATTTCATATATACATCATATTATATTTCGATATACAATCGACATATATATATAGAGAGAGAGGATATATTTATATGATAGAGCGAGTGAGCAAGTGAGAGAGAGAGAGCGCAACTAAAAAAAGAGGGACGAAAAAGATAGGGTATATCTCATGCATATCTTTTTTATTATTACTCTGTTCGTTCGCTTGGTGCTTGGTAGAAGTTTGTATTTACCAATGCTCGCATGGCTACTTTCTAATATACAGTGCCATCAGACCGAACTGTTGCAACATCAGAATGAAGTGGACAGACGCTACAGAGGGAGGGGGCAGTTTGGACAAGCTGGAACCGCCCGTTCATCCACTACCACACCGCAATCACTTACCTCGCCCACTTCTGTTTTGATTCAGCGAATTTCTTTCAAGGCAGGGGGCCCCAGCGTTATTAGAACTGGTCACTTGATCGTGAAATGTTTTTTAATTTTCCCCTTCACTTGCGACTATTTCCCTCCCTGGATGGACATGGAATTATGTCAACGCCGGCTGACGCGTATATTGGGTGTAAAAATAAGCTGGGTTAAGTCTCTGGTGGTGATATCGACGACATGATACGGAAGCTCAACCTGAACGTGGGAATTAGGATGCTGGTCTTAATAGGAAACGGGAACAAATACCAGAAGAATACGCACAAAAACATTTACAATGACAGAAGTTGATAGATAGATAGATAGATAAGAACAGGCTTAGATAGATAGATAGATGGAAGAAAGGAAGGAAGAAGGAAAGAATTGATTATAATAACAGAAGTTAATAGATAGATCGATGAATTGATTGATAGATATATAGATAGATAAATGGATAGATGGAAAGAAAGAAAAAAATTGTTTATGGTGACAGAAGTTGATAGATAAATAGATAGATAGGTAAATGGATAGATAGATAGAAAGAAAATTGTTTACGGTGACAGAAGTTGATAGATAGGTAAATGGATAGATAGATAAAAGAAAGTTGTTCAATGTGACAAAAGTTGATAGATAGATAGATAGATAAATAGGAAGGAAGAAAGAAAGAATTGTTTACAGTGACAGAAGTTGATGGATAGATACATAGATTGATAAATTTACCTTTTTACAATGACAGGGATTAGATATATACAGATGGATTGTTGGACTTTTTTCATAAAATCAGAGGTTTTTAGATAGTTTGATGGATAGATTTATTTTTACATTGTCAGAAGTTGTTAGATACATAAATAGAAAGACAAGACTGGATGTCGTATGGCCGAATTCCATTCCAACTTCAATTCCACCTGAAGTTGATAACTGCAAATTTTGTATTGTATCTATAATGAATCAAAATCATAAAGATACATATTTTTTGTGAAAATTTATTCATATCCTGGAATTGAACAAACCTGTGCATATCTGTATGATGGATCATCGTAAAAATTAGTCAAGTTTGCTCAGTCAGTAAAACAGCCTGAAGACAATCAGCTGGTCGAGAGATCAAATCACATACCCCACACACTTCTGTTTTGACTCAATGAATTTCTTTCAAGGCAAGGGGCAGCGTTATTAGAACAGGTGACTTGGTCGTGAAATGTTTTTTTTAATTTTCCTCTTCAATTGCCACCAATTCCCTCCCTAGATATATCTAAAATGAGTCAATTCAGCTCAGTCAGTAAGATAGCCGAATGGCAATTAGTTGGTCATGAGTTCAAATCATAGGGGAGCATTGGTTTTACATATCAATTTACAACCCTAAGTTTGGTGAGGATTGCTCATTTTTCTGTTATGGTTGGAAACAAGTCAACCCCAGACTTCGTACTGGTGTTTGGCAATCGATATATTAATAACACTGAGATTAATTTAACATATGTGAATGTACATAAATGGAATGATTATCGTTCGGATAGTTACCTCTGAGCTGTGCGCATGTGTGCACCCAAATGTGTATCCAGTGCTCAAAAAATATATGTGTGCACAAAAAGTACATTGAAAAACATTGAGTCTCATTGAGACTTAAAACTTGAGAACTAGGATACTTGAATCATTAAAAGTAAATTATGTTTAAAATAATAGATCAGGACTCCATAGTGCCGATCCATGAATAAATGACAACGTCAATTTTGACGGTTATATGCTAGAAATGAGTGTATATACGTATTTGTTTTTCTTTCCGGTGAACTTACTACTTTAATTTTCTGTTTGTGATATTTCGGTCTTGCTGGTCAAAGCTTTTTTCAAACTGATTCATGGGCATTACAAAATTTCTTCTCAAAAATTGATTTTCAAACCGAAATATCATCAATGAAAAATCTTTTTTTGAAGTAAAAAAAAACAACAACATATATTTATACTTTTATTACCGTACTACTAAGGATACAATTAAAACAATGCTAGTAATCTAACTATATAATGCGCGTATATGCAAATAATTGTTTTTTGTTTGTTTGTTTGTTTGTTTGTTTGTTTGTTTGTTTGTTTGTGTGCGTTTAAATGGGATGATTTCATTGGTTGATTCATCCTCCTATCATGTTATGATATAACAATGAAAATACGTCATAGGAACCTTAAAGACTGATCATGCGTTAAAACGACTTGAGATGAGTTGAGGCTCAAAGTTAGGATACTTGAATGTATTAAAATAAATAATCTTATGAAATAGCTTTAGTCTCGTTAGTGCTGATCTGTACATAAACACCCTCGTCATTTTAGACTTGTATATTCTAGTATATTATCATTATTATTAAACTTAATGGAAATTATCTCTTAGCTAACTGTTTCTGTGGATCAGTCGCTTTGTCAAATGTCTTTTATGTATCACTAATTTCCTAATTCCATGCATTCAGTGCACACATATATTTTTACAGGAAATGAATTATGCTACGTAAGATTTTTGCGCAGTGTCTACCAAGGGTTAGAGAAAACATTGATCATGGGTCACATGTGAATAATTTGTAATAATTCATAATGTCTTCCTTTGGGCCTTTATCTAGTGTACAAACCGCGTCGTAAAAGACCTTTACGAGTCAATCCTCTCAAGCCGGATCAAAGAATTAATCATTTTAATTTACGAAGTCTACGCCTTGTTAGAAGATAGCTTCAATAACTTTGAGGAAGACCTTCTTGGAGTGAAGAAATACTACAGCATTTTATAGCATTTTATATTATGCTGCTTTCCTTTTTAGTTTATTTACTGAATGGAAATGGTCAATGGTTGAGTTGCTTCTTCTCAAGCCAGATTGTTCCTATAATTAGTTTCCATCTTGTGCTTTTGTGATTCGGTTTGTGATTACCTTGGGATAAGGTTTGTACATGCAGCTAAGTAGGCTTATTGGCCTGTAGATGTTGAGGCCGTTCAGGTTTTTTTTATATAATAGCATTATGATTGCGATATTCCACTCTTCTATGACTTTGCTTCGATCGAGGCAGAACGCAATGGCTACTTTCCAAGTTTTACCAGCTTTTTTGTGTAAGTTGATGATGATGTTCTCTGGCCCAGGGGCCTTTCTTTTTTTAGTTGTTTGATAGCTTTCTTCACTTTCTAATTCCCGTCCTGTGGAGTGCGCACTCCACATTAAGAAAAACTGCTGTTGATATTCCACAAGGTTCTAGTTTGCTGTCGACAGAGCTGTGAAAACATTATTGAGTCTAGTTAGTCAAAAGTCACCACTGTTTAGTCTTGAGGCTTATAGAGCCGACAGCTGACTTTGTACGGTCTAGGCTTTGTCAGTTATACTAGAATTCATTAACAGTTGTCGTTCTTGGTTGTAGCTGACGATCTGAATATAGACTACTCTATTACCTCCCTTGTTACGACCCAGATGCTTGTGTCAAATTTCATAGGAATCATACAAACAAAAAAACACACCGATTACTCTGGATCACAGGATCGATCAGCGTTGACAAGGAGTTGGTATCTTCGAAGTGGTCCTAAAAAAGCCTCGTTCAGTCTTGATAGATAATGGGACGATACTAAAGTAACCTCTATAAGGTAGGAGCTACGGTGAAGTGAATGATAATCCTGAGATACCCAATCGACAGAACCCCCTTTTAGCTCCAAAGGAACGCTGGACGCCATACATTTGACATTGTCCTTCTCCTAGACTGGTTAACTTCACAAGGCTGGCGTGCCCTGGCTGCCTTGCTAATTTACTCATAGCTTGAAGGGGTCGTGGTGGACCGGCATGAATATTCAACTCTTTTGTGAACTGTAATGGCTGATCCATTCATGAAACATATGCTGCATTCGAAGCAGCTGACAAGTTGGAAAAGCTCTATTATGTATTTGTGAAATGATCAGAAAATTAATCTGACCTCAGCCTCACCGACAATCTTGGAGCCATCGTGAAGGAACGTGTTGCAAATGTCCCTCGGGACTTGCCCAAAAGACAGCAGCTTTTATGACAGCATTTAACGCGGCTGATTGGCAAAGTTTTATGGGAATTAAAAGGCAAGCAACATATGTTCGCTCGTTTAAAATTAGGTTGGATTTCGTGACGGCTTCTGGGGAGGAATCAATTAGATATATTGATCTTGAGTTCATTTAGCATTGCCTCCAAAAAAGACGGTTTTATTTCGAGACGCAAATTATCGTACCTGCCCAACGTTTCTAAAAACAGACAAATCTAGAAATTCGATAGAGTTAACAGTCGATCATATATATTTCCCCGCAGGGGGCGAGGTTAAAGAGTGTACTTACTGCCTGGGTTTAGCTGGGGATCAGATAACTGGAGTGGACCCCGAATTCCAACAACTCCATTTGCACCTGGTGTTGAGCAATTGATTAGATTGGAGCTTGCAATCACTAAACATCAGTATGTGCTTTTAAATACAGTTGGTTTCCTGGGGGTAAGCTGACTTCCGGTTCATTATCTTACCTTTGATAGTAGATATCCTTACAGTTCATCTTGTTACTCTTTCGTGTTCAGTCAATTCTCCTGCATCGAGGACTATTTTACCTTTGCCAATTAAGTTGGAAGAGGTATATGTGATTCACTCATGTCTGTTTGTTTGTCACGCAATATCTCCAAAAGTGCTCGATGAATTTAAATGGCGTTTGATGGAAGAGTAAATCATGGGCTAAGGAAGAATCGATTGAATAAGGTTGGACCTAGAAATCTCTGGTTGATTCACTTTTTCATTTTTTTCTCCATATAATTACATGTCATCTCTTACGTTTATCTGTCCGTCCACATGATATCCTTTAAAATTCCCAACTAATTTCAATGACATTTCCCTGAAAGGTTGACATTAGACTCAGTGGGGGAATTCAATATAGGGAAAGATCAATGGAATCTCTTCTGATCCAGAAATATTTTTCAAACATTGATACAATAGTCAAAAATTACGGAAGATCAAAACTTGCACAGTCAACTCGCATGCAACTTGGTTACATATGAATTGATTGTGGTTTAGTTTTTAGTTACTGTACTCTGTTGGCTGAGGTACGCGCTCTTTGGGTGGTTTCAATTCTATATTGTTACTCTTTTCCTCTACCATAGTGTCGAATGGTGTATCGGCAATTATGTTTGTTTTGTTTTTTTTTCAGCAACACAATACAGTAGTCAGTTTTAGCAGTTTCAAATTCAATAACAACTAAATAATAGACGTACCATCGTACCCTAAACATCTAAAAAAGCATTTTTAGATAGTTTCTAGTAGTGTGCCCATGCAAACTTTCAAGGGTGTAAATCAGGAAATGTTACTAGGGACTTTACATGCACAAAGACAAGCAAAAAGAAGAGAATATGTGTCCCGCTTAGTCGGTCAGACCACTTTTCCTCTTGTTGGTACTGTTTTTCAATTGATCCGATTAGGTGGTAATGATCTTTACTTGGTTCAAATGGGTGGTACTAATTGTTACGATGTTAGTAGTAATCTTTGCTTGGCTACGTTAGTATACTTCAACATTCAAAGAGAGCTTGATGAACTCTAACCCCGAGCAGCCCTGCACAGGCCCCATGATGATTGAAAATAAATGTTTAATAAATTCTTGTAAAACGTTTTCTAGTTCATCCTTACCTTTCATTCTTACTCCGATGATGTCGGTCTTAACTAGGTCTCATTGGGTGGTACTAATCTTTGTTCTGTTATATAGAGAGGTATTGATCTTCACAGCGGTGACTTCGTGGAGCTGATCTTTGCTTCAAACAAAATTTCAACAACGAGAAGTTATGCTGACTATACAAATGCCTGCAGATAACTCAACGTCTCTGATAAACTTCGGTGTCTTAGAAGTCTGGTCCATTTTCTTGAAAAGACAGCGATTCTTTATCATACATCAAGAGGACACGCCATCAAAGGTTTAACATTATTAAGATAAAAGAACACCATAATACTTTAAAACTTTAACCAAAAGACATTCTTATTACAGATAAAGCAGTGGTTTCAGCAGCCATTGATCATAGTATTTAGTCATTCTAATAGTTGTTGTTATTGTAAATATTCTAATCATTACTGCGATTGTTGTTGACCGGGCCTGGCGTGTCACCTTTGAAGATCTCTTTGTTTTCATTGTGCCTTGATTGGCTATTTATTTTTCGTTTATCTCAATTCTTAATAGATAAATAGTCACAACATACAGTGAGTGCAGAATGTATCCAATACATTTCAACAAGTCCATTTTAACAACCTAATACGGCTTCAGAATCGGCAGCATTTGGATCATTTTTTTTTTTAAATCGAAGAATATATCCAAATAAGATTAGAGATTGATATGTTATGTACAAAAATCAGAAATATTTTGGTCAGAATTCTGTCAATTTCGGAGCGGTTTAAGGATGTTAAATAAACTTTTTGAAATGTGTCGGATACTTTTTTTCTCTTCGGTGTAGACGAATAATAGCAACATAAATATAATCTAAATTTGATATTTTTTTAATGTCTACATGTGTTTTGAGGTGCACCTCGCCACGGTGTGATGGTTAGCAAAATTTTCTCGCTAGTCGTTTCTACTGGGTAGTGAATTTGATTTTTACTGGGTACCCTGTTCTTGTGGCCTTGTGCCAAAAATAAGCTAAGCTAAGTAGATAACAAAATGGGTGCATCGAAAGCCGGCTACGAAGCAATGAGTAGCTATGTCATTGCTAATAAGATGAATTAGACCCTCACGTTATTCTAACCTCGTTCCACGCTAAGCTTAGTAAATATTTTCATGGGTGCATCGGGCACTTACCGTAGAGCTCTGAATAGCAAAATAGCCTCGTTTCATTGTTGCTGATGAAATAACTTCGATCTTCACGATGTTTTGGACTTGCATCATGCTGAGCTATTGTTTACTACATTAGTGCATTGGATGACTGTCGTAGAACAATGGTCACTAATTAACTAAGTTCATACGAGAGATGGTAATTGAATGAGTTCAATGCATACGAACTACCTTGATGTTGTGATTTTGTACCAGACTAGGTGAATATTTATTACAGATTTTCATTCTGTCCGAAAATAGATCGATCCAATGAAAACATTTCGTAAGCCAAAATAGCGTATTGAGAAGAAACAATTGCAATTAACTTATATGGGAAGATCTTTGGAGGTGTTCCAAAACCCCCAACATTATGGTATCTCAGGCAGACTCGTCGGACTTTAGTGAAGGCGATTGTGAAGTTGAAAAGGATATATGTCGCTTCTCTAACGCCTTGCAAAACAAACGCTGGACGCCATTTTAGCTTTTCGCCTTCTTTTTTTTGTTTTGTTTTTTTGTAAAAACGAAAAGTAGCGTAAAGCGAGATCTCCCCGGTTAGTAGACTAAAATCTCTAGATCATCGTTAAAGGGGTCAGTTCAAAGCTGTCTCGATATTTTGGCTTTATGCCAGACTAGATTACCCAAGGTAAATGTCTGAGTGATTGCATTGGGCCGTACGTAATTCCATAAAAGTTATGGTACTTTTTCATAAAGTTTTTCATTCAGGCTAATTTGAACATTTTATTTCTTACTTTTTTTCTCGAGGAGAATTTAACCTCTTGGAATGGTGCAAAACACACACACACACACACACACACACACACATCAAAATATATATACTGTGTGTGTGTGTGTTATTCTTCAATTGTTTATTCTATTTACGTTGTCTACGCCAAATGATAGATTCATTGTGTAATTATAGAAAATCATTTCAAATGAGAGATTCAATGTAATATAACGATATATATATATATATATATATATATATATATATATATATATATATATATATATTGAACATTGCAACAGAAATCACAGAAACAGGAAAATTTGAGCTTGTTTTCTTTTATCAATTCTTCCGTTGATAACCACTAATCAAACAGGTATTCATTTTTTTAGAAAGTATTGTCGTCAAAGTATATATATATATATATATATATATAGAGAGAGAGAGAGAGAGAGTCTAGAAAGTTTTACAGATTTAAACGGTAAATACAAATATTTTTTAAACTCTTTCCCCAAAATCTATGTCTTTTCAGTCAATTCTTTTCCAAAAATCAATTATTTTGATTTATGTAATTCTCATCAACATTTTTTTTTCCTTTTTGTTTTACACATATACATTCTTTGCGGCATTTCACTTTTATGGGGAATATTACTTCAAACAAATAATTACAGTTTTTTCTTAAATTCTCTCAAATTTTCAATATATTTCTATCTCTCTCTATCTTCACTCTCTTTCTCTCTCTCTTCTTTTGAGAAAGAAATGATTTTCTATTATTACTTGATACAATATTAAATGCATTACACAGGAGTGACTCAACTTTACAAAAAAGAAAATGGCTTTACGTTGAGAGTCTGTTTAAAGTTAGCCACTATAGTTGTTCCTTGAAAAATAACTAAAATGAAACTAGAAAGCACTCTAAGTGAATACTTCTGCTTGTGCAGTACTAGAAACTTAATGAAGATATATTTTTTTTTTTTGAATAAATAAATTTAAAAAAAAACAGGGGAAAGAATCCGCTTCTCGTAAAATGAAATTGCTCCCCTTGAAATTTAAATTCGGCTTTTTATTAACTGATCATCTTTGACCTCGTCTCATTCCTAACCTCTTCTCATATCTATCAATCGAAAACTATATCCTTGATCCACAGCAAAATTTTGTCATTCATCTCGTGTTTCATTGCTCATCCTTCATCAGATTTCATTAGATATGATTAGAGATATCCTGCAGGCATACAGACAGAAGAATAGACTGACGGAAAGACGGATAGGGGTGAATACATCATCATCATCATCATCATCATCAGTCTTTTAACGTCCGTCGTTAGACATAGACCTTCCCCAGGATTCGCCACAATTTCGTATCATGGGCGTCGCGGAGCCAGTATTTCCTGAATCTGTCAAGTACATCTCTCAATCTTGTGTTCTGTCGGCCTCAGTTTCTTATGTAATCTCCGGGGATTCATGTTGTGAGACGTGATGTCCATTGGTTGTCTTTCATTCTTGGCCAGCCTATTGCCATTTGAGTTTTTTTTATAGTTACTATGACGTCATGAACACCTGTTTTCTTCCTTATATACTGTGCTGTCTTGTGATCTCTCCATGTGAGGTTGAGCAAGATTCTCTCATGCACACACTGCATACTTCTCAGTTAATTCGTATACCACCCCAATTTCATTGTCAAAAGTGATAAACTGAAAACAAGCGATCAGTTGTGAGAGGGGACACGACTAAAATATCGACATGGAACCCCCCCCCACCAAAAAAAACAATTCCTCAGCTTGTTTTGACATAGACGCTCAGCCCAGCGTCCCGCTAATAACTATGAATTGCGTGTCAAGTTGTCAATCGTCTGTGAAACTTGGGGGATATTACAGTCACTTCTGGTCGGAATTACAGGCGTCTGTGAGTGACACTTTCCGTGCGTCAAAATCGATGAGGAGAGAAAAGAAAAAAATAACAGAGAAAAAAATTAGAATACAAAAGATGAAAAGTCCGAGAAAGAGAGTCAAAACGACTCCCTGAGCGACCAGGCAAATGAATATTTATGCAGTTCTTGTACATTCTACATTCTTCAAGATTTCAACTTCAAAGTTATAGGCAAACTTTTTTTTTTCCAAGAACTGCTTTTACAAATAAGGTGTGATGTGTGCAAAAGAATTGCAATGATTAACACTAAATGCACACTTGAGATAGATATACCTATAGATATATGGAACAAACAGGAAAAAAACATAATTACTCAATAGAAGTTGTCACCTGGTCAACGACTTCTACCAGCATTTTGTGTTGGAGATGATCAATTTGAAAATTGGAAAGAGGGTTAATCAATGAATTTACCTCTGTTGCATATATACACACACATATATATTGTTGGGTAGCAATCACTATAAAGTCTGTGATTTCACAAAACAAGTGAGCACAAACTACGGACCAATTTAGCATAAACTTACGTTGCAAACTTACTCATCCTTAAAACCTATATTGGGTGATGGGGATAAAAACTGGAAGAATACGTTTTTTCGTTGAACTAATGGGGTGTAAATATCCCATTACATTTTGCAACTCAGCAACAATGGGTTAACTAACTACACCCTATTCATTTCTTATATGTTTTACAACCCATCAAATTTTAGAAGTGAAGATCAAATTTTAGGCTGTCTTTATTATTATATATATATATATATATATATATATATACACCAGGTGTTACCCAAAGATTCGGAGATGCATGTATAAACATGCAAGAGCCATATATGCAAATTTATTCTCTGTTTGCGCACTGATCAATTTACCTTTCTGTTATGACATAACAATGAAGATTACGTCAGATAAGCTCTTTCGACATTATGTCTGATCACACATTGAGACAGCTTCAGTTGAATCAGGATCTGGAACTCAAGATTTAAAATCACGATACTTGGATTATCAAAAATAAATTACCTGATAAAATAGCCGTAAGCTTCCTAGTATCAATCCACACATGAATTACCCAGCCATTTTGACGATATATATATATATATATTTATATATATATATATATATATATATATATATATATATATATTTGTGTATGTGTGTGTGTGTACACGTGTATACATATGTGTGTAAATGTGTATAAATATACGTGTGTATATATGTGAATAAATATATATGTATGTATATATATGTGTCTGTGTATGAATATGTACAAAAAGTGTCTGTGTACGTATATGTGTATACATGTATATGTGTGTGTGTGTGTTTATATGTCTGAATATATATATGAGTATGTTTGTGTTTATATATATATGTGTGTGTGTCATTATTTCTGTGTATATAAATGAGTGAGTGTACATGTGTGTATATATGTACTCTTTCATACGTGTTAATTCATATATATATATATATATATATATATATATATATATATATATATATATATATATTAGAGAGAGAGAGAGCGGTGGGGATCTAAACATAGAGATATAAAAACAGAATTCGAATATTCTAGTCTGTAGAAACCTAATGTCTAGCCTGATATAAACATCCTAAATATAAATTCTGTAAGTGATTGATTTGTTGAAATAACATCGAAAATGGATGGGGAAAAATTCACCTTTTCATTCTCAATATAATCCATGTCTAAAATTCTCATTTTGTTCTCCTTTGAGAAGGAAGAGTGCAGCTCTACTGTTTAAGGACAACAGTTATCTTGATTTATATTCAGAAATGACCTGACGAGCGTTCTCTTCGTCTGGCTACACGTGGGCCGCACACACTCTCAATGCTTCAGTAGCTTCCACCCAAACATAAAAACAGATCCAAGAAAAAAAGAGGAAAAACAACAATCAGAAAACTCCACTCCTATTTCCATCCCGACTGATTGCCACTTTTGTACTGTATATATAATTAAAGAAAAATCATGAATATGTATATTTTTTTTAGTAAACATGTATTCATTATAATGAATGTGTATTTTCATGATAAACTTTCGTTAATATCTAAGTCCTGTCAACTTAGCTCAGTCGGGTGACAGCCTCCTAGCATTCTGTCGGTCGTGTATTCAAACTAAGGTAGGGGAAGGTGAATTATACATATCGGTGTACACCCCTCATTTTGGTGAGGATTGTTCTTGTTATTTTTACGGTGGGAAAACGAAGTCAACCCAAGACTTTGTATTTGAGTTTGACAGGAATATACGCCTACACCTACACACACACGTAGATACGCATGCAATGCAACTAATTGGAAGTGTTTGAGGCTCGTCCGAAAGATATCCAGCTATTCAATAAATACGTGTCATTCAAATACTGTACTTGACAACTTGGCCCCATTCAAATACTTCCCGTTTTGGATATTACAATTACTCCAATGCCTGTTTTGTTTCAGTCAGCATGTTGATACATAAGGTGTTTGAATACATGTACACAACTGCTGTCAATTGTAGATATAACCTATTCTGCTACCATATGTGAGGAGATAACTTAGTCTTCATCGAGCAAATGAGGTGTTTTGATGTGGAGAGATTAGACGAATGATGAACTCTTGTTGGAAGGAAAAGTTCCACTTGTGAGGTTGAAAGATGGGCTAAGAAAGTGTAAAACAGTTACCGCAAAACTCACCCTATCCCTGGTCTACATCAACCCGAACACCATCTTTAAATTGAGTAAATTTTTTAAAGTAAATCTGTTTCTATCAGCATATTCAAAAAGAATGAAGAAGAAAACTCTTGCGTAACACTTCTGAAAATTTATGGCGATTCAGTAACCTTTATTTCATCTACGTAATTCCATACAAACATGTTGTACTGTTATGCAATTTGTAAACTTTAAACATGGTTGGTTCTTTTCAACAACAATCCTCTTCTCAAAGACCAAGTTTTGTAACACTACGATCTAAATCCGTTTAGTCACCTAACTAGAAGAGGACAACTTTCTCATCAAATCAACTGAAACAAAAACAGTTTAATGAATAATGAAGACATTACTGACTGGGACATTACTAACTGTGATTACAAGGTACACTTCTTAAATAAGCATTTCTTTACATGGATAAGCTTGTTATAAGAAGGACCAACGGTTCACAACCTTCTATTGAACCTGGGACAGCCTAATTTTATTCGATTGCAGACATTCATAACCTCAGACACTAAATATTTTACCGTTATATGAATAAAATGATTGCTGGAATCAGCCAATGCAAAAGATTTAAATGTTTATAAGCCTAACCTCTTGGCTCAATTATGGCTGTCCACATCTATTTGAATAACCGGCCTCTCTGCTTCATACACATGAAGATGCAATAATATAATCGCCCAAACCCATTAACTTACATAAACTGAGTATCCAGATATGCGCATGTGCAGGTAAGATAACTAACAAAAATCGTTCATAAAAACGTGCCGCCATTTTGGAGGTAAAAATAAAACAGCTCCATCTCCTGTTGCTTCCAAAATATGTTCCATTTTCGTTCCTTTGTTATTCTTACTTCATTGCGCCAGCAACGAGTTTGAAACGAATTACAGAAATTGTTGCTGACAAGAAACAGACTTTATTATGGATAGAAAGGCTAGGCGAAACCGACTTCACGTATAATAATATAACATAATTCCAACCTGCTCGAATGGAGAACAATTTCCCGATAATTTTTTCTATTTTCCTCTCCATAACGATGTTATTTCATACAATAAGAACGATGCTGATTTTTTTTTTTCATGTAGAAGTCCAGCGTAATTTTTTCTTTCCTTTCTCAGCGTCACCTTGGTTACGTGAATAGAAATATACGTGCCTGCAATGAGTCCCAATGCGCATGCGCTGCTTTACATATTTCCTCATTGTAAAGAATAAATCCGCTGAATAAACTGTGTATTAATAGTCAGCTCAGAAAAAATTGAATAAAAAAGGGAGAAAAAATCAAGTTTTCCCAGATTAACCTTCCTTTAGGGTTAGGGGAATGAAAAGCGACGGGGAAAAATAGACGAAAATCAAAACTATATAAGATAATAGAAAGCAATTCTTGTCACATACACAGACACACACACACACACACACACACACATATATATATATATATATGTATACATATTATCCATTTCTTGATACATACATATGTATATATGGGAGGTATGTACGCATTCATTTATGCATCCATTTATTTATAACGCCGTGTGTATATTAATACATTTATGGAAAGATACTCACATACACACACACATATATATATGAAAGTAATTAGGAGATACTGACAGATGTATGTATTCATTTATTTATAAAGTGGTATGTGTATTTATACATTGACACTCACGCATATGCATAGATATATACTGACACACTTTCACACACACACACATGCAAGCATATATATATATATATATATATGTATATATATATATATATATATATATATGTATATTCAGTTCTTAATTTTAAAAAGTGCGTGTATTCATAAACATACCTTCACACAGATACATGCACACACACACACACACACACACACACACGCATATATATATATATATATATATATATATATATATATATATATATATATATGAGAGAGAGAGAAAGATGTAGATAAGATTGTTTTGACTCCGAACATTTCAATAATCACTATTCAATACACCCATACAAACTTGATTGTACAAAACATACAAAAAGGAGAACTCACTTAAGTATACAACATAAACAAAATTATATATATATATTTAAAATTGAATCCACAAAACATGCATGAATTTGAGCTCTACCATATATAGAATATTGACGAAAACATGCATACAGAGAAATATACTCGTAAATTTGGTCATACAAAACAAATATATATATACATATATATACACCAACATGAATATACAGAATATATATATATATGTATATATATATATATATGTATATATATATATATATATATATATATATATATATATATATATATATATATATATATATATACCCATAAAAACACAATTATACAAAACATTTATAAGTACGTTTGTACACAAAAACATGAATGTACAACACACAAACACACATATATATATATATGTATGTATGTATACATATTTATACAAATTTGGATACACAAAAGAAAATGTCTGAGGCGTGATCATTTAATTTGAGATATATAAAAGATATATACCTATTTATAATTTGTGTAAATAAAAACATAAAATACGAAAAAGCATTCACATTTATAGAATTATGTCGATATAAATGGTTTTCTTATATTTTTCTTACATTTACATGCATGTTTAATTTCATAAAAAATTGGATATCCATTTATCTACACACACACGCATATATATATATATATATATATATATATATATATATATATATATATATATATATCCGTGCACAACTATAAATAAAAGCGTTTACATATATATATGTATATGTATATATATATATATATGTGTATATATATATATATATATATATATATATATATACCTGCGTGTGTATGTTTGTTTGTAAATTTGAAAGTTTTTTCGAATGCATAGGGAACATATGGACACATCTATTCAATAAAATGCACACAATCAGCATAGACTTAGATACGAATATGTTTTTTGCAATTTGTATAGACCATAATAGTACAAAACTCGCGCATGCGCTCAATTGCCCTAGCCAATCTTGCCACAACATCCAGTTTACATTTGCCAACAAAGGCAAAAAAATTCTGTTATTTATAAACGCCTTCTATTCAACAAAAGTCCTTGCAAAAACAAATTTATGTCGATCACATGTATATTGGATGTAAGTAAATAGTGCCCTAGCGCTGGCTACTGCTTCCATCGTACCTTTTCGGGCTCCATGTATCGCATAAATGCTTACTGGGTCCCTTTTGCCATTTGTGAAATAGACTTAAATGCAATCAGCAACCAAAGGGACGTCACTCACTTCACTGTATGTCATAGCTCGAGTCGGGGATAGATTTGTTCCTTTTCCAAGGGCATTCAGGGGTCGCTGCGAGTTAATTCTCTCTTTGCCTGCTTGATCACCCCGAACCTTTTTATATATCTATTGGATAGCAGACACGATTTCTTGTCAAGGAGACGTTGGTGCTGGACAGTTTTGAGATGTTTGAAACCGTCAACCAAAACTGTCACTTTACATTTCCTTAGCTTCTAAGTTGGCCAGACTGGCTGTAAGTTTGTATCATGGGTACAGGCTACACGGATTGAGCAAGAGGGATGAAATAATCATCCTTCTTTCATTATGCCTGGGAAGAACTTTTTTTTGTATTTGTGTTTTGAAATATGCCTCTCAAAATAAGTTTTTAGTGAAGTTTTCAACTAAAAATGTAAGTTTATGCTAAATCTATCCCTTAGTTTGTGTCTTTGCTGGACTTTTTAAATGATCGTAGTCTAACAGAGAAGAAACTTAATCATTGATCAATCACTCTTTAAGATTTTATAGTTGATCACCCCCATAGGGCTTGCTGGCAAAAAAGGCGTTGGTGGTATGACAGTTTCTATTGAGTGATTGAATAGACCAGTTTGCTTCGCTTCCTGTCACCAGCGTCGATGATCCAATCAGAGTCCAAGCAAAGAATGGTAGAGGTTAGGCAGTTCTTATTCAGAATGAAATACTGATGCGCAGTTTATCTGAAAACTGCATTAATCATTTTTTTCATGTGAGTGTAGAAGCGGGAACAAATCTCTATCAATGCACATGTGAGTTCACGTGAGCGTTGATAGTGCGCTGACCAGTTTGACACTTATTTGAACAGTTAGACACAGAGCTGTAGCGACTGTAAGTCCGGTTAAGTCACGAGCCCTGGCTATTGTTCTCATGTGACTTCACGTCTCACGTTCTCCATTTCTGCACACATTTGTCGTTTCCTCGATAGCGTGAGGGGTGACCTCATGTAAAATTACGTGAGGGGACGTGACAGAAGTGTGAATCCTACGGCTAGTTTTCCTGGTTTTGAGGCCTCACAAGCTTGCGTGAGCTCACGTGACGTGATAACAATATGTTCCCGCTTCAACATTCACTGGCTTCTTCAATCTTTATTGGATCATTTTCTTTTCATTTGCTTTGTTTCATGTCTGTGTATGCTAAGCTCAGCATAGTCTGACACAAGGCCAAATGTGTAGGGCACCCAGTAAGGGTCAAACTCATTACAGTAGTAATAGTCTGCTAATTTACTAACCATTACTTATATTGATATTGATATTAATAAGTTTGTCGTAGTCTGACAGGAGGCAATATATGTGCACCACCCAGTGAGGATCAAGCTCATTATAATGGCCACTAGGCTAGCTTGCTATCCATTGCACTCCGAGAAGGATTCCCTATCTCTATCTTATATTATAATACAAACTATCAACATAGGTTTCTTCAATTTTCATGTTGCTCTGGCTGGCTGGCTGGCTGGCTGGCTGGCTATGTATGCATCAAACGTGCAGGCTGCACCAATAGAGCTACAGGGGTGAAAACTTGAACATTTTACATCTTATGTCTACAAAAAGTTCTTTGTTCTTTCATTGGTTTAATTTGCAGTGTAAGTTTATGCTATACTCATCACTTGGTTTCTGTTGGGGGGCGTTTTTTTTTGTTTTTTGTTTTTTCAGTTCAGGCATGTTTTATTTGATCACCCCCATCACGACATGCTGTGAAAATACGTTGGTCACGTAATGATTTCTATCAAATGTTATATATTTTATTTCTATTATCATTCGGACCATCTTTATCTTGGTTGTTTTCATACAACGTTTCGGCCGTTGTACTCTACGGCCTTCATCAGGTATCATCTGGTAGGTGTAGGGAAGTAACAAACCGAACCCTTTATTTATCCGACGGGGCTATATTGACCGTACTCCCCTCTTAGCATTAGTAGTATTGTTATATCGTCTCACACTAGGATTGAACCTAGAACCATCAGATTACTTTGCAGTAAATACAGAGTAGAGTTCAACGGCCGAAACGTTGTATAAAAAACAACCAAGATGAGGATGGTCCAAATATCAATAGAAATAATAATAATACTTCGTCTCAAAAATTCAGAGTTATATATTTTGTTGGTGTAATTCTTGAGACTCTTTTTTCCCCATCTTTTTTTTTCTGTTGCTGTTGCAAATATTTCCATAGCTTTTGCCTATTTGATTTGTGTCCTTTCTTGTATATCTCCGAGTGTAATATCTTTACATTGAGTGATCTAAAAATATAGCTGATGCCAAGCAACCGGAGATCCATCAAAAGACAGCACCATCCCATTGCTCTAAAAATTATAAGGTCAAGAGTACACCGTTATGTCTACAGCAATAGCCGAAGAAACCGTCTTATTATGGATGACTCGCCTTGAATAGCTACCTTGAAACCGTGCTGTATCAAACGGGTATCGGATTATAGAAATACCTTGAATCATGCGATTTTGATTAGTGTGGGTTTTGATATAATACTGTACAGGTATTGCTGTACAAATTAATGTAACAAAACATATGCTGAAAAAACACATTGAAATATAATAAGACCTTCAACTGAACAGTTCGTAATAGTGTGGAAAACTTTGGACAAATTAACTGCACAAATCAAAGTATGTACTTCAATATAGCACAAGTAAAACAGTACTTGCTACGTTTGCGAAAAGATAATTTGCACATTTATGATTATAGCAAATAATAAATAATATCTGAATTTGTATTCTCTAAATAATGTCGAAATATATTGTCTTGGAAATGAATGAATGGCTCAGCTTCGTAGGCGAAGATTGTTGGGAGAGATTTTCACAGAAGTAGAACCATAGACCGCGGGGCCTGTGAGTGGGATTATCCTCCAATGGAGATTGAAAGGTGGAGTCAGGAAATACATTATTATCAATAGACCGCACGATTCAATATATACCTGTACTTCTTTCTTTTTCCCCTTCTTTTTTTTACCTCTTTCTCCTCTTTTGTCCTTCCTTCTCCCCTCCCCATTTTACTCCTCGTCACTTCTCTCTCCCTTCTATTTTTATTTCCCCTCCTCCTACTACTCCTTTTCCTTCCTCCGTCCCTTTTTTCTCCCTCGTTCTCCATCTTTTCCTGCTTCGACTTTTTCATCTTTCTTTATCCTCCTTTTCCTCCTTCTTTTTTTCTCCTTACTCCTCTCTCCTCCCTCTCCTCATCTTACTCCTCATCTCTCTCCTTCACCCCTTCCTTCTCCGCTCATCTACGTCTACTCATCTGTCTAGGAAGTCGGTTTAAAGATGTAGAAATGCACTCAATGCCTTCAAGTGTTTGTTTTGTTTGCTGATTGTTAACTTATTTTGCTGATTGTGCAATTATCGCCAGAGAAACAGATGAACGCCCGGTTTTACAGACGCTGTCTTGCTATCCGACGCTTAAACACACACCAGAAGCAAAGGCGCACATTATAATATCTATAGGAATTTGCAATGCACAACAGTGGCGCGCAGGATATTAATTTGACTTGGAATATGTAGGCACGTCAAGATTGATAGAGAAGGAGACATGGGGAGTAATAGATACGAACAGGCTTGGATAGATAGATATGGAGAGGATTATGTAGATAGATAGTTTTGGAGAGAATTATGTAGATAGATAGATATGGAGAGGATTATGTAGATAGATAGTTTTGGAGAGAATTATGTAGATAGATAGATATGGAGAGGATTATGTAAATAGATAGTTATGGAGAGAATTATGTAGATAGATAGATATGGGAGATGTAGATGGATAGATATGGGAGATGTAGATAGATAGATATGGAGAGGATTATGTAGATAGATAGTTTTGGAGATAATTATGTAGATAGATAGATATGGAGAGGATTATGTAAATAGATAGTTATGGAGAGAATTATGTAGATAGATAGATATGGGAGATGTAGATGGATAGATATGGGAGATGTAGATGGATAGATATGGGAGATGTAGATAGATAGATATGGAGAGGATTATGTAGATAGATAGTTTTGGAGAGAATTATGTAGATAGATAGATATGGAGAGGATTATGTAAATAGATAGTTATGGAGAGAATTATGTAGATAGATAGATATGGGAGATGTAGATGGATAGATATGGGAGATGTAGATAGATAGATATGGAGAGGATTATGTAGATAGATAGTTTTGGAGAGAATTATGTAGATAGATAGATATGGGAGATGTAGATGGATATGGAGAGGATTATGTAGATAGATAGAATTGAATACAAAGAATTAGATAGAAAGAATTGGATGAATAGATAAAGAGAATTAGATTGATAGAAAGAATTAGATCGATAGATGGACAGACTTTGATAGATATGAACAGGTTTACTAAAATATGAACAGAATTCGATAGATATCAACGAAATTAGATATATGGATGGATAAATAGATAGATAATACTGATTCAGAGAGAGATACGATGTAGACGCATAAAGATAGAGAGAGAATGAGACATGAAGAATACTGCGAGATACGAACAGACTTGGATAAATAGGAGATAGATTCATAGATAGAAAGATTTATAGAAAGAACTAGATAGATCGTTCGAAAGAATTTGATAGATGGACAGACTTTGATAGATAGTGACAGAATTACTAAGATATGAACAGACTTTGAGAGATCTGAACAGAATCAGATTGATAGACAGATAGATGAGCGTTCTACTATTTCTTTCCAAGATGGCGGAGAAATGCTGACGGAGCTTCGTAAGTAAACCTGGTGAGTAAGCGCGGCAAATAAACGCGAATTCAAAAGTAATTATAACCTCGCCGGAGGTGTTTGCGCTCCACGCAGGAAACGCATCACTAATGACAGCGTCAGATAATGCAGTGTATTAAGACAGAAATGAGATGGCGCTACAAGTTGTGGAATCGGGAAGGAAAAACGGCGTTTTATTTCTATTTCTATTTCATTTCTTTTGAGGGAGGTCGACAGTCTGTAAACAAGTACAGTAAACTATCGCTGTAACGGCACTCGTTCTATCGGGACTTTATCTCATCTCCTGTCATGCTTTGATATTTTAAGCTTTTTGTAGCATGATGATACAAGGTTTTATTCAACTCATTCTGACTGCAGTATATAGCTTAATGTTTGAATCAAAACGTTGAAAGACGAAACAAATCCCACTTAATTCCAAGTAAAGTCGAACTAGATTGACAACCATATTGCAACACATTTGTCTGTACATTAAGAAGGAAAATGTTGTTTGAAATTTCTCTTTGATTAGATTCTGGAGATATCCAAGTTTTTTATTCACTCGCGAAGTTTCTGAGAACTGTAGCTCACAAATAATGATAAATTCGGCACTCTATAAATAATTATGCAAAAATCTGACTAAAGCGTACTTTCTGGAAAAATATTAACGAAAACAGATTTCTAATATTTTAAAATTCTACCAGTTATATTCAACTTTTAACCCAGTCTCATACGATTGAGTCTAGCATACCCCCATCCCTATTTTTGGGTCTGAGAAAGCTGAAACGCCATTTTGGCTTGTGTAATTTTTTTTTTTATGAATACTCTCAACTTTCAGATAGCGGAAGAAACTATCTACTGTACTAATTTTGACTTGGAGCTAAAGCAGTAGAAGCACCCCGCAGAATATGTATAGTGTTTCGTGAAAGTGGAGTTTGTGACTATACTGTTCAAAAGATTGTAGCACGCCAATCACCCGCACGACAGGTTGGCATAACACAATCTTTCTAAATCCTACCTCCCCTATTTGGTATTGCATCATACTAAGCGACATCATCATCATCATCATCATCAGTCTTTCAACTTCCGTCGTTGGACATAGACTGTCCCTAGGTTTTGCCACACTTCTCTATGATGGGCGTTGTGGAGCCAGTACTTTCTGAATTTGTCTAGCTCGTCTCTCCACTGCATTTAATATTCTGCCGGACTTGGTTCCACGTATGATCTTGGGGGATCCATGTCGTGAGTCACAATGTCCATTGGTTATCCGCCATTCGTGCAACATCGCCAGCCCACTGCCATTTGAGATTTTTAATTGATTCTATGAACGTATTAAAACAAAAACAGACAAACGTAAGTATTATCATAATCACCATCATGATGATCATCAATTTGTTAAGGTCCATCGTTGAACATAGACCTTTCCCAGGATACGCCTGATCTCTCTATCATGCATATTGCGGAGCCAGTACTTCCTAAACTTATCTAGCTCGTCACACAATCTTACTTTTTGTCGTCTACAGCTTCGCACCTTATCCTTTGGGATTCACGTTGTGGCTGTCTGACATTCTTGCAACATATCCAGCCCATTGACATTTGAGTTTTCCTGCAGTTTCTATGAAATACTGTACTCCTGTTTTTTCTCTGATATACTGTGGTGACATATAATCTCTCCACGGGAAGTTGAACATGATTCTCTCGTGTGCAGGTTGCATGGATCTCAGTTTGAGAGTCAATCTTTTGATTAGATTCCATGTTTCAGCTCCATAGGTGACTATTGGTAGGATATATTGATTGTATATCTTTCAGTAGGATTTTATTGTTTTTGAAAGTCGAGTTTGCTCTACCAAAAGTTTGCCAACCTGGTGTGATTATTTTTTTCACTTATACACAAACTTTAGTTTCATCGGAAGATTTTTTTTTAAGTGATTGAATATCATATTCACAACTGAAGCACAAAAAAATGCCAGTCAGCTTAATCTGACACAATGCTACAATATTGAGACCCCAGTGAGGATTGAACTCACCTATATTGGCACGTATGACTAACTTGCTTACCTGAATTTAATGAGCTTAGCTCAGTCTGACACTAAGCCATATTTGGGGGTCATTTACTGTGGCCCGAACTGAATAGCGTAACTAACAAGATTGGCAATATTGTAAACAATACGGCATATTTTTTCTTTTTCTGGCTCAAGGTTACGATAGTAGGGTACTAGAGAAAACCGAACTCAGTAAATAGGTACTCATTGTGCCAGACGCAATTGCTCAATACCTCACCACAGTAGGCACCCAAATGCGCGCTAAGCGTTCCTTGTCCGGCACAAGGCCACTAAATCAAGGGATCTTTGAGTATCGAACTGTAATCTTCAAGATTTACTTGCCAACTAGACTCTTGCACCTCAGTAAGCACCCAGTTGTTATTTACTAAGCATGGTTTAGTCTGATATAAAGCAACTATTTTCTTGTCTCTTCAATCTAATACTGTCGGATGAATCATAATCCACTCCTATAAACTGGTCGTAAATATCATTAGCTCAAACAGTAATACATTGAATAGTGCGGTTTCGATCGGTGCTGGTTTTACTGTACAAATCAATGTGAATAAGTATAAGCTGAATAAACAAACGCATTAAATTGAACAGTACGTTTATTCCACAATAGAGACGATTTTGGAACGAAATAACCGCACAAATCAAGGTAGACCTATTCTCTACTAACGTCCTTCCTCGTGACAAGAGATCAGACAAAGTTTGATGAATGAAAGGTGATATCTTCACGCTGTAAAACACAGGAAAAATCTATTTTTCTCCGGACTTCATCGATATGTAAACTAATCTTAATACATTTCTCTTTACTGTGAAACTTTGTATTTTTTTTTAAATCTTTTTGCTGGAGATTTGTTTGCTGTTTGTGAATCTCTCAAATAACAAACGATGTCTGCAGTTAGCTATTGTTTTTGCTTGCATTTTTTCTGCGAAAGTTTGGAGAGTTTTGCGCGGGAATTTTTTTTTTTAAACCTGTAGTCCTCTTGCCGGAAGTACCGAGTTGCTTCCGCTTAACTTTTGGTTAAACGCGAAGTGTCATATATATTCTTTCATGGTTTTCCCGGGGGGGGGGGATTAAAACACATGATGCTTGACTGAAATCGGAATTTTCTTTGTGTGTGTGTATGCGTTTGTGTGTGTGTGTGAGTGTGTGTGTTCTGTTACGTTTGTTTCCCCCTCTCTTTCTTGCACTCACTCACTCTTCATGTCTAGAATTTTTTTTTGTAGTTCTTCACGCAAATATATTTCTCCCGATTCTTTTACATGAAATGATCTCGACTCATCTCTCACTCTTTGTTTCACCTCTTTTTATCATTTTCTCAACTATCTATCTATCTATCTATCTATCTATCTATCTATCCACTATGTATCTATCCCAATCTGTTCATATCTATCCATCTCAGTCACTTCATATCTATCTATCTATCTCAGTGTTTATATCTATCGATCTATTTCAGTCTATTCCTCTGTATCTATCTATCTTTCACAGTCTGTTCATTTCTATCCCAGTTCATATCTATCTATCTATCGATCTATCTATCTCAGTCTGTTCATATCCATCTATCTCAGTTATCTATTTCAGTCTCTTTACATCCATGTCAGTTCATATCTATCTATTTCAGTCTTTTCGCCTCTATCTATCTCTCACTATCAGTTCATATCTATCTCAGTTAACATCTATCCATCTATTTGTCTATCTATCTATCTCAGTCTGTTCATATCGATCTATCCGTCTCACTTCATATTTATCTAATTCAGTTCATGTCTATTTATCTCTGTCTGTTCATATCTCTCAATCTCTCAGTTCATATCTATCTCAGTCTCTTCACATCTATCTATCTATTTCAGTTTTTATATCCATCGATCTATTTCTGTCTGTTCTTCTCTATCTATCTCTCACAGTCTGTTCATGTCTATCACAGTTCATATCTATAAATGTCAGTCCGTTCATATCTATCTCAGCCTGTTCATAACTATCTATCTCAGTTCATATCTATCTATCTATCTATCTATCTATATATATATATATATATATATATATATATATATATATATATATATATATATATATATATATATATCTGTCTATCTATCTATCTATTTGCTCATATCTATCGATTTTTTCAGTCTGTTCATCGTTATATATTTATCTTCATATATATCTATCTGTAAATCCATCTATGTTTATACTTTTCTATCAATCTACCTCTGTTCATTTCTATCTATCTTTCCAGTTTTATGTTGCTAAGTTCGAACCCTAACGATGAACAAAAAGAATTTACTCTACACGACAAATAATAATCTTCAACATGATCTTCTTCCTCCTCAATACATTTAAACCAATACTGAATATTAATCACGTAGATCGGAAATTAAACATTATAAAATTCAGGTAAAAATTCCACAACTAGCTACTTGTCAGGCCATGGACTCATTGATTCACCTTGATACCAACCCACGTATATGCTCACGAACACTCGATATATTCCTATTTATCTATCAATTTAACTATCTCTATTCACACATAATAATACACACATACACACACACACACGTATGTATATATATATATATTTATACATATATATATATTTATACATATATATATATATATATATATATATATATATATATATATATATATAATGTCTTTCTTTTTTTATCTTTTTCTAATTCTCGTCAAATTCATCTTCTATATATTTCTCACAAGCATCACTCTCAACAGCATACCCTTCGCTATTCAGATTATAATTTATTCTTTCCACTATCCGCTAAAGTATTTACTTATCTTTCCAGATCTTTCTTCAATTTCTGCTACTTTCACGGCTACTAATAAGAAGTTGTAATTTCTGAGATCGCGATTCCTGTTAAGAAATATCAAGAAACGATATTTTTAAAACCAAGAATATTAGTCCGATACGACTGTATCTTACCTGTGTGAAGTTTCATGCTGAGATCTTTATCTAAACAGAAACACCTGCGTACTTTCTATATCTAATATTGTAATTTATCTCTGAATATATCCGTATCCATATACATATTGCGTTTGCAAAAAGTATCCAATACATTACGTTTATTTTAACATCATGATACAGCTTCACTTCGGCAGAGTAAGCTCAACTTTCAAGAACCAGATGATCCCAATAATCCTAAAAAAAGAGTATACAACCAATACATTCTCCCAAAAGTCACTTATGGAGCTGAAACATGGAACCTAACCAAGAGACAGGCCTACAAACTGAGAAGTATGAAACCTGCGTATGAGGGAATTATGCTCAACCTTACATGGAGAGATCAGAAGACATCACAGTACATAAGGAAGAAAGCGGGTGTCCGTGACATCATAGAAACTATCAAAAAAACTCAAATGGTAATGGGCAGGCCATGTTGCAAGAATGAAAGACAACCGATGGACATCACGTCTCAGAACATGGATTCCCAGAAATTTCAGGAGAAACCAAGGCCAACAGAACACAAGATGGAGGGATGAACTAGACAGATTCAGGAAATACTGGTTCTGCGACGCCCATGATAGAAAATTGTGGCGATTCTTTCTGAAGGTCTATGTCCAACGACAGACGTTAACAGACTGATTATGATGATGATGATACAGCTCCGACATTGATGGAATTTGGACAAACGGATAAAAAATATAAAAATCAAAAAATATTGAAACAAGATTCAGCATTGACAAGTTATGTACAAAAAAATCAGAAATCTTTGGTCCAAATGTTGTCAATATTGAAGATGTATAAGTATGTAAAAATCTTCTTTTTTTTTCAAATATATCGGATATTTTTACACTCACTGTACGGGTGTATACATATGCATACAGGCGTGTATGAATATATGTACATATATAGAGAGACAATTCTAAAATTATTCTGATTTTTATGTATGAAATCGAATGCTGATTTTTGTTTATGTAGGCAAGCCCTTCTCACTTGGAAGACTGACGTAATACAATCTTCCACCCTCCCCCAATGGCGTACTAATCCAAGTTGATTGAATATCAAAAGTGGCCTTATGGATTTTTCTATATGTTCAACCCGGATGTTCTTCATGATAAAGTCTACCTTTAAAGATAATGGAATAGCCTATATCGGTTCCCATACTAAGTGCAAAAAATATCATGAACTCAAAATGAAAGAAGGATTTTTTTCCTTCTAAGCAGGAAGAAAATAGTCGTTGGAATAGAAATAAATCCATTAAAATGAAGCAATGCAGTAGAAAAAATATTTCCAATTTTTATATAAATTTTTCTCACTTTATCTTTGTATGACACCATCTTTCTCTCTTCATTCTCTTCAATTTTCACAGCATTATTTCCCCATGTACGGGTTCCATTGCTTTCAGAAAGTAGCACATTTAAGTTAAACATTTCGTGAGTCGGAATGGCGCGGAGTGAAAGTGTTGTTACCATTAATTTAAATGGAAAAAAATTCTGAGGGTTCCCGAACCGAAAAATAGTGATCATTTCATGTCATACTGAGTCGTTGGAGGTAAGGGTGGCGTCAGGTGTGTATGCGTGTGCACGCGTGTCTCTGAAAAAATCAGATATATTCGAATTTCTGTGAAGTTATTATTTTTTCAGAAAGAAAACTATTGAATCTATTTCAGTGGAATATTTCATTGTTTCAAATAGTGGGTAGGAGATATTTTTATCGGAAAAATGCTAACCTTCAAGTGAAAGAGTCCATTGTTACAGTAAGAGAAACAGAAAAATATTGCTGTTCATTAGTAAGAGAGAGAGAGGGGGGGCTTCTGTTTATTGTAGTCTAATAAAGGATAAATTTATGGATCTCTTCTGCGAAAGAGTTGTGCTCCACTGGAATAAATTGTCTGAATATGTAAAGAATAAAATTGGTATTAGCAGCTTTAAAAATAATAGGGGCCAATTTCGAGAAAATGGCATAAAAGATGAATAAAATGGTTGGTATTGGAAACTCTCTGAGGAAATCTTCAAAAGAATTTAAGTCAGCAAATATGCAGTATAACAAGCCGATGTGTGATTCGGAGATGCTTAATAATATTTTTAAGTGTTGATAAGACAATATATTATTATAATGATATGCCCAAAAAGGTATTATATATAAATGAATAAAGCATTCTGACTCTTACCAATTCCAATCTAAATCCCTGTCGCCTAACAACAGTGCAATACGATATGTACACATTCAGGTGCACGCCTATACATCTTCCCCTACGAAAAGATTTCAATCAATCGATCGAACGCATATCATTTGATGACCTTAATCATGCTCTCTATTCCAATCTTTGTTATCGATGGGAACAGAAGAATCGAATGAATATTTGCAGTACCTGGGATATATTTCCAAGACAATATCTCTCGACATCACTTGGAGAATACGAGTCAAGATATTCCCTATTATTTGCTGTAACCACCAGAGTTCAAATTAACATTTCGTGTACGTAACAAAAATTACGTTGCTTGTGCCGTATTAAAGAAAGTACATGCATACCTTTTTACGTTCTGTACTGTTCAAAACTGCACTTTCCAGGGTCTTCTTATTATTTAATGTGTTTTTTAGCTTATATTTAGTTGCATTAATTTGTATAGCGATACCTTAAACGTACCACATCAAAACCTGCATTAATGAAATATGCATTATTCAAAGTATTGCTTTATCTTTCTACCTCCTGGTGAGCACGAGATGTGACATAAGGTCGAGTTTAAAACGGGTGTCATACGCGTGCATGTGAGCTGATATATACAAGCAATTCTTATAAAGGCATTCGTGTTATTGGACGTATCGAAAATGTCGTGTTTCTCCTCCTGTGAATCGCTTAAATGTCTTTGATGAGGGTTGTTCAGTTGCTGTCCTTTGCTCTCGAACGGCAGACATTACGAGCCGACCCCAGAGAATAAAGTTATAAGATAAGAATCATGAAACAATCCTGCTTCGAAGGCAATATGTCTGAAGACAAAGGTGTCCATTCGGTCTTTGGAGGGTCCTCGGTACAGAAGCACTGCGTAAATACGCATTATAATGGAGAACGATATCTGAGGATATTTTTATTATCATGAAAGAAAGAGAGAGTTGACCGTGCTGATATGATAACAGGACAACCGATCCTGCCTGTGAGTAAACAATTCTTAATAAACGTTGCAAGCTTTGGGGGTCAAACAAAATACTCGAATGATGTATTTCTCGTTCGCATTATCTCTTTGTGTTCTGTCTCTTCCTAACCATCTATCAATTTATCTATCTATCTATTAGAAACCGTTAAACCAAACTGTCGCCAAAACAGTCAAGTTAGATTTATTGAGTTTTCAAGATTGTCCGACTGGCTGGTTATGTAAGCTGCATGCGTACAGGCCGCACCAATCGAGCTAAAAGGCTGAAATTTTCGACATATACTCCTCATTAGGTCTAGAAAAAAACAGTTTTGTGTGTCTTTTTTTTCAATTCCCCTCCTGAATAGGTTTCAGTGGATGGCTCAATTTACAATGTAAGTTTATACCAAATTGATCTGTCAGTTTGTATCCAACAGCATTTATGTTTGTTTTTGAAAAATCAGACTTCAATACCGAACAAACGAGAGAAGTAACTTGTCCATTTTCCAGTTTTTTTAATTGATCACCACAAGCACAGCATGCTGACGAAAGGTAGTTTCTATTGAGTGATTAAGCAGACCAGTATATTCATCTATCTCCCTATCGATCTGAATGCGTTCGTATCTATCTGAACGGTCGTATCCATAAATTGGAACGATCGTATCAATATGTTTATTTGTCTTTCTTAGTCTGATCGTATCTATCTACCGGCCAGCTCATATCTATCCATTTATCTATCTATGCAGTACAAACCATAACATTGCTAAAATCAGGAAATTTAAAGAGACTTTCCATTAACCGATCCCCAGTGAGGATCACAAGATCCTTTTGTTGTGGAGAGACGTATACAATATTAATATCAATGTCAATTCAATCAGTTTTTACTGCTTTTCGTTATTCGTACGTTTTCCTTTTTATTTATTGCTGCTAACGTGATGATTATTTCTTAAATATTGCAATAGTCCTCGACATTATTATCATCATCATCATCATTATTATTATTATTATCTGCAGTCTCACACCAGTTGCCTGGTGGTTACCGCTGAAAGCTGAGTGACAATAAGCCTCCTCGGGTGTTCAGCCCACATCTCTTCTCTTCCTCGCCTATCACACCAATGCTGTGGTTCACATCCCCGCTTCCATTTTCCTTCCTCTGTTAGACCACTTCTAACACCTAGTATCGCAGACATTATATTTCTAGCACTTTCTTCATTATTATTATTATTATTATTATTATTATTATTATTATTATTATTATTAATATTAATATTATTATTATTATTATTATCATTGTAAGTAGTAGTAGTAGTTATCCCTTTGCAGTTCAGTATTTTCCTCCTGCTTTGATCATATTTTAGTGAGCATACGCCTGTCAAAAGAGGCAAGAGCAAACTAAGTAATGAAGAAATAATAATAATAATGCAGGTGGAGGCAGTACAAATCACAACGCTGCTGTGATAGGTGAGGATGATATGGCAGGAAGGCTGGAGATCCTGGAGACGTACTGTGAATCAGTCTACAGCAATAACCCCCGGGAGACTTGTGTAAAACCATAATCCACAGAACTGCTGTGGACTGTGTGAATGTGAAAAGAGGCTGGAGACTTGAGGAGACTTGGGGAGACTTGCTGTCACTTGGTCTCCAACGGTGACCACTAAGCAACGGGTGTGAAAATGCAAATGAACAATACGTAACAAATTGATTTGGTCGGTTGTGATGTAAGAATAATGATACTAATGGCTGAAGTAAATAGGAGAACCATGAGAATTATGGATAAATGAATAAAACTTTTTCATTATTATTATTATTATTATCATTATTATTATTATTATTATTATTATTATTATTATTATTTTATTGATGGTGTTGCTGTTGTTGTGATAATTATTATCATTATTATTACTTTTTTCTTGAATTTTTTTTCAATTCATCACAGACGTTCTGGAAATACATCATAGCTTCGATTGGAACTTATTTATTTTCATTGCTTTCCTTTTCGATACGAAGTCTTAATCAATCGGGAGAGGGTTAGGCGATGGAAGATCGTTGCCATGGAAACGCCAGTGGTATTCCTAATCATCTGTCACCTCTTTACACACACACATACACAAACAAGCATGCTCACACACACACACACACACACGCACGCACGCGCGCGTACATTACGTTTCTCGGCTGGGAATAGAAGACATGATGAATTATCGACAGAGCAGATTAGTTTTAAAGATATATGCATCATTACGAGGTAACATAACTAATTACATATAAGCAAATCTATATCTATATATGTGCACACAAATTCGTACATATACCTATATTACCAACATCAATATTTTTTTGTTGATATGCGAAAATACACACTCACACACACACACACACATATATATATATATATATATATATATGATCATAAATTGCATTGTATCATATTGAAATTTATTTTGAAATGATCCCCTGTTATCGCACGATGAATGTATGCCTCAGCCTAGACATCATGAATAGAATAAACAATCAAAGAAAATGGGGATGCTGCAGAAATCGAACTTGTGACCGATAGGGTTGCCGCTTTAACGTAACGTTGCTCTTACCTTCGAACTAAACACCTGCCGGTTATACAAAGGCCCAAATGACTGTTCCAACTCAAATTCCCATGTTGGTCGCAGGTTCGATTCCTGCAGCAGCCCCATTTTCTTTGATTGATTATTCTATTTATGTTGTCTAGGCCAAATGATACTTCCACCGTGTAATAACGAGAGCAATGTATAATCATTTTGTCGGATCATATATCTATTTCTTAAAAACATATATATATGAAAATTGTACAAATGCTTATTTATATATAGATTGATGTACGTCAGAAATAAAAAAAATGATTGCATACATATTTATCAAAGGGATCCATCTAATAATTATCAATACATATCTATGTAATGGTCTATATTTAGTTGCAAGAGCATACACGTATCTGCTACACATATCAAAATTTGCATATAGATGTATTAGATTGATACAAAGATCCCAATACCATGTTTTGCATGATGTTCAGGAAATCTTAGAATTGTCTTTCAATTTCGATCAACTATTTATTTCCTGCTGTAACACGTCATTTACAAGCTTCAAGTAAATTCAAAAGTTAAGGGAATAGGTTCCATGCAAAATTAGGGAAACGAGCCAACTTAGGGATAGTTGGTTATGGCTGATAAAATTGTTTGTTCATATTCCATAAGCAAAAAGTACTATCTTGGAGTTAGACAGCTAATTGCCCCTAGAGAGAGACTATATATATATATATATATATATATATATATATATATATATATATATATATATATATATATATATATACTGTTTTCTGCCGGGAACCTTTATACTTTTAAGATGCAAGGATGTCAGGAAAGTATACTACGTTTAACACAACTCAGCAAAACAATCAGAGCGAACCTTACAGTGAATGTGTGGTCAGACACATTCCCGTGAGGTTACTCAATCGGCTACGAAATGCCATTGCGTGAGCTTTTATACTTTGTGACCGTCGTGTTCACAATGACCGAATATGTCTCGTCTTTGACAGGGTTTTGACAAAACATCGAGCGATCAGGTCTGTCAGTCTAGATTTGGCTCCTTCTGGCTCCTTTCTTCATTTTTTCGCACCATTTCAGTTAGGGTCCCGAAGCTGTTCACTGTGAAAAATTGTCTTGTGCCTCCTACAAACGGCCGGATAATGAAGCGGCCGAAAGATTGTGAGATAAGAACCAGCAAAAATAAGGATCAACAAAAACATAAAAAAGAACCAACCTCGAGTTTCCACTTGTTTGTTTGTTTATATAAACGTAGGATAGGGGTAGAGTATCTGCCTCTGGGTCTGAAGCAAAGGAATGTTGTACAGTCTATAGCCAAACTGAAGAGCTGTAATACAACGAAACAGCTGTCTGTGGATGACACAGTTATTATTATATGTATGTATGTGTGTGTGTGCGTGTGTTATAAAGGAATGAATAGATAATCTGACAGAATGATTAAAGATGCATTTTTTTTCTATATCTAAAACTCTATTTCAAGATAAGGGATATCAGTAAAAAAAATAATACATTATACATATATGTACAGAAGAATAGAGAAAGAGTGAGAAACACATTCACATCTATATCTATATCTATCTATCTATCTATCTATCTATCTATCTATCTATATATATATATATATATATATATATATATATATGCGTGCGTGCACACAAATGAGGTCGCACAAACGTGTGTCTATGTGTTTCTAATTTTATTCAATAAGATTCTCGGATGAGCAGAGTTTCACAGGAAGTAAGTGCGTCTCTTGTTGATCGGTAAAGGCGAACGAAGAGACTTTTCTGTCTTTTTCCACGAAACACCGGAAATGTAGTTCTGTGGTTGTCTGCAGATGGTACCTGGGGGAGGGGACTGTCCGTAATGTACAGCACATGACCATCAAATGATCCCCACGGCTTTCGATAATGACTAACAAAGCCGGAGAAAGGTTGACTGTGATAGCCGAGGACCAAACATGGCGGAAAGAAAGAGGAAAATCCAGAGGTATTGTAGAAAGTACAAGAGAAAGAATCGAAAATATAAGATCTTGTTGAAGAGAAATGGAAAAAGAAGGAAAACGAAGAAAAAAAGGAAATAAAAGGAAGTCGGAAGTGATGTCAATTTTCAATCGGAAGAAGTGTAATCAAGTGAAAAAAAATGTCTTTAGGCAGAAGGCAAGAAAGAAAAAGGGAGAATTGTCCACGTCTCAAATAAAATGACTTATATGCATTCACTTATATGTACATATCCATTTGCTCATATATATATATATATATATATATATATATACACACACACACATATGTGTGTGTGTGTGTGTGTTTATATAAATGAGAAAGGAAAGTAAGGTGATTTTGTATATACATATATATGTTTTTATCTATGTATTTATATGTAAGGAAGGAGGTATGGTGAATGTGTTTGTGTATGTGTATACAGAATTAATACATGGACATCCCTGTAGGTATGTATGTTTACTTATATAGAAACTGATGACACTAATATATACGTGTGTGCATGTGTGCCTCTCTGTGTGTATAAAGGCACAAATGTAGGATAACTGTTATACAAAATGAATCTGTGCACATATAATTTTATTCGTACGTCCTCACATATATATATGTATATATATATATATACACACACACACACACACACACACATATATATATATATATATAATATATATATATATATATATTGTGTATGTGTGTTCATGAGAGGGAGAGAGAGAAGGACGGGAGGACAGGGGGTTTTGTTTTATGTATGAAGGAAGAAAAGGACAGAAGTTGGGAGGTCATTGTGCATGAATTTATTTAAGAACGAATACAAAAACACCAGTTGATATTCAGGACAGTTCTTCCGCTTTGAATACAAAACAAACCTTGCTTTCCAATAGTCATTCAAAAGTCAGTGCAAATAAACATACAAGAACTCCATTGGTACACGAAGTGAGTTACAGGGGATTTGATCAGAAAAAAAAGAGAAAAACATCCATACCTCGATTGAATGTATCATCGTAGCCCGCACATGTATCACAACCGTTGATATAAAATATAGAAAAATAGATATATTATCTAAAATTATCAAAAAACAAATACCAGTACAAGATTTGGGCATTGTGGACCTAAAATGAATAGAGAGACCCCTAAAAGAGCACACACAAAAAACAAAGAAATGTTAGATTTTCAGATTTTCACGTACACATACACACACAAGCAAAAGAAGACTCTGTAGCTTAATTGGTTGGTTAGTCCAACAGGCCATTTATGGGGCTATAGTGATTCGATTACAGCAATGTTTCGATTATGATACACTGATTTATTCGGACCGTTGTCCTTATCGGAATTGTTATACTCACAATGTTCAATCTGTGTACCCACCGCCCTTCATCAGGTGAGTGTTGTCCGGTGCGATTTATTGTATTAGTTCATTCTTGTGTTCAAGAATAGTCACAATGTTTCAGTCGTGTATCTTCGGATTTTTTCAGGTGAATGTAGTTCCAGCAGGATAATCTTTGTACCAAGAATAAACATCATGTATTAATTACGTCTTGAACACAATAAATAACTGATATAAACCAACCAACTTGAGCAGTTCTCAACATGGGCACTAGCACCTCCGGAAAAGCAGGCTTGTTTCATGGGGTTGTTATGGTGACTAAGGATCTTTGGGGGTATTTGAGCTTCTAGAGGGGGCGTTGTCGAGATTCGATAAATATCTATGATTTACACTGCTGTTTAGTACTATCTACGTAGAAATCCTTTGATATACTTACTATAACATTTTCCTATATAAAACCTTTTGACTCGAGGTTGATATTTTTTTTTGTAATGAGAAGCTGTCATATGTATCTAACAAATCATATTTAAACTATATGCTCCCATTGACGTATAGCTTGGCGTCTTGGAGGGTAATCGACTGAAATGGGTTGGAGAACACTAATCGAGGGTAACCATCATTTGAAAGGGGGAGAGGGTACATGCACTGAACGTTACGACAACAATTTCCCATAAATTAATGTATAATAATGCTAATTCCTGATCTCACACACACATTTCAAACGAAAATCAATTTACTCAAATATTGCACATATGTTGTACTTGGCTCATTAGAGGAGGTCACTAGGCTTGGTGCCCTTCCTCAGTGAGTCTAGATAGACTGTTATACAGAACTGGAGGGTTTCATCTTCCCTTCTATTCTACCCATAGCCGGGGGCAGAAAAGTTGATTCATGTCTCTCCCATGGGCAATTGTGCAAAGAGAACAAAAACTCCCCGAACCAAATTTAGAATCCGTTTCAACAGTAAGACCATTCTGCTCCTCCATATATATATATCTGCAGAAACTTCTAGACATTTATGCCGAGATTACTACATAAATTTACACACCATTGCTTTTTTCCCCATACACGGATAGATATCAACATTTCTCAGGTTAGTACAGCATAGAGTGGGTTACTTGGCGGTTCACATTTCCTCTCTGAGAAACATACGGCAGCTTATACAGGGAGTAATTTCTTACCCATTAGGTAAAGTTAGATATCTGCTTTTCCCTATGACCTGACTTGGTAATGAACCCAAAATAATTCAGTGGAAACTTGTACTCTGCTCGCTGATTCCATTTCACTGCTGTTAACTGTTTGGCCAGCTTTGTCTACACATTGGTGATTGACCCATTACCTGAGACAATTAAAAAAGTGTAATAGTTATCCATTGCAAGATAAAAGTCCTTGTCCATCGCAAGATAGTCTATTGCAGATCATCCATTGCAAGATAAATACCCTCGTCCATGACAAAAAACCTATTGCAAGATAAAAGCCTTGACTCACAGACAGAGTTGCCATCAATCACAATCAAAAAGATATTTTTCAGTCAGACTCGGAACAAGAATGATAGAAAGTTCCGTCATTCGCACTCAAGATGTCATGTTATTGTCTAGCGGTTAATCAAGAATTGTGCGTATCGGCTGAATATGAAATCAGCTATTTTAAAGGATAAATATTAAAAAAAAAAAACATTGACTGCACAATATACTCTGAAGCAGCTGTACGTATAAAAAGAATTCTCCAGGCTAAGTGCATCTTCAAATTCCAGTTTCAAAAACATTCAATCCTAGACTGCGATCCAGTCACGAAAATAAAAGTATGTAGAGTATGCATCAATCTGTAGATCAAAACTTCAAATGTGTACATACACACGTCTTCATGTACACAGAGACACAGTTACGTTAATATATCAAGAGCATACACTTACACATACTAATACTGACGTGCACTTGATTATATACATAGATATCGGAAAATCTTTGCAAACAAAAGCTTGTAGACATAGAATGATGTGCATGTACCACCAAATTCACATTTATTGTACTTTACAATGATCACCTGCTTAGATTTATAACCAGAACACACATACACACACACACACACATACATATATATATATACATATATATATATAATAATAATATATATATATATCGTAAGTCCACTGCTAGGCAAAAGCCCTTCCCATCTCTTCCTATGATAACAGTTACTGTACTAATTTCTGCTATGTCTTATTGGCAACGTTTTCTTCCTCGTCTCTCCAACTTGTCTCTGATCTTTTCCTAACGCATTTGCAGTTTTATGGACATTGATCGGTTAGCCTTTTGCTCCAGTGTCCTGTCCATCTTCATTTTTGTTGCATAATAATTCAATTACTTGTGCGATATCCTTCCCCTTGGTCCTCTTTCGGGTCCATGTAGATCTCTTTTCTGTCGCTATCAGATATTTCTAACATGGTTTTTTCCATTGCCATTGTGGTTCAAGGTTGATTTTATTGCATCTGTTGTCGCTTCTCTGGACTAGGTGTCCTACCCATCTCCATTTCTGTTGCTTACAGAAACAGGCAGACAGACAAGAATTCACAATCCAAGTTCATAAAACATCTATATCTTTCATAAATTCGACAAGAAACTTTTTTCTTTCAAATCACGAAGACAAGCAACGTTATGCGAGATCCACTGCGCATGCGTTTATATATTCTCTCTCTCTCTCTCTCTCTCTCTCTCTCTCTCTCTCTCTCTCTCTCTCTTGTTGTCTTACTATTTATTTCTCCGACACACACACACATACACATGCAAGCGTACCCGTGAACATACAAACCTCCTTCCGAATATACACGTGAATAACGGACAATATTTCACACGTTTTATTAAGAGTTTGTCTTCAGGTTTCATCTTTGGGAAATCCAATTCTTCGTCTAATGGGCATAGAGGTGAATAGTGTGCAGAAAAAAAAGCATGAATGCAGACAACATGAGGAACGAGAGTAGATGGGGACAGAGGGGATGGTAGGGTAGGTTGATGGTGCCGGTGGCTGCAGTGACTACAGAAAAAAAACTCAAACGATACTAGGATAAAAGTCTGAATTCTGAAATGAAGTACCCATTGACTTTGACCAATACCAGGAAACGAAGCCAAAACTGAGATTAATAAAATACAGTGATAGTTTCTCTCTCTCTCTCTCTTTCTCTCTCTCTCTCCTTTTATCCTTTTTGTCTATTTCCCTCTATTCGTCTCTTTCACTCATGATCCCTCTCACCATCTCTCTCTCTTATTCAGTTTTTCCTCTCTCTATCTTTCTATCTTTCTATCTATGTATCTCTCTCGATTCAGTATTTTCTGTTGTCCTTTTATCCTTTCTTGTCTATTCCCCTCTATTCGTCTCTTTCACACATGATCCCTCTCACCATCTCTCTCTCTTATTCAGTTGTTCTGCTCTCTCTCCCTCTCTCTCTCTCTCTCTCTCTCTTTCCCTCTCTCTCTCTCTCCCTCTCTCTCTCTCTCTCCCTCTCGATTTGGTATTCTCTGTTGTCCTCATTCTATCCTTTCTTGTCTATTCCCCTCTATTCGTCTCTTTCACATATGATCCCTCTCACCATTTCTCTCTCTTATCCAGTTGTTCTGCTCTCTCTCTCTCTCTCTCTTTCCCTCTCTCTCTCCCTCTCTCTCTCTCTCCCTCTCGATTTGGTATTCTCTGTTGTCCTCCTTTTATCCTTTCTTGTCTATTCCCTTCTATTCGTCTCTATCACTCAAGATCCCTCTCTCCCTCTCACCATCTCTCTCTCTCTCTCTCTCTCTCTCTTTCTCTCTCAAAATAGAAGAGAGAAGCCAAGTAAGGAACTTTCATTTTATATCTCGCCAAGCAAATCAATCAGTCCATTAATACATTCTACTCCAACAACCATTCACAGAGACACGTCACCAAAGATGGCGTCGGGTGTTTTTGTCATCAGAAAGCATTTCCCCCGCCCGAGTCACGTGATGCCATGCCGATGTATCACAATGGCGATGTAATTCTGTTTTATTCGGATGCATTTTTTTTAAATTCCTTTCCATTCATGAAGCCAAACGAAGAAGGATGAAAAATGAAACACTTTTTGTCTGCGGAGTCGTCTCCCTTTTTTTTTTTACGGGATGACTTGGAAAAAAATGTTGCTGGTATCATTGAAGACTAAAAGAATTTGTTCGGTTACTCTCGAAAATAATCTTCCTTATCAGTAATGTGAACACGATTTTGTGTTTGTTTTACATTTGCAAAGGCGAAGTATTCAGGTTTTACGTTATTGCTAGGCTTATTCACTCTTTCTCGCATTCATAAAATGCAGGCAGAACCCGTCGAAATTCCATGGGTGTTGACAACAAAGATCAACTATTATCTCATGCCTTTACTTTTCTCTCACTTCTTCCCTGTACTTTCTCATCCTCTCCCTTATCCATTCCAATTTCCCTTAACCATCAATTTTAAACCTCGTGCAAACATACAAAAGCCTTCCAACACCCCAAGTGATTTTTCTCCTCTCTCACTTCCCTACCTCATATTAAACTACCTAAATTTCTTTTCTATTGGCTTTCTTCCTACCATTTATTGAACTAACTGCCTAAGATTTGATTGTACGTAAGGACAGACAGAGTAATATTTTGCTTTTTTTTTTTTGTTTTATACAAGAGAAGGGCAAAAGTGATAGAGAAACACGACAGAATGAGTGGAACGAAGAGAGAGAAAGAAAGAGAGAGATGGTGATAGAGAGAAATGAAGAAAAATGATAGAATGAGAGGAACGAAGAGAGGTGGGTAGAGAGAGAGAAAGTGATAAAGAGAAATAAAGAAAAAAATGACTGAATGAGAGGGAGGAAGCGAGAGAGTGAGAAAGAGAGGGATAGAGAGGGAGGAAACGGGAGAGTGAAAAAAAAGAGGGAGAGAGAAAGTGATCGAGAGAAATAAAGAAAAATGACAAAATGAGATGGCAGAAGATAAAAAGGATAGACAAATAGAAATACATTAACAGAAAAGTAAAGAAAAAAAACCAAATATATTCATTTTTGGTATATCTCTGAATTTTTGAGATGAGGTATCATTATTATTTCTATTGATATTCGGGCCAAGGTGAGGATGGTCCGAATATCAAAAGAAATAATATTCATTTTTGTTACTAGTGCTGGTCAAGTTGCATTAAGCTACATAAGCATTGTAACACCTATGTTCTATCAATTCATTCTTGTTAGGTAAAGTATTGTAAACCATTCTCACTGATTTTACAACTGTTTTCCTTCGTCCAAAGTTCACAGTGGGTTTTTGTCACAACTCAGACAATGAATAAACAATGCAATTGGACGTAGGCTCGGGAATCCATTTTACAATTAGTCTTCATGTTTGAAAGAAAAATCAAGTCATTGAAAGGGAATAATGATTTAATCAATATGGTTTATTGGAAGATCGGTTAAAAGTAAACAGATTGCAATATAGGCTTGTAAATTACTAAGAATCCTCAAGAACTCTCGGGACATCATTCGAGAGATAACAGATTTGTGAAACGTAGATGTGAAATTTGTATTCTGAATTCTAATGAGCATTGAAAATACAAGTATACACCTACTCTAGTTAGGCTAGTTATGTGTTTAAAAACACACACCAACAAGGTACCATACTCGTATAACATTTCACTAGACCTACTCCCAACACCGACTTCTTGTTTCTTTTTCACACCTCACCCGTATTGGACAAACTTCTGGCTACACTGGTGGATGAGCGGGCATCGGTCGTCATTTCTTATCTAGTCTAATGGAAGCTTTTCAGATGTCTGGTCAATTGTCCGGTTGCAGAGTGACCAGTTCCTAAGTTGAAGTGGCGCGTCGCGTCTGAATCTGTCCACTTAGATGGTTTTCCTATCAGGCAAAGATGTCGGACTGTTCAAAAGTGATGGAGAGGCTGAGGAGAAGATTTCTTCTTCTAGTCTCGTGTCAAACAACACTTCATATTTATTAAGTTTTCGTCTCGTGAATCGGCGTGGTCGCCTCACTTCTCGCCAGTCTTGTCAACAAGGTGTTTCACTTGTCATTCGGGTAATTTAAAACTCAGTTTATGGTTGGGTTTTTTTGTGTCTTTTTTACTTTTCTATCGATGTGTTTCTATTCGTCTATCCTTTTTATCTTCCCCCTCTAATTCTGTCATTTTCTCCTTTGGTTACTCTCTATCACTCTCTCTCTCTCTCTCTCTCTCTCTCTCTCTCTCTCTCTCTCTCTCTCTCTCTCATAATCTCTTTCTCTCTTTCCCTCTCTTCTTCCCTCTCATTCAGTCATTTTTCTCCATCTCTCTCTATTACTTTGTCTCTCTTTCTCTCACTCCCTCTTTCTCTTCCTCCCACTCATTCTGTCATGTTTCTACTATTTCTCTATCACTTTCACCCTCTCTGTCTCTCTCTTTTGGTCCCCAAGCTCTCTCCTCCTATCTCTCTCTTTGTCTGCCAGTTTTTCAATTCGTCTTTCCCTCTCTCTTTCTCTCTGTCTCTCTCTCTTTGTTGTTTGCTTTCTCTATTTCATCGTACGTCTTTCTATCTGTATGTCTCCTCATTTCTCTTTCTCTCTCTCCCCACCTCTCTCTCTCTCTCTCTCTCTCTCTCTCTCTCTCTCTCTCTGATGTTGCTTTATTTTCTCTCAATCTCTATCTCAATCCATCTCTCTCTCACACATACACACCCTCTCTCTGTCCACCTGCATCCCCCTCTATTGGGGGGGTCACAGCTGTGATTGGTGACGTCATTGTAGGTCTATAGGTCTGTTGATGTCTGACTGTTACTATATGTACCTGTCTCTGTGTGTGTGTGTGTGCGCACACGCGTGCCGACTGTATGTACGGCCATATTTGTAACAAAGGCGCGTGAGAAAGTTCGTGTGAAAATTTGATTATGTATGCGTGTGTGGGTACACCTGCGACACTTTCTAATTTTAAAATAACGTGAATGCTGCCGGAAACAAATTAAGGGACCAGTGTAGCATGAACTTACATTGTAGATTAGATTCGCTCTAAAAAAAATGTTATGAAGAGGTAACAATTTTCTTAGACTTAATAGCCCCATAGATAAATATATAAATATGAAAAGGCTCGGATAGATAGATAAATAGATAGATAGATGTGAAAAGGCTTGTATAGATAGATGGATGTGAAAAGGCTTGGATAGATAAATAGATGTTAAAACTTCGGATAGATAGATAGATAGATAAATAGATGTGAAAAGGCTTGGATAGATAGATGGATGTGAAAAGGCTTGGATAGATAGATGGATGTGAAAAGGCTTGGATAGATAAATAGATGTGAAAAGGCTTGGATAGATAGATGGATAAATAGATGTGAAAAAGCTTGGATAGATAGATAGATAAATAGATGTGAAAAGGCTTGGATAGATAGATGGATGTGAAAAGGCTTGGATAGATAAATAGATGTGAAAAGGCTTGGATAGATAGATAGGTAAATAGATGTGAAAAGGCTTGGATAGATAGATGGATGTGAAAAGGCTTGGATAGATAGATGGATGTGAAAAGGCTTGGATAGATAAATAGATGTGAAAAGGCTTGGATAGATAGATAGATGTGAAAAGTCTTGGGTAGATAGATAGATAGATAGATAAATAGATGTGAAAAGGCTTGGATAGATGGATGGATAGATAGATGTGAAAAGGCTTGGATAGATAGATGGATGTGAAAAGGTTTGGATAGATAAATAGATGTTAAAACTTCGGATAGATAGATAGATAGATAAATAGATGTGAAAAGGCTTGGATAGATAGATGGATGTGAAAAGGCTTGGATAGATAAATAGATGTGAAAAGGCTTGGATAGATAGATAGGTAAATAGATGTGAAAAGGCTTGGATAGATAAATAGATGTGAAAAGGCTTGGATAGATAGATAGATGTGAAAAGGTTTGGATAGATAGATGGATATGAACAGACCAGGTTGATAGATAGATAGATAGATGAAATCACTTTAAAACATGGGGAATTTAGGTTGATTGTTTCTAATACCATAGAGAGACAGAAAGAGAGAGAGAGAGAAAAGGGCAACCTTGGCTAGAAAGAGAGAGAAATACAGTGAGAGAGACCAATAGGGACAGAAACGGAGTTATAGAGGGGGGAAGGTGAAGGGAGGTGGGAATAACGGCTGATGGCGAAGGAGAGAGGGATAAGCCGAAAAAAGAGAGAGTTCATTGAGAAAAGAGAGGAGGAAAAAAAAAGAAGAAAAACATTTATACCCCTTAAACTCAGTTCACAGCTCTTTGGTAGAAAAGGAAATTGTGCTGCGCCAATCTCACAAGGGAAAAACTGTCTTTTCACAAGATCAGGAAAGTTTGGGTCTGGATCTAGCACTGGCTATACAGCGTTTTTATTATCTGGTTTCATTCATACCCTGTCGTTCTCAGTTTCCGACTTAAGATAAACAAGTAGAAGCTCCATTATATTAAGATCTTTCTTTTATCAATGAAAGAAAGGAATGGTTTATAGTTATCTAAACAATCACTCCGGATCGGAGAGTTTATTTACTTTATTGTAGGATACATTGTTACATATACCAGGGGAAGCGCTCTCCTCTTTGAATAATGATGTATAGCAAGCTGTGTTACTTAGAAACATTTATCATAAATACATTTTCTTGATTTCATTGTGCTTGGTGGGTTGAATCTATACAGATGCTTGCTCTCTTATATTAAGATACAAAATGAAAGGTAATATGTATTTGTAATTTAATAAGGCCAACAGCAGACTGGTGCAATATTGATTTGATGTTATTGATATTTATAGCAAGTTTCAGTAGTGTGGATCGAAAAGTCGTTTATATGGAATTCATGAATCGAAAAGTTCCTGAACCCGGAAGTAATACACAGTTAGGTTATATATATATATATATATATATATATATATATATATATATATATAGATAGATAGATAGATAGATAGATAGATCAAAACTTTTCCAAGATTTTGTTTTTCTTTTTAATCAAGTTTGATTCATCGAAGATTTGTTTTGTCTTGAGAGAGGAGGAAACTGTATTCGTGAGATCGACCGAAAACAATTAATAGTTTTGCAGAAGAAAGAATCTGTGAGATTCTTATCAGGAAGGCTAAGCCACTGAATTGTATCATTTCGATTCTTTTCATCCATGAACCTCATTGTTTCTGAGGTCTTTGAGAGGAAACGCTGCCAAATGTTCGAGATGCTGGGCATATGCCAATTGTGGAATTGTCATTTATCAGGATTTAAACTCATTAATCAGATATCAGAATATTCATGCTAAAGAACACTTGTCAGCGATTAGCGATTGTTCCCAAGCTCTCAACAAAGAACATTAGCGATATTCATCTAAGATTGATCAGTTAGCACCCTTTTTCTTTATGTGTGTCATTTGGCGCCAAAATCGAAACATGTGACTCGAGTCCCACAAACTTCTGCGATATCTAGAGGATATCAGCACAATCAATCGCAGATTCTGATCATTCGTAATCAAGTGCTCGACTCTCCTACTGTTGGGTAAAGATGAAGTGTTAAACCAGCACCACTTGATATTGATCCAGTGTTGGTTTAATTCAATTTGGTATTGATCGGTTTTAATTCGACTCGACCCCGATCATAGTTGCAACAGATGGTAGCTATGTATTTCTTCGAAGACATTAGGACAGGAAAGGACGTGGGAGGTCTGAGATGTTAGACTCTCTAAGTAATGGTCAATAAAGCGTCATCTACCTCCAGCTACTGGCTGCTGGCTATAGTCAGGCTGCGGTATAATTAATTCAATAAACTTAACAATGTCTTGTAGCTTACAATGGTCGAATAAAGACTGATCACTCTGTGTGACTTGCTAATTTCACACATTCTGTAATGAAGTATTCCTGCTCCTTCATAATTTAAAATACCTGTCGAATTTAGCGATCGCTTCCACGGTCAAGTTCCAAGTCCATTTGTCTCTACTTTATGCTTATGGTTACGGTGTGTGAATATAACACGTAATTATGTTAAGATTCAGTCTTGACGCCCATTTCCAGCGTAGCCAATTTAGAGACTTCTAAGTTCGAAAATTAAAAAAAAAATACATAAAATGGCAACAGTGGGCTTTCAAATTCGGAAGAAAATTAAATTTGTTCCTTCTTCTCACTTTCTCTCTCTCTCTCTCTCTCTCTCTCTCTCTCTCTTTAGCTTTCCATATTCTCTTTCTCTGTTTATATCCCTTTCTCTCTTGTTGATTGATGACGTCAGGATAGAATAGGTCTCTCTCTCTCTCTCTCTCTCTCTCTTTCCCCTTCTCTCTCAATCCACCATTTCAAACGTTTAACTTTTCAGTCTTGACTTAAATTCGGAGTCATGTTTTCAGGTGAGGAAAATGAAGTCATAGCTCAGAAGGAGTTTGACTAAAAAGCAACGCCTGAATTGGCAACTCTGGACTCGCAAATTCAAAAAAAATAGCTAAAAAAATAGCTAAATTGAAAACGATGTTTCACGTTACCGCGTTATTGTGTTACCCTGATCGTACTGCTGTTGTGTGTCGAATTCATACATCCTCTTGTCATCTAAATTATATTGTTGTAATCCTCGCTTGTCATTGTAGTATATATTTGGGACCTTGTTGCTCTTTTGTCGCAATAATAACAAAGAACTTCTGGTTACCTGAACTGTAACTCCAGTTCACTGCGTGTTGCTCATGAACGACTTTGTTTTCACTCCTGTTCATAATGACATCGACCTCTAGTTCCCATGCAATGCCCAGTTCAAATGTGTGACTTCGCACAAAAGCAAGAACTGAAGCTCAAGGTGAGATTAAAAACTCAAGGCTCATCAACGACTCGATTGTATCCCTCTATTTATAAACTTGACACTTTGTCGAATAAGAGATGGTAGGGGTTGACGTCGAGAGTAGTAATGAAAGTACCTAACACCTCCCTCTTTTTAGAGGAATTCCCTTTATCTATTTATCCTACATGAATTAAATATTGTTGTTTCTTTCGAAGGTATCGAGCAGTTTCTATTCTTTAGGAGGTATTTTCCAGGAGAATAGGTACAGCCGATAAAAGGGGCTTTAGACAGGAATAAAAACCATCACTTCAAAGGCGTCTACTGTCTATGGTAGTAATGACGCCAGGTGGAGAGGAACAAGAGCACGTAGTTTTCCTTAGAGTCAACTGATTTTCATATTTGTAAAATATTCCGAGTGTATTATTTTCATTAAAAATTGTTGATGGCCTTATATAAATACAAAATTGCCGAATTTGCCTTCTATTATTACATTGGGCATAGATGGCATAGGATCTCTTCCTCCCTTGCAAAGTCTTTTTAATATAAGACAGACAAACCAACCGACCGGAATGCGTCTAATAGAGATGTGTGAATACATCTAACAGTTCTTTGTGAAACTGTTGATGTAACCACTTTTATATTCTTGATGGAACAACAAGGCAAAAACGATGTATAAAAAAATATCTTTCCTTTATTCTTTGTATCAACTGAGAAACACTTATTTTGAAAAAACACAAAAGGATACCGGTGTAAGGCTCTAGAACTACACATTGGATAATTACAATAGCATAGCAAGGGGAAAATCTGTTAAACTTTCTGGATATTAAGTAGTCGGCCATGTAAATGTTTACACTCATGGCGGATTGTTCAGGGGGCAATTGTCTGGAGTCATTTATCTGGGAGGCAGTTGTCCGATGAGATAAATTGTTTCAATAGCAGTTGTCCTAATACATAGTAAAACAGTAAGGGGGCGAGTTTGTTCTTATCCACTGCCATAGAGATATTTAGTAAACTTTGCAGACATAACTGTTTCTGTCTATAATCTCGAACTCAGTTCATCTTTTGAACACAAGCTTTTGGTCGTCATACTCTACGGCTTTCTTTGGGTGGTTGTCACGAGTAATGATGATCTGGAAAGCTGAGATAAAGCCTTACAGCACCTAGCTGAAGAAGGCTGTATGGTACAAGGACCAAAACTTTGCGTTCAGAAGATGAACCGAGATGAGGGTAACAGTTCGAAAGCCCCCGTACATAATGATCAGTTTTTATCGAACGAACTCGGACAGATACATTGTATAGTCTGACACAAGGCCTCATTACACGAGCTAATGATCTGTTGGACTAACTTACCATCGATCTATTTAAGCAAGACGCCCTACACGTCTTTTTTAAACCGAGCAACCTAAACTATGAATAAAAACTGACATTAGTCTGGGCTGCCATACTTTTGTAGGTTGAACATTAGTCATTCTCTCTTCGCTTGAATTCCTACTAACCAATATATTCAAGCAAGGTATCAGATTTTCGAATCAGTAATTCTATCCGAATTCGTAACATATTTATTTGTAATGTTTTCTCTCTTTTTTCCTTACGTACATCATAGCCTGATAATCGGCCATCATGTTTTTTAACAACAAATGAAAAAAAAAAAAGAATTGGCTCGGAAAAACTTTATTTACTTATTTTTCCTTTTTTTTCTGTTTTCTTCTTTCTTTTTTTTTCCTATTTTCTTCTTGCCTTTTTTTTTTTTCATATTTACTAAATTTTTTGTTGTTGTTTCTTTAGGTCTGTACTTTGTTGTTTTAGTCTCTTTCTTTCTATGGGCTATCCTTTCAGTATTTCTTTCTGCCTTTTTTTTTTTCGTCTTCCAATCTCTTTTTCTTTTTCTTGTTTTCTTTCTTTCTTTTTCCTCTCTTTCCATCTCTCTTTTTTCTTTCTCTTATTTTTGCTCATTTTTTCTTCCTCTCTCTCTTTTCTTTCCCTCTTTTTTTCTCTTTTCCTTCTTTCCTTCATCATTCCCTTTCTTCATTTTTCTTTCTTTTTCCTTTCCTCTATCTCTTTTTCATTTATTGCATTCTTCCTCTCTTTTACCTTTTCTGTCCTTCCCTATTTCCGTTCCATATTTTTGAGAGAATAATGTATAGTAAATATGAGCTGGTTTTCAGCTAGCATTCTTGAATACATTATCTCCCAAACTGTCACGCTACATAAATTCTTGTAAGTAAACATTTCCCAGAATCCCCTCTGTGGCTTTTTGCCCAAAAAAGGCGAAAAAAATTCCATTTACGATTATTATTGAAAAGGATACTCGCAGAATATTTCTATATCACAATATTTTATAAGTATGAAGATAAATAGACTTAAAGAAAGACTATTTGCTCCACCACCTCCACCCCTTCCATCCCCTCCACCCCTCCTCGTTGTTGTACTACTATCGAGGATGGTTATTGCATCGTTGAACTTATGGTTATTTTTTCGTATATTTTATATATATTCACTCATTATTGTTCACACAATATCTCCAAAAGTTCGCAAATAATACTCTGATTTCAATAACATTTTGTGGAAGGGAGGGCCATGGGTTGGGGAAGAATTGATTACATTTCAGAGCGGATCTAAGGAATTCGTTTGATTGAGAGATTAAGACGAGAATCCGATATTGAAGATCGAATCTAACTCAGATACTTCCCAAGAAGGATAACTATATATCAAGAGATTTTCATTTTGTTTTTAGTTATCGTACGGTGTTGGCAGATTTACGCGTTCTCAATCTTTCTAGTTCTATTTTAGTTTCTCGTTCGTCCTCTCTCCATCTTTGTACTTTCTTTCCGTCTTCAATTCTGTTTAACAAGCCTCAATACCATGTTTCTTACTTCGTTTTTTAGCTTTTTTTATACTTAGAATATCTCTCCTTTTTTTTAGTTTATCCGTTATTTGGGGGTATAAATTTCAAAGAGAGAACGATCCGTGTTTTGTGTTGTACGAATGTCTTCAACTGGAAGAAAAAGGTGTCAGGGCATATAAATAATGGAGAATTAGAGAATCAAATACACACAAAAAAAGATAAAATAAATGATTGAAAAAAAAACAAAAACCAAGCGATTCTCTGCAAGGGGCCAAAACATTTGTAAAAGTTCATTTACGGATCTTATTTTTCTGCAATCTGTTCGCCATATTGGAAACTGACACTTCAAAAAAAAACGTTGATAAAAAATGGATGCAGAAAAAGAATTATTTTGTTTCTGTTCTAACAAATAAAAACTGCGCAAAACTTTCAGAGAATGTCAATGTTATCTTGAGGTTTTCGGTTGTTTTTTTCGTTGATTTCCCTGGGAATTTTTTTGTGAATCTTGTTCGTGTGTTTAGGTAGAGAACTACTGTTTGTTTTGGGCTCTTTTTGTTGCTTTTTTACTTTTCATTCATGTTACATAAATAGATTGATTTATTCATTCATTTCTTGTGGCTCGAAGTTGCACCATTCCCGGGGGATCGGGGGCTTTAGTTTCCGTTATCAAACGCGGTGTGCAGATCGGTCTCCTCCTCAGGTTGATTAAAAGGATCTCCACGGAAGGTTCTCTACCCGATGTTCAGCTGCTTACGATACCTGGTATTACTAGACAGTCACCCATCTAAGTATTGACCAGGCCTAACATTGTTTAATTCCAGTGATCGTATGACTACCTGTATGTCAAATACGATTTGGCTGTATCACTTAAATGAGGAGAGTGGTACCTCGTCGTGGTGTAGAGGTTAGCAAACTGGCCCTTCAGATCTTTACCACTTATTAGTGAGTCTGATCTTCACTGTGCCAAATCTAAACTAATCTGAGTAAATGACCAAGTTAAAAATTGCGGTAAGCAAATCAAAAATTACGGCATGCAAATTAAAGACAACTAAAAGTGAATCAAAGACCACTGCGAGAACAAATACAGCGATCAGATTAATAAATACATGGGAAAAATACAGCAAGCAAATTAATAAATACATGGAAAAAATACAGCAAGCAAATTAATAAATACATGGGAAAAATACAGCAAGCAAATTAATAAATACACGGAAAAAATACAGCAAGCAAATTAATAAATGCATGGAAAAAATACAGCAAGCAAATTAATAAATACACGGAAAAAATACAGCAAGCAAATAGAAAAATACAAAGAGCAAATCTATAAGAACAGCACGAAAACTGAAACGATGAACATGAATAATCAAATAATTACATTCACTGCTTCAATCACTGAATTTTCTTTTTTTCACTTAAATTAATTGAAAGTTGTTTCTCGATGAAATTTATGAGCTTTCTAAGTCCCTACCAAAAGCTAGTGCCCATAATTTTTTAGTACGAACCCATCACCCATGATGTTTTCCACTAGCTTTGGAGAATGTATAGATAAATAAAAAGAGAGAAAAGCATTGGAAAGAGCATAGAGATAAAATTAAAATTATAACATAGCCAATGAATAGATAGTAAGATTTTTTAAGAGAATGTTATAGATCGAGGTCTCTTTAGCGTTTTTCACTCTTTGCCCCACCATAACAGCTCAGAAAATATCATGTCTCCTTTTATAGAAAGATATCACGAACCAAATTCTAGATAAAAAAATGTTAATTTATGAACTTTCAGGCTCTAACTATTTTTTCCTAATTTTTCTATTGTGTGATATTCAATAACAACAAGCCAGTTGACTATTTGCTTTTATACCTCGCAAAAATGTTGAGTCAAACATTAGTTACAATGAAAATCTATAGTATAATTCATAATTATTACTATTGTGTAACTAAGAGCTAACGTTATTGTATACAGCGGAAATAATCAGTTCAGCTTCAACAAGATGAAGTTTTCAAGCTACGGAACCATTTTCAGTCTTAACGCCTAAACTCCAAATTGCCCCATATGTATCCACATTGGCCCCTTGTGGGGCGTGCACTCAACCTTTTGAATTACCTGTATATCTTAATCATCTTTACCTTTGTTTTGATTTTTCTAATGTTAGTGTTTTTGTTTGTTTTTTTTCTTTTTCTTTCCCAGGACTCAGTGGTCTGGTTGACTCCATGACAAAGTCGGCCAGCTTGGGTGGTCAGCAAGTCCTCAACTGCCACGTCCTCTTTCCGGGGGGTCAGACCAAGCCTCATGTGGTCCAGTGGAACAAAGCGGGCCTAGAACAGCCCGTCTATATGCGTTACCACAATTACCCACCCCAGATCAACCCAAGATTCAAAGGCCGGCTCAAGATAATCCGAGGCACTTCTTTGGAGATCAGTCACATTCGCACACAGGATGAAGGCTGGTATGAATGTAAAGTCACCTACTTGGATCGAGAGAGAGACAACGGGAATGGGACATGGGTATACCTCAATGTTAACAGTAAGTAAAAAAAAAGTTTGTTATTTCTTAAACCAAACCCCTCTTTTTTTTATATATGTTAACCCACTGCTCCTTAAACTATTCCATTCAACCTTGAGTTTTCATCCTAACACTTTATTCCCCCACGAATATTTTCATCTTATTTGGTATCACGAACAATCACTTTATTGAACTGCGTAACTGCTACCACCGAATAAATTGATGTCACGATATCATTTGGAATTCACGAATAGAGTTGAAAGAAAAGACAGATGGACTGGATGTTTATAGGAAGAATATACGTTGATAAATGAGAAGCGTATGAAGAAAGATAAAAGAAACAGAGGAATAAAGACATTCAATCTTGAGTTTCGTTCATTTGTTTACTTCATTCGATTTGCAACTCATGAATAAAGCATTAAAAATGTCATATTGATCTTTATTCCTTGGTGGCTGTCTCCAATTAAACTGTGGAACTCTCAAGGGTTCAGTTATTGTTGTTTCTAATTAAACCGTGGAATTTCCACGGTTTACTGCTCCTATAAAGAAAGCTTGGAGTGACAAACAATAACACAGGAAAATTATTTGAATTTTCCTAGTTTACATAAAGTTAACAAACAACAGCCTTAGTATATAGAAATATAAATATCTAAGCAAATTAAATCATTCAACATTCATGTTTTATTCGCCCTGCTTTTACCAAAATGATTTTATTCACCCGTGGGTGAATAATTCACCAGTTTAAGAAGCACTGTCTTAACCCTTTCAAAACTCCTGATATGTATAGGTTCAGTTGATTACTTTTAGAAGTCAACTGAGATGTATATGTCCCGAAAAACGAAGTAAATGGGATTTTTCCCGCCTTTTACAACTATTGGCAATGATGTCATCATAGTATGAAACGCGTATAGAGATTAGTTCGCATTCCATGACTGAACTGGGAACAGATGTTGTAGATGAAGTTATCCGCTAATTGCTTGTTTTGATTAAATAATAAAAGAGTAGTTTCCTTTGATCACTGAATAAAATTAAGAGGTTTCTAGCCCTTCCCTTTGTTTATATACCTAAACAATTAGACATTAGGCTCCTCAATTGGTTAGTCTTGGAAGGATTAATCGACAAATGATCGAAATTAGTCCGAAAAAAGTTTTGAAAGTAATCAATACTTATCTATTATCATGAACCAAAACTGCCACCAAAGCTGTCAATACAGGTTTCTACAGTTTTCAATTAAAGCTGTCTGGCTAACTGGTCATATATATGTATATATATATATATATATATATATGTGTGTGTGTGTGTGTATGGCATCCAGGCTGCTCCGATGGAGCTAGAGGGTTGAGACTTCAAGCATTTACTCAGTTCAATTCCAGAGAGAAGGGGAAATTTGCAATATAAGTTTATGCCAAATTAGTCCGTTAGTTTGTGTCCAGCGACATTCACACTTGTTTCTTTGGGGGGGTTGGGTTGTTTTGGGGGTTTTTTTTGTTTCATTATTCGGACATTTTTAGTGAGCATTACCTAACAGAAGGCGAGTGAAGTAACTTATTAATTTTCAAATCTTTTAGTTGATCATCTCCAACACAGCATGCTGCCAAAAGATGGTTTCTGTTGAGTGATCAAATAGATTGGGGGGGGGGGTATCAAGAACATCAATTATCTATAAGATTGGTTTTCGGTGTTACTTTTTGTCCACTCTTTTCTTTTTCATATTCGTTCTTTCCTATAGTTTTATGTTTCAACCCATATCCATACCCAATGTTTTTTTTCTCCAATATGAATTGAAAAATACATGCACTGTATCTGATTATGGACTTAATTATTGATGGGAAAAAAAGAAGAGAATAACGTTCCTCGTTCATGGGAAACTCTCGAGAGCTCCTGCATGCTCTGTTTGTTTTTTTAAAGCTATGTATTGTATGCAATGTAATGCTCTGCATATTTTTCGATGATTCGAGCTCTTCTGGAAGTTTTTAAGTGCTGCTGGTCTTGCTCTCCACTGTCTTCTTTTTAAAACCATCATAATCGGTAACTGATGGTTGACCACTTCTGGGGGTTATTTCAAAGGAAACTTTCTGGGTAGTTTTTGGCAGTACAGATATTGTTTCATTTCCTTCCACTTCCGGAACTATTTGAGTAGCTTCAGTCGCATAGACGTCCATTTTGAAAATAATGCTTCAAAATTGTAAAATTCTTGTATGCGTCATCATAACCTCAAAAAAACAAAAAAGTCCAGCTGATTAGTATTGATGATAACATAATACATATATCATTAGTACTGATAATACAATGGATCCATAGATAGTATTTCAAGTGTACGTGCCAAGCTTTGGATTAAAGTCTGTAGAAATGAAAATACTTTTGATACAAACCGATATGTTCCCAATAACATAGATCATATTTTAGTCGTCATTATGAGTTAACCTTTAGTTGGTAATTTTGCCATGAAGAACTTTTCAACGCTTATTGAAGTATATTTCTTATTATGCCTACGTATAAACAAAGTTTAATTTGTAAATATAATCCCAAAAGCCATTACGTTCCAAGTAACACTGCATAACACTACTGTAAAGCAATAAAGAGAAATTTGAGCGCTTTTATATCAGAACCCACCCTTGAGACTATATTATCACAATTGCACGGTTTACAATCCAGACTGTTTTTGTCGTTAAGTTATTGGTGTTTACAAAAGTGACTTTCAGTCGAAATTTTGTGGCTTGGCTTCGGAAATAAAATGAATTATCTAAGATAAGCAATTGCAGAAGAATAAGATTTAAGTTATGTGGAATGTTTTTCAATACCCATGGTACAATAAAACAAAGGTAAGTTGACAGGTATCAGTTTTGCCTGAGATGATTCTTGAGTTTGATTCCATTACTTTCATGCCACACCAGGCTCTTAACCTGTTCGACGCCACGGAATTATTTCAACTTTATAACTGTCGATAAATCCGTGCAGTAATTTTTTTGATACTATTCACCTACAACTCAATTTTTATTCCTTTTTATCACAACTGAACATGGGTTGTTTTCTGTAGTTCAGTGGTAAGAGCAGCCGGGTGTTAACTGAGTCACCCTCCGGTTTGTGAATTCGATTTCCACTGGGGACATGTTCTTTATTCTGGTTCGCGCTGTTAATTCATTTTTTCGCCGTCGGAGGAAAACTGGTCTGAGTTTAGTTGCGAGAAAAAGCCGTAAAAATTGGGATGATTGTAAATTGTTTTTTAAAAAAATGAGTTACGATTTACAATACATCTAAGCAAACAGGAGACAGTTTTAACAAAGCTTGTCTAAAATGGTGCTTCCACTTTTTGTGGACAATATTTTGTTTGTACTCTAGACTTCTATGTTTAATTCAAATTCCTTGCTTAAGGTCTTTTCACCAGCACCTTGACTCTGATAACATTGTTTTGTCATTGGGAACCGGGGTTATTTGCTTATCTGTAATAGTCTTTTCTTTTCCTATATCTGCAGATGTATCTATTGAATATTACCCTGACAAAGCACACAAAGATCTTACCAAAGATATAACTAGACACACACGCGTATACGGTCGTTAGTGCTGTTATTTTTGATGGAAAAAGCAATATTTATATATACATATATTCTTCTGACTTCATTTTTCAATCAATAATCTTGATCCCCTCTCTTTCCTTCTTTCTTTCTTTCTTTCTTTCTCTGTCTATATATGTGTGTGTGTGTGTGTGTGTGTGTATACAAATACATGTGTCTGACTTTATTTTTCTATCATAATAAATCCTGATCCCCTTCCTTTCTTTCTTCCTCCCTTCCTCTCTCTCTCTTCCTCCCTTCCTCTCTCTCTCTTCCTCCCTTCCTCTCTCTCTCTCTTCCTCCCTCCCTCTCTCTCCCTCCCTCTCTCTCTCTCTCTATCTCTCTCTCTCTCTATCTCTCTCTCTCTCTCTCTCTCTCTCTCTATATATATATATATATATATATATATATATATATATATCGGGTGGGTGTGCATACACAACAGAGGGGGAAGGCTGTTCATTCTATATTCTCTTATAGAAGTTGACCTTTCTTTTTAGTTCTTTCATGTCTCTGATATTTGGATCTGTTTTTCGTGCACTGAGGTCACTGACTCAAAGTGAACGGAAAATGCAGGTATGACAGCGCCATGCTTTTAAAGCCGAAAGACGATAAAACAAAATAACTAAAAATTAATAATTAACATACTAAAATTAAGCTTAACTTGAATCTTTTTGCAAATCTTTATTCCAATCTAAAATGGGTCACATCCCTTCCTTTTTTGAAAAAAAAAATTCCCGAAAATTCTTTCGGAATGGTTTTAGTTCTAGTTTTTTTCCACACGGATATCAATGCATGCTATTTTGATATTTGCAGAGTTTGCCATAACAATAATGTTTCGGCTTCCTGCTTCTTCTTATGGCTAATGGTTCAAGAATGATGGTCATTGATGATTTCTGTCTCTCTATATCTCTTCTTCTGCCTGTCTCTCTTTCTTTCTCCCTGTCCGACCTTTTCTCTCTTTTTTTACTCTCTCTCTCTCTTTTCTCTCTGTTTCTGTATATCTCTCTATAACTGCGCGTTTCTCTTTGTAATGTGCTTGTTTCTCTATCTTTGTATTGTGCTTGTTTTTCTCTCTCCCTCTCTCTCTCTCCCTGTCCCTCTCCCTCCTTCCCTCTCTCCCTCTGTCTCTCTCTTTCTCTCTCTCTCTCTCTCTCTCTGCACATCCGTCTACTCTGTGTCTTTGTCTAACTCTTTCTTTGTTTCCCGTGTATCTCTCTACCTGTCTCTCTTCGTCTCTCCGTGCCTCTCTCTCCTTGCATATCTCTCTCTCTCTGCATATCAATGTCTCTCTCCTCCTCTCTGTCTCTTTCTGTCGAAATGAATACAAAAAGATTATTTAAATAAGTAAACAGACAAATAAAAACCAAATAATCTTTGCTTTATTTCCTTGTAATCTCACTCCTGCCCTGAATACGAACGAATCGAAGAGACCAGATTTTTATTCGCGATGTTTTCCTTTGTGCCACTGAACAAAGCAACAAACAGCTTTTAAACAGAATATCAGTGGATGTAAAAATCGAACCATTACAACAAGAACCTCGCCTATATCTTGAAAATCTTCCATCCATTATGCTTGCATATCGACCCACGGAAAACACTCGTATAAACTGTCCATAATCTGGGAAAATATTCTCCTTATTTTCATTAACCCATATACACCAATAGCCCTTTAAAAAAATACCATAGAAAATATGTTTATGAAAGAAAATGGCTCAAATTATATACGAACTCTCTCAACATAAAACGCACGTTTTCAGGGGGGTACAAATAAATCTGCATTTCATGTTATTTAATTTACCCCACATTTTTAACTGTACTGTAGCGCTCGAAAAATTGGACTTTGGTCAAAGTTGGGTTAATGTGCTGATGACGGGAATTTCAGTCTTCAAATCATTCCGGTTCTAAGATTGAGCTTTTCCAACCAAAAGTTTGTCTTTAGTTCCAGTCCACACCGTTTATTTATTACCGTAGATTGATTGCCAGAGTGAAATGGTGATGCAACTCAGCTAAAAAAAATGAGATTAAATAAATTATTCGTGAAAAATAATCAATTATATAACAAGCTGGACCTATGGAAATTCCACAAGTGCTGACAATTAAGATGTCATCAATATTCTTCCATATATATTTCTGCTATTAAAGTATATAATTTCGGTAAAGTAATTTATAACCTATGGAATGTATCTGTATTGATTATGATAACCTACAAAGACAAATTAATCTAATACTGAACAAACGTAGCCACCAAATGTGGTAAGGATTCTATTACTTTTCTATGAGTGCATATGTTTTTGTGTTTACCTTTTCCTGTGTCCTTGCATTCTGGGCTACATTATTTTGTCTACAGACTTAAAATTTAGCCACAGTACTCCACTAAAACTCTTCTAAATTGTTTTTGTTTGTTTTTTATCTTCAGAAACCTCGTTTTTGATCTATTTTGGGCTCTATTCTTGCGGGTACATAAATAACATGTAGGTTCTTCAGGATCTAGATGTTTGTAGACGTTTTTTTAACTCTATTTTAGATGTGTTTTAGTAAAAATCGCTAGTGATTTCACAAATATGATTTATTCTGACCATATTTACTCTTTCGTGATTTTTTTTCACATGACTTCAAATTTGGACGATACAGCTGTTCAATTATTGACTGTGATGCCGAGTATCTGTTAATACTATAATTGATAACTTTTGCTTTCTGTCTATATTGAAGTAACGTACAATTAGTTTAACCTAATTTTCGGCTTAAGATTTGTCATATGAGGGGAAAGTAATGAACGACTGAAAGTCATTGAAAGGGCTGAGTTATTTTTGCTTCCATCGAAGTTAAGTGGCAATCTTACGTTCCTACCTTTGTTGATTACATTGGAGAAAAGGAGGGATGAAGTATGTGAAGAATATTTAAATTTCATTGCTGTAGGATACTATGCTCCAACTCAAGTGGACAGTATGGACAGTAATTGACTCTTGACCTCATTTACCTTGGCTTCAAAATTGGGGAGGGGGATCTGCTCAGGTCTGATTAGTCACTGATTAGAAACCGTCAAGTGATTGACCTCTATTAGCAACATGTCATGTTGGGGTGCTCAATCAACAAATTAAAAGAAAATGCATAAGTTACTTCACTGGCTGTTTTGTCGGATAGTGATCACTCGAGAGTCTGAATTTTCAAAAAATAAAAAGCAAGCATTGAACTCTGATGGGCACTGATTGAGGCACCAATTTAGCATAATTTTGCTTTGTAAACCTACCCCCACTAAGATCTCCAGGGAGGGGAACTTTAAATAAAAAAATTTACATAATAAGGAGTAAATGTCTATGTTTTCACCCCTATAGCTCAATTGGTGCAGCCTGTACATACATAGTAGGCCAAACCAATTTGAAATCAGGAAAGAATCTATATTGATATTGACTATGTTGTGGTTCCTGGTTTCTAAAAAACGTTGCTGTCGTCCATACAAACAAGCAGAATGTTATACGTATACAGGCTCGCAATCACAGTTAATAATTGATAAACTGTTGCGTTAAAATTTGGAGTCATGTAAGAAATTCGATCGAAGAATGAATATGGTCAGAATAAATTGGTGGGTTCCTCTGTAAAACATCTAAAATACAGAAAAAAAACAACTAGAAACATCTAGATTCTGGTGAATCTAATAAACCCTTCAGAGTTGGGCCAAAAAATGAATTTTAAAAAGATTCTTTTTTTTCTTTTTTCTTTTTTTTCTTTTTTTTTTTTTGAAAAAATGAAAAAAGAATGGGTCTTTTGAAATACTTGTGCCAATTGCCCAATCTGCAGACAAAACGATATGGCCAGGAATGCTGGGATGTACGAACAAAACAAACATGCACAAAAAAAAAAGATAGAACCGTTCACCATCTTTGATGACGACGGTTGTTCGATATATAGGTCACTTTTCTCGTTCCATAAATTTTCTAAATTATCTATTTACATATCCATACTCCCAGCCTGAACAAAATACCGATTGATCCTTGTCAACGAAACGGAACTGAATAAAGCAGAATTCGATCTGTTTCATGTAAATAACGATATGTTGTAGATGTCACAGCCGTTTGGATAGATCCCGTTCTATATTAATGAGACGAACTTTGTATTTTCACGTGACAGCCCTAATCTCACAAGACTTGTCTTCACGTACGAATCGTGACATCTTGATCCTTCCGGTGGAATTCCCAGTTGACGACCGGAAATAAGATATGTGCAATTAAAAACAAATCTATGACATTATTCCGCCTGTCCCGACCAGCTTTTGAATGTTACGCTTTCAGTGGTAAACATAAGGGAATGGTTCCATACTTTAATAAGCGGGTAGGAAGAAAGAGGACAGAAATAAATTTGTGTTGTTCAGTGAGAGGGTAGGAAGAGAGAGGACGGAAAAGAGAGTTTGTTGTTTAGTAAGAGGGTGGGGAGTGAACGGACAGAAAAGGGTCAGGTGGTCCAATGAAAGAGAGTAGTAAGACAGATTGTGGAAGAGAAAGTTGGGTATTTTGATAAGAAGGTAGGAACAGAGAGTGGAGAAAAGTAGTTAGGTAGTTTTCTGAGGGGTCAGTAGATTTTTGTATAGAGAAATAATCGATGGTTTTGAAACACTTTGACAAGAACAAAGATGGGGAACAAAGATCAGAAGTGACAAGGGAGAGAATGAGAAAATATTGGCAAAGATGAAACAAGAGTAGAAGAATTAAATATCGGATAATCTTCGTTGTCAACCATCTT
>OY735221.1:10100221-10177721 GCA_963457665.1 Thysanoteuthis rhombus
CATCTAGACGACACAAAATACATCTATTTTAAGATGAAAAAAAACATCAGAGCTGGTAATATTGGACAAGGGACCTAACTCTTCAACGTTTAAATGGGCAACACTGAGTCCCCCACAATCTATATACAGCTAAAATTTCCATTCTGAGAGTTGAAAAAGTTTAAACATCATTATCATCATCATCAGTCTTTGGGCATAGACCTTCTCCAGGATTCGCCACGATTCTCTATCATGGGCGTCGCAGAGCCAGTATTTCCTGAATTTGTCTAGTTCATCTCTCCATTTGTGTTCTATCAGCCTCAGTTTCTCATGTGATCTCTGGGGATCCATGTTGTGAGTCGTGATGTCCATCATTATGATAAATGATAAAAGCCCAACATGAAACTAATTCTTTTATTCCCTGGGGAAATAATTAAGGCAGTGCCCGTTCCAAGGATGGATACTTGGAGGGGTTGGTGTGTGGTGCAGCCTACCATAATATTCAAGTAAAATGATTTTCTGTCCGTTTTACGAAACTATGACTTTGAAATATTTCGGTATTTCACTTCAGTGTTAATGATTTAGATATTTTATATCTAGATTTAGATAATCCTGAAGAGCGGAAGTCAACAGAGATATTTGACAGAAAATATCGAGGAAGATCTATTCATCTTTATTTTTTATCAAATTTCTAGAGAACGGCTGATTAAAAAAACTTCGCACTCGACACTGCACTGCCTAGCATTCTGCCTGATACATCTAGCAAATGTCAACTTCGTACAGTGGCCAATTGTCAAATAATGACAGTGCACGCACACATAGACAGACACAAGCAGAGATTTCTTCAATTACAGTTGGATTAAAAATTCTAAACGAAAAACCAATTCGTTTTGATCAGATAGCCAGAACACTTTCATCCTAGCTAAACATTTGAACAGAAGATATAGACGTATACCACACTATAGGAAACCTTCTTATACAATGAACAGTGTGAATTTTTCTGTTTACCCCCATCCCCGTAACAATTGACTCTTCCTCATAAAAGAAACAATTCTGCTGATAAAGATTATATCTCCCACTCACAATTTGAAGCAATCAACTCTTTCATCGGAACCAGTTTAGTAGTCTCTTTTCTTGAAAAAAATTCATTACTTTGAAATATATAATTATAAATTGGGTTATATAATAGAGAAACTCTCATTTAGAATGATCTCCTGTCGTTACACAGTTGATGTATCACTTAGCCTAGACAGCGTAAATAGAATATATAATTGAATAGAATGTGGTTGCTACAGCTGCTCTCTTTAATTGTTTATTCTATTTACGTTGTCTAGGCCAAGTGATACGTAAACCATGTAATGACGGGAGATTATTCCAAATAAGAGTTTCAATATGATATAGCGCAATTTATAATCATTCTTTTGGATTATATATATATATATATATATATATATATATATATATATATATATATATATATATATATATATCCATTCAGGAAATTAATGCCTTATGAATTGCGTACTAACGCTACTGGGGGTTACGCAGATTTGGATAGACGAGAAGAAAACAAAATAATCCCATTGTGTGGACGGCTATGAAGATCAAGGCAAAAGAGGAAGGGGTATTTTTGTCTTTTTGGATATATGCCTGCAATTATTGTGGTGCGTCTTATAAGTCGTAAAATAAAGTATTTTCGGAATCGGTTTTTGTCATCACAAAAATGAAGATTATATCTTTTACAAATAAATGTTAAAGGTGATAATTGTCAAAAGTTGATTCAATTTTTCCCTGTAAAGATAATCCTCATTTAATTTAGGGGAAAGAACTCTTTGTCTATAACGCCAAGTTAGACCGAACCGATGTATAAGATTAACATTTTGCAACTGCGATTTGAAATCACAACCATATGTTTGGAAGGCGGCTCTCTCACTAATCGAGACAGACAAGTCTTATAAGCATTTGTTTATCATATCTACAATACCAAAGTTGCAGTTACCAACTTCAGTCGGAATAGAAGTATTGGCCCTGCAGTAGACAGGCTTGATTTTGGCTGACATTTCCTTTATCTGAACTTTAGATGCGAGTTCGCGTCTCGCCTAGAATTCATTAGTTATTTCTGATATCCATAGAAAAATGGTCTGGGTTGTTGAAATTGTAACCAACTGAAATACGGTCTACTCGCGTTTGATACAGCTGTTTTCGTAAGATCTTTGAAGTTGAGCGACGTCAAGCCTGGTCATTTCCCAGATGGGTGACCGTCTGGGAATATCAGATGCCGTATGTAGCAACAAGATTGTTATACAGCCGTCTTAGCCTAAACTCAGTTGCTGATTGAAAGAGCATCTTGCCAAGCTAGGACGGGTCTATCTCCTTTCTCAGGCAATACGCTGCTCCTTGGAGAAAACATAACAGTGAGTTATTCTAAGAGATGCTGTATTCGTGTCGAGTAGTAGCCATTAAAAGCAACAGAAATCTAAGTTGAAAATTGTCTAGTCAACTATCAATAATGGTTGACAATACTTTAGCTATATAACAAGAACTGTAAGTTCCACGATCCATAGTTATAGTCGTAGGGGGAAAGAGTGCAAGTAGTTCCCCTTTATTTGAGGTAATAAATCATAATACTTGTAAAATATTGCAAGATGAAAATACTCTGTGGGTATTATTTTCAATAAAAATCAGTAATAGGAATTTGGGGCCATTAGGGACTCTTTTAAATACAAAAATGCCGTAGTCGTAAATTCTATTATGACAGCATATCAGTTGGTTCTTCAGTGATGTCACACCTTTGAAGACATCACACCTCATCCTCCCTTTCTATTTCTGTTATTTAATGTAACTGGCACCAACTGACAAACCGATCGAACGAACGATCGAAAAGCATCTTATTGAGATTCGCAGACATATCTGAAATTCAAAATGATATTACTGCAAGTGAGTTATCTATTTATTACATCAGCGTGAAATTCCTATCTCCTTCTTGTAAATACCACTCTAAATTCTGAACAACACGATATTTAGTAGTTATTGTTTTACATTTTTGTGGCTTTTTTTCATCACTAGATTGCTATATGACAGTGTTTTAATTTGGGGAATATATTTTTTGCCAAAGGTCGCAATATCAGGTTTTGTCATTTTTTATCATCCATACTTGAACTGTTACATGAAATGCCCGTAAATCTGAGCGTCAAGGAAAACCGACTCAATACCAACTCGAACTTTGAAATGGGGTGATAAGCACCAGACAACCTCCGTAAACAGATGCATTTTTCATTATTTTCAGTAAAAAGTTGGTTGTTTTTTTTCCAAAATCCAATTACGTAATCATTAGATTAATTTTCGTTTTCTATCGACAGATTTCAATCATGGCGTATTCTATTTCAATTTTTGATAAATTGACATCAATATCAATCAGTAGTCTTGGCCCTGCTTCAAGTATGCAGAATATTTTTTTCACGATTAATATCATGCTAATTTCTTGCAATTAAAACCAAATTTAAAACTCCGAAGAAGTTATTTGAATCATTGCAATACGTTTGAAGAATTTCTTTTAAGAGGTTCTGTTATCAGATTTTTACCTAACAATAACAACAACAGAAATTTGGTCGCACACTTTATTGATTAACAATTTCATGTACAGAGACACTTAAAACAATCAGAAACCCTCTTCCAGTGCACCAAAGTAATTTTTATGCCATTTTATTCATTTGTGTTGTATGTGAGATATGAAAAGTGTATCTGGTCTGCACTCTTAAGTATGAACAAAAACATAGCGTGATGTTTCTTGTGCATTACAAAGCAACGGACACTGGCTTCCATATATATATATATATATATATATATATATATATATATATATATATATATATATATATATATACACGAACTATTCAGACACATTATGGGGTTATATATGCAAAATATGAGCGGTACATCTCGTCTACATTCTCAGATATGAACCAAAACGTAGCGTGACGTGTTTTGTACGTTACAAAGCAACGGACACTGGCTTTTATATTTATGTATAGATTTATTGATTGTGTTGTGGTTATTGTTGTTGCTTTTCTTTCTCTCCTGGTGTCGGCTGAATAGTCTGCCAAGTCAATGCCTTCGGGGGGAACATTGAAATCTTTCTTATTCTTGTAACCATCCAATTTTCTGCAATGCCGATGGCACTGTCCAGAAAGTGGTCTAAGAAAAAAGAAATCCGTATCAAAGTCCCATCAGCAAGAGAAACGGTAACAATAAAAACAGCAGTAAACGAGAAGCTTATAACAATCAGAGACGCTGTTGGAAGAACAGCAAAGGAAAGAGAAAGGTTCAGTTGGTGGCCTGCCTCGTGACTGAAATAGTTACGTACATCCCAACAATGCCAAAAGCCAGTGTACGAGCCACGATAAAATCCAGGATTCCGAATGCTGATTTTCAAGTAACAGGTAACAGGCTATCTATATTCGGGAGATAAGCATTGACAATTTTCCACCGTCTTAATCCCTTGATCTGTTTGGCCATGTGCTGTAATAAGCTCATAGTAAATATTCGGCCTGCTTCTTGATCGGAAAGATACGTATTTGCCACAAATGTCAGCGGCTGGTGTTCGAGCCGAGATAAAAGCCAACATTTTAAATGCAGATTTTTAGCAGGCACCAAAGTGAGCTGGCCATGCATATATAGAAGATATGCATAATACAATCTCTTTTTTTCTTAATCCTTCACTACATTCGACCTTGTGCCTTAAAAAGCTGATAGTAAATAACTGGATGATTCTCAGTTTGAGGGTTAATCTTTTGGTTAGGTTCCATATTCAAGCTCCTTACGTGACTATAGGTTGTGCACCCTTCTATTTAGGGTTAATGGGATTTTCTTGTTTTTGAAGAGCCTCCCCAACTAAAAGCTTACCAATTCAGAGTGATTCTTCGCTTGATTTCTTCATGGAGATTCGTTGTTCTACGTTGTTGCTGTGGCCCATTTTTTTCAGCTCGACATTTTCAATCCTGGTCGATGTGTCTTCGTTTGTTGTACAGAAGTCCATTTGGAAGACTACTTTCTTGCTCCTTTCATTTTGTTCATGTAGCATTCTTAGGGAGTCATGAAGGCTATCAGCTAAAAGGACGAAGTTATTAGCAACTTGTGGTCGCCATCTAGCTTAGGTTTTCCTCCACATTTGCTTATGCCATACTACACAGCGCAGTTGGAGAAAATTGTAGTAGTATAACAAAGGAACTGATGTACGATTAGTTTATGTAGTTAGATATCCAGTGATAGTAAGAAAAAGGTAACTTTTAACATAAATGGACTGTTTTGTGGCTGAGATAGCCACTTATTTTCCACTGGCAATTGGGAAATTAGCGCAGCACAATCTTCAGTTCTATTCACGATTTACTAAACTTGGTAAACATTGAGAGGGAAAGTAGACCTGCCTTGTGGTTGAGATAGTTGCATATCTACCATTACTACCAAAGATCAGGAGGTACGATCTGCGTGGCGACAACGGCGTGGGCAATGGAATCGGCGACATGATTTCAAACTCTGATCTGGGCTGTTTATGCTCACTTCGCACAAATGTCCTTGAGAGTGGCATTAATCCATCTTGTCTCAACCCTGGGTAAAATAGCAGGCGAAACAGGGTTCTCTAGCCTTGGGGAGGTAACCAGTTCAGGAGAAGGATAACTGATACAAAAACAGGGTTTGGAGCTCCTTTAAGGAAATTCGATGTCGAATTAGACGCCAGATGTCAGACATTGCTCTCAGCTTTCCTCTGGACTATACCAGCAAGGTTGAGAGTGAGATTTTCTGATGACTGGGCATTGGAGTGGACTCCCGTTGTCCGTAAAGACAGAACGGAGTCCATTCAGTTCATTGGTCAGTGTTCGATCCCGGGACATCGAATGTTGATTTTGAAGGCTTGTAGGTCACACCCACTAGGAAGATCGGCGTAGTGCAATCTTATCTTCGTTCATCGGACATTATTCAAAGTCATATGACTAGCGAACTAAATAGTACAGGAAAGAAAGGATAATTGATTACCAGAAAATGCTACAAAAATGACAACATGACAAATGCTGGGTTGTAAAACACCGGAACTTTAAAAAAAATAAAAACAACTCATAGGGTAATTCATGAGAAATCGCCAAGAATATTGAGGAGATTGTTGGAGCTTTGAAAAAACTTGCTGTCGCTTGATCCCCTGTAAGTCACGTGATACTGTTGTTTTGGGGTTTTTTAAAATTCGATAATCATATAAACATAGGCTGCTGCAGGGTCAAACTCTGCTCAGCTTCTATTCCGACTGAAGATGATTTCTGCAATCTTTCTCTTGTATATATGATAAATAGAAAATTATAAAAATTTGCTTTTTGCACAACTGAATTGACAAAGGAAATAAAAGAAAACGTTAGTTTTGTCATGGGACATGATTATCAGGTTTTTGTTGGTTTTGGTAGCTACGGAGTGCTTTGAAAACGGAGTTGGCATTCTTAATGTTCCAAATTGTGGAAATGCACTGAATAAATAATAAGAAAAGGAACCAAAAGAGTAATAACCCTGTGAAGACAAAGAGGGAAGGAAAGGGGAGAATTAACACTTAAATGATTTAAAGAAACTTTTCTGTCTTTTCAGAAAACACTAACGTACCTAACTATGTTTCCCTAGCTGACCTGCCAGAGTAAAATTGGTAATCTCCTAGTTTAATCTAAGGGGAAAGCAGATCGCTAAAAGATCAGCTCTCTTCTATTCCCTAGTTAGTGTTTGTTTGAGAATGTTGAGAGTCCATTCTTTCCTTTCTTTTTGAAGTACGCGCTTTGAACTCTGTTTTTATAGTTGCACCTATGAAATTGTTGAATAATACACATGTACTTAGTACGATATTATCGGCGTAAAGTGTACTCATTTTCCCTCAAATGTATTGATTAATCGAAGAATGATAGTGAAAGGTCGAATTTGTTTTCCTCTTACTTCTGACTTTATCTCAAGTGCACATATTGAAATTCATAGGTAGCACCCTCACGCTGGCTATGGCTACAGTCGTCCCTGTCCGGGTACCACAAATCACAAGTTTTTTTGTTTTTTTGTCTCGTATGCGATAGTTGAAACAGACCTGAAGGCGACAAGCACTCGACAAGGGGCATCGTTCACTTCAACTAATGCTATTTTGCCAATGGTTAGGAAAGGGGAAATGGAGTCACACCATCTCCAAGGGCATTAGTATGAAGTGAACATAAACTGCCTCAGCTGGAGTTTAAATTCGATTCATCGTTCTGTTAACGACTCGACCATTCCATACACCGAGTGCATACATTCAGCTGTTAATTTGGGCACCACACGACGAACTGGTAGCCCCGTTCCCTATGGTTTTGTTCCAGACTAAGTTAACCCTTGTAAATACCCATGAGTGCTTATCGTGGTACAGTTTTCAGCAAGTTTGTCTTGCATACCAATTAGTGTTGTAAGTTCGATTCTCAACTGCTTAACAACCATGGCCCTGTGCCAGACTATACTGGGCTTTATAAATGATCCGATGAGCTGCTGAGGAATCATGGTTAGTGAGCGAATCAAGGAAACCTTTACTACAGTGCACTGAGTTCGATTCTCAATAGGTGCTCATGCTTCAGGGTTTGTGCAAGATTGAGCTCAGCGAATGTAGAGACCGTAATAGGTCCACGGTCGCAGAGTATTGGTTAACGAGTCTCACAAACCTTTTTCTGTTCGATCTTCAAAGAGTACTTAGTAATTACACCAAGAGGTTTATCGATTTCCGAAAGTAGTGTTCCTATGAAATATTTCGTAAGCTGAGATGGCTTAAAGCGCAGAAGCAATTACCAGTGATTTAAACAGGATTTTTTTTCAGCATTCCAGAAGCCCTTAAACGGTGATAATTGTATTTTAGGCTGAGTTGTCGGAGATTAGGGCGGTAGAAAGTACAGGAGACTGGGATCTATGCAAAAGAGTAAGAGGGGAATGAGGATGCACACTACCTCTATAACAGCATTTTATCTCGTTCACCCTTTTTCCGTGAAAGCGAAAAAGTAGCTACAAGCGAACTTTTGTGGATGATATCTGTATTTAAGTGCGAATTCTTATGGTGCGATTTTCAACATGGATTCCATATTTCTTAGGCCAATATAAACTGAATCAACCTATGTTGGGTATGATTGCTTTATTCTGCATTAATTTTTGTTCAAATTGTACAATCGAAGAATATTCTTAATAAATTTCAATCGTTTCATTTATCTGCTAATACATTGAAAATAATCAGTGGTAAATCTAACGCCATCATCTCAAATACTTTGTATAGTCTCTCTACCTTTCGTCGCTCTTCAATCAAATAAGAACAATAATAGCCGACCTAACACTATCCTCTTCGCCATTACAGTAATACATTCTCTGTCTTATTCTCTCTTTAATTACAAAAGAATTGTTGAGTTTTACCATCAGTTATTTCTAGTGTGAAAACTCATCATTAATATTATTATTACTTCGTGTTTTTGTATTTTCACACCATATGTCAGTCGAGGTGCAGGTGGCCTAACGGTTATTAGCAAGGATAATAGAAATTGGAAAACTGAGTTCAAACTCTGGCTACGGCATAACTCCTTCTTTTCTCCACTTCTATGGATAAATAGCAGAGGTGAATGTACTCTTTGGACAGTCCAAGAGACAAACTCTGAATTCGAAAACCAGGAGAGTTCATACAACATCGTGAGACTGGCAACAGACTGAGTAAGGAAGGTGTTCAAGGAAAGTGCAGTCAACGAGACTCTGGTGATGCTCACACGGACCTAGCAAACCGGGAGTAGGTTATGATGAATTCCTAAAGTAAAATAAAAGAGAAGGAGGGACGAAATATTAAGACCGCTATCTCCATCTCCACACAAGATTTTGTGTAAAAGTGGAAGATTTGCCGGGGGAGTCTCCTTAAAGATTTCTTTATTATTCTCAGTATACTCACTATTTTCAGACCACAGCACTGTGGTGGACCGAACTGTCTCAGCCCTTCATCTAATCTTTAAATCCTTCCATTTCGATTGTAGTATCTCTGGCATGCTTTCAAGTGCGCCAATTATTATGGGCACTACTCTAACCATCATGTTCCACAAATGCCTCAGTTCCCTGGCGAGATCCAAATATTTTTCCTATTTTTCGCCATCTTTCGTCTCAAATCTGTGACACATCGGCACTGGTTGTTTTTTTTACAACTATCAAATCTAAATTATGATATCCTAACCTGAAACGAAAACTGTTTTCGAAACTGTCAACATAGGTTTCTTTAGTTTTCAAGTTGGTCTGGCTGGTTATCTATGTATGTATCACGCGTACAGGCCACTCCAATTAAGCTAGAGGGTACTTCGACAAATAGCTCTTATCACGTCTAGAAAAAATGGACTTTTTTTTAATTCCACCCCCTAAAAGCGTTTTCCGTCGGGGATTCAATTTGTAATATAAGTTTAAGCTAAATTTATCCCTCAGTTCGCTTTCTTTGAAAATTCGAACTATTTTGGCGATCACTGCCCAGCAAAATGTGGGGAAAGTAACTCATTCATTTATCACCAATTTTTCCTAATTTCTAATTGATCACCCGGCATGATGTCAAAAGACGTCAGTCTCGTTATAGAATGAATAACCAGACCAGTTCTCTCACTTTTTTGCATTATTTGTTATGGTGTAAGAAAAAAGACATTTAACTTATAACAGCTTATGGATTCATGAAATGTCAAATTATCTTTCAGACAATTTTAACAAAAATTTGTACACTTTTCTGACTTATTTTCTTTATTGGTTTTATGTTCGATACAACGATATCAAATTAGAACACTAAATGTTATTGAAGGTTTTAGATGTTCGGTATTTTTATTCAATAAGGCGTGACATAATTTTATTAAACTGAATTTCAAAATATCGCAAAGTTTTCAACAAAATATTTCAATACTGTCTATAGTAGACGTTTCCTTTAGATCTTTCAAGGAAAACAATTATTATAATTTGAAATCAAATCTCGTAATTTCTATAAAAAAATGTCTCATTCCTCGTGCTATTCCTTGCTTCTCTTCTTTCTCTTTGTCTCTCCTTTTTTATTTCATTTTCTTTACATGATCTGAATACGTAAAGTATAATTATTTTCTTTCAACGTGAGTATTTTAACGACCTGCAATTGTGTATGTAGTTTACATATAATCAAATTGCAACAGAATAATTCTATTCCAGTATTTTATAATCACATTTGATGTTTGGTTCTTACAAATGAAATTTTGTTCTTTTCACATCATAGAGTGATTCAAAATTCACTAATGTAATCGTATTTTTTTACGGATTCAATTTAAAAAGAGATACATTTCGTTATTATTGCGGGGGTTTAGGGCCATTAGCGTCGATGTTGTCTACCAAAGAAGTAATTTTTCAAGTTTGATTCCAAATTGTGACATGATAATGCTGAACAAGCTGTTTATAACGTCAACAAAACATTTTCAAGGAACATTACTATGGTGCTAGTTCAATGAGTTCAGTTTTTTAACAACTCTTTGGACTTTTTGGTGCGTCCACACGCATCTATATACGTGGGTTTGTATGTTGGTCGGTCGGTCTGTCTGTCTGTCGGCCCGCCTCTAATATTGATTTTCGGCACATGGTGGGAAGGATCTTTTTAGCCCTGCATCTTCACTGTGCTAAACCTTAGAGAATCAAACTAAATTGGGTAGTTTCCATCCGTTACGTCCTGTTCTAGAAGGGACTTAATTTTACTATACAATTATATATCGCATACCTTGGCCCTTACTTTATATCCACTTGAAATTATTAATTCTGAGGTTTTCAAGAAGGACAAAACGAGCTGATCAGATATTCTTCCTTCAGGACCATTGGTACAATAAAATGCTAAAAGTACAAGCATTCCCGATACAACACGGTTCGCGATATAAAAGACATAATTATCATGCTATTCCAGGCGTGTCTGATATAGCACTGTTTGCAGTATGTAAATATTTTACAGATCAAAAATCTTCATTACATTGATATTGACATTTCCTGATACTACATGGTTCGTTATAGCCTGATTAACGATATATATATATATATACATATATATATATATATATATATATATATATATATATATATATATATATATATATATATATATTGAATGTGAATCCTCTCAGCCTGTCACATAAGAGTGTTGTGAGTTGAAGACTCATTACATTGTAGTTATTACAGGTTGAATGTTGATGCATCGTTTGACTAAAGACCTTGTTAAAGAATATTACACAAAAGAAACTCCAGTGCCAATAACACGGTATATGAGCCATAACTTTTTCATAAAGGTCTAGATTGTCCCAATTATGAGCCTAAATAATCAAGTAATGTTACATGCCAAACTTATGGAAAACAAAATAATCACAGTTTCCGTAAATTGAACAATACTTATATCATTGGATAAATTTTATCACAAAAGCTAAAGTTAATGATTGCTAGAGGTATGACTTCGATTTTTAAAGGTTGCGTAGGTTTGGGAAAGATTTGCAGGATGTTTTTTGTGCCTACAAAGAACTGTGTTGTATAAAAAGCAATCAAACATAGCAGTCGATGACCTCGACCTTAGAAGATAGGCAAATATTGAACAATGTTTCCCCTAGGTCTTGGGACGCTCACAAGTTTTCATCGTATAAATGAATGGCAATAGCTTCTTGACTTTACGGTATTTCGAGTAACAGGATGCATCTGTACTAATGTGTGTCTTTCGTGAAAGTAAAGTGGCGTTAAGCAAAGAAGAGAAAAGGTTTTTCCTACGAATTCAAAAAGACGTATGTATTAACAACAGAAATTAGAAACTTTTAACAACTGGAGACCCTGTATGAACATTATCAGTAAACATACGGCTATATCCGGAGAACAACTTAGTATACACATAAGACGAACAGATCCTCCTACGTAGGCCAGGAAGTTTGTATTACACTAATCTTCCCAGTGGCAAGGACCTGCTCGGCAAGAGCATTTTTATTCGAAATCTTGAAACACTACGTTGGACCGAACACCGATCAGTAGCACCTTTGAAAATTCCTTACCATTTCATCCACCACAGAATGCATGCATTTATTTGTATGCGTGTGTATATGATAAAACGGATGCAATAGTTAGTTTGAGGTACTAGTAAGTTACTTTCCCCATGTGCTTTCAATCTGCTGTGTGTGTGTATATCTGCGTATGCAGGTATATGTGATCGTTTGCACATGTTTGATAATAAACCGGGAAAAACTGACAAAAAAACAAAAAAGTACAATGAATGAATAAAACAATGGAATATGTATAAAGAAAAAAATGACAGAGAATACGCACACATTCCCACACTATATCCACCAAAACATTCTACAAAACTTGCATACAAAATACAATGATATGACAATTTTTTAAAGGCAAGAAAACCAAGAGTCTCTCCAGTGAAACCGTGAAATTGGACGTAAGCAAACCCTTTCAAACAACACAAAAAAGTCACGTGAGTTTTTCTCATTATTTAAGAAAAAACATGAGCGTTCGCTTGACAATTCAAAGCATAAGCTAGTTTAAAAGAATAAAAAGAACATAGAATTGCCATTTCCGCAAGCAACACTTGCGAAAGTTCTCGCTTGATCGAGATCATCTGAGATCTACAATAGATTATTTTCGTACCGTTACCAAAAAGATGGACGCACTTCTGCTTAGATCTGACAGAACGTCTTCCCACAATTCCTCAGTCGCAAAATATGGAACCGTCATTCGTAACAGACCGTCAATTTTCTGATAGATTCCTCAAAACTGTTTCCATTTTTTTTTTTTTTTCGCTTTTATATTTTCAGGTTTTCCTTTTTTAAGAGTTTAGTAATAAGACAATTTTGAATATGAAATAAGAGTAAGTGTTTTACGGTAGATCTTTGTACATGATTTTGAAATTACTTGAAGTCTTTTTCCTCGTAGTAATCTACCCACTAAAAGCGACAGGTGGCGAAAAGTAATAGCTTTCCATTGTAAGATAAAGGCCCTTATATATTGCGAGATAACCAATTCCAAGTTATCGATTGCAAGATAAAAGCACTGACTCACAGATAGACCCGAGTTGCCATCAATCACAATAAAGCGGAATATATACTGCAAGATAACCAATTCCATGTTATCGATTGCAACATGAAAGTGTTGACTCACAGATAGAGCTGAGTTGCTATCAATCAAAATATAACGGAGATTTTATCGAGATAGCCATAGAACTGCAATGACGGAAATTTCCGTTATTCGCAGGTAATGTGCTAATAAAGATAGCGATTACAGCATCAATTCTCTACGAGTAATACTTTCATCTCTACAATCTATCAAACATAAAATATATCATGCATGAATGATTATCTAATTTTCAATCTTTATCTTACACCTTTCTGTATTTGAAATATATCGCGTAAGCCCAGTGGTCTTCAAGCTTAAACTACTTGTGGAACCCTTTTCAATAATACATCCTTCTTCAAAAAACGTTTACTTTTGCTTACATATTTATATCGATAAATTATTTATATTATTTGAAACTCTATTAGAAATGACCACCCGTTGTTACACGTAGAATGAGTCACTCAGCCTTGACAAAAATTGATTATTCTCTTTACGCTGTCTAACACTGACTAACACATATTCTGTGTAACAACGGGAGGTCATTTGAAATAAAGTTTCAAGTAACACAATGCATTCGTAAGTATCCTGTCGGATTATATATTCATTTTTAATAATATGTTTTTAGTTACATACGTATGTACCTATTGGATTTTAGCCTTGTTTATGGAATTATCCGAATATGAATAAACCGAAATAGAGAATAAGACACTCAAATGGAGGTACAAGAGCGAAGCTTACTGAGGGAGAATAGACCTCTGAACGACTACTAACTGAACAGCGTCTTCGATACGTGAATGACCAAGGGGTATTTTTTTTAATTAAAAGAGCAAAATGTTGTTCATTTTTCTTACATTAAAAATCACTATCCCTGTTGAAGTAATAACATAAAGACACGTGAAAGTCGCGGAGGAATTGTTTATGGAGAATTATTAAGGACATTGCAATAATGTCGATTTTCTTTTCGCAGATCCTCTGGAGCTGCCTCAGGGAGCATCCACATTTTATCTTTGTATTGCGCATACATTAGCACGATACGTCATGGGGTATCAGGAAACCCTCAGAGTGGGTGTTATGCTTTGTGTACATCTAATAGAGGAATATAAGTTTTAGTCAAGGGACGCTCCAAAAATTTCACCAAGTAAATCAATGGTGTTTTTCTCTTTGTTTTACAACATTTCGACTTATGAGTGGTCTTAAGGGATTTTACTTACGGATAGAGGGTGAACCATTGTTAGGGCTGTGATGTAACAACAGACAGGAACTAAAAAGCACTCGGAGAGTATATCTACTAACACTGTTTACTAACTAAAAACTGTATGAAAAAACAAGGATGGAGAATAAAACCGAACAAATATTAAGTTAGTCCTCTGGAAATTTGAATTTAGCTTTCTCTCAACTGTTTGTTTTCAACCAATTTTCTGCAGAACATTGGAAAAATATCTCTCAATCGAAAACTAATTCTCGGGTACGACCCAATATATAATCAATTCTTTTGAAGTATAGGGCCCACCCTTTCACAAAATTTCATTGAAATTCATTGAAAACTTCTCGTGGACAGATTGCCGGACATTAGTGAATACATAAGCCCCTACGTCGTTGTCAGAGGTAAATGATTTCATTGTTGAAATCTGGATTTGATTAACAGGTCGTTATTCTTCAGATAATTCTTCTTTTTTTTTACTCGAGCGTTGGCGTGGAGACCGGAAGACGGAAATAGTTAACGTATAATTAGAAATTCAATTATAAAAAAAAAGAGTAAATCGTATGTTCATTCTCAGTCTAAATGTAAAGACGTGCTTTTTTGGAACCAGTTAATAATCTGAGAAACGTGAAGGCACAAAGACGGCAGCACAAAACGGCGGGAGGTAAGGTGAAAACGCCTGTCCTCTTGAATTATATATATATATATGTGTGTGTGTGTGTGTGTGTGTGAGTATGTATATCGATTAAAATTAAAATGAGCGGCTGATTTTTTTTTCCTTATCGGAGAATAGTGATGCAGCTGTATTTTTAGAGATGTGGAAGAGCATAAAAATTCAAATCATTACGTGGAAATGTATTTTTGCTATGACTACACATAGTACCATAATAATGAGGTAAATGTAGAACACTGAAGTAAATTCTATGAATTATATTAACAAATATTAGGAAATAAGTGACTGATGTGACACAAAAATCTTTTGAAAAAGGGTTTTTTATTGTCTAGTGTTTATAGCAGTGAAGCTTTCTCGACTATATATATATATATATATATATATATATATATATATATATATATATATATAATCGTTCAAAATATAGAATGATATCCAAAGAAGTAAATCTAGAAATATATTGATTCTCTGATTATTTCTTTTACTTCTTTTATTCTCATTCATAGAATTATTCTAGCTGTAAACTTTATACAATTATTGAAAATTGTACACTAAAACTGTAACCAAACTGTCAACATAGGTTTCTTCAGTTCCTTCGTTGGTCCGGCTGGCTGGCTATATGTATGTATGTATGTATTTGTGTATCACGTGCACATGTCGCGATAATGGGGTCGATCAAAAAATGGGGCAAATAGTTTTAAAAATACGGCGAGCAAATTGAGATAAAACACTGTATCTTTTAACTTGCTCGCTGCAATTTTTAAATTGTTCGCCATAGCCTTAATCTGTTTGTGGCAGTCTTTAATATGCATGCCGTAGTTTTTTAATTTGATTGCTCAAATTTCTAACTTGTTTGAGAAAAGTATAGGACAAGTATTTGCTCAGCCTAACCTAGTGTGACACAAGGCAATACATATGGGTGTATCAGGTGAGGGTTGTATTCACTGAACCAGAACTGATCTACATAACCACCTTTCTAAGAACTATTCCACGACGACGCAAATAACTTTCTTCTCAGGATAAATAATGATGAATAATCATCCAATGGCTTATATGCGAAAAAGACCGCTTCCTGCAGTCGAGATTCCCTACATAAAGTTAGGGCTGTACTTGAGACAGTGCAAACATTCTGCTTGCACTGGACCCCAAGATTTTAGCTGCTGCTTGAAAATACCTTGAAAAATATTTATTCATCATTTTCAATGTTTTTTTAGTCAATGCAAAAGTTATCATTATTCACAGAGATAGATGATTGATCCATGAAGGAGTTTACGCTGAATTACACATAATGATTTTATGAATATTACATTTCTGTTTGTAAATGGTAGCTAAACACAAAATAAAAAGACATCCAAGAAATATCATCGTTAAATTTGCCCCAGGAAACAACTAAATAGAACGAGCTAAGATCAATAGAAAAATCATCTTACAATGTTGTCATTTTTTTCGAGCTTTTCAGATTAATTTAATGGAAAAAATGGCGTTGATATATTGCCTCTAACCTGGCTATCACTTCTGTGTTTGGACTTCATAGGCCACATTACCACTAACTCATCCTGTTTGGGATATGTGAAATAGACAAAGGCAACAAGCACTAGAAGTCGACTCACACACTTCCCCCATGCTATTTTCCCCATAGCTGGACGGTGGGCTGAAATGTGGATCGATGCCTTTCCCATGGACTTTTAAACACACAAAAATCAAAATCAAAAACGCAAAACTGGACAAAATAGACCACGACATCTATCTAGAATAACCAGTCTCCATGACAAGCGAAGAATCACTCTAGGTTGGCAAGCTTTCGGTAAAGCAAACTCAATCTTCAAGAACAAAGAAATCCCAGTAGTCCTAGAAAGAAAGAAGAGTATACAACCAATGCATCCACCCGATAGTCACCTATAGAGCTGATACGTGGAACGTAACCAAGAGATAAGCCCGTAAACTGAGAACCATGCAGTGTGCACATGAGAAAATCATGCTCAATATCATACGGAGAGACCACAAGACAGCACTGTGTGTTAGGGGGAAAACAGGAGTCTAAGACATCATAGAATCCATTTGGAAACTTAAATGGCAATGGGCTGGCTATGTTGCAAGAATGACAGCCAACCGATAGACATTACGACTTAAAACATGGATCCCAGAGATCAAATATAGAACAGAGGCAGGCAGAATATGAGATGGCGAGACGAACTGGACAGGTTCAGAAAGCACTGGCTCCGCGACACCTACGATGGAGTGATGTGGCAAATCCTGGGGAAGGTCTATGTCGACCGAGGGACGATAAACGACTAATGATCATGATGATGATGATGATGATCACAAACTGTTCCAGTCAGAGATTAAACTCGACTCACCAATCTCCGTATCGTCTGCTCGACCTCCCCACGCCTTTAGATATCCTGGTCGGTGTTGAAACCACACTTGCAACAGATAAACTTTCCCTCCGGAATTACTGACCTTATAAGTCGTAAGACCTTCTTACCACAATGCTACACGTTATATATTAGATATAAGACAAGCATCATTCATACAAGTATAAATTAAACCGGACTTAAACATCAGGCGTCTGTTTTCTCTTGTTCAAGGTTTTTTAGATTATAATTAATAAGTCTGAAATTGTCTCCCAACCGATCATGACCGGGTCTTTTTTAGCATTATTTTTTAATTCATTTCTTGTCATTTATCTTCACAATCTGAATGAAAAGTGTCTCCGGCTGAAGTCGGATTATATTTAGATTATTGCCAAGTCTCGCAATTAATACCACGATTTATAATGTAATCCTCTTAGAAGTACCCGAAATAAGTCGAAGGATGGAATAAGATTTTAGTGTTGTTGAAATAATCACAATTTTCCAAGTTACGCACAAGGTGAGCAAGGTCAAACCGTCACTTGCAGCCTGATATTTGGAAAGCCCCAATCTTGTGCATCTGTGTAGTTGATGCTCCTTAACCATAACATAATGGAAATGGATTTAGAATATCGATAAATAATTGCTTCATTGAATCATGCGATTTGCTATAAATTCAAAATTGAATTACTTTCCCTTACCATACTCTTTCTCTCTCTTTTCTTGTGTTTTTCTCACGGACTCACTCCGTCTTGTCTCTTTATATCTCCCTATTTTTCTGTATCTCTTAACTCTTTGCGAGCCCCTCTCTCTTTCTCTCCCTGATTTTCCCTTCCTCTCTCTTTTTCCTTCTTTCTCTCTCTTTTCTCTACCCCTCTCTCTTTTTTTCCCTCTACTCTTTCTCTCCAGCTCTGTTTTTCTCCTCTTGTCTCTCTCTTTCTTTTCTTATCCATGTCTTCCCTGTCTCTTCCCATCTCTAACGCTCTCTCTCCTATCTCTCTATGTCTCTTCCTTTCTCTCTCTCTCTCTCTCTCTCTCTTCTCCATCTCTTCCTTTACTCTTTTCTCTCAGTCTTTTCTCTTTCTCTCTCTCTCTCTCTCTCTCTCTCTCTCTCTCTCTCTCTCTCTCTCTCTCTCTCTCTCTCTCTCTCTCTCTCAATAACTCCAAAGCTGGATACTCATTAGCAGGAAGGTCTTACAAGCCATTGATAGTGATCTCGATCAGCAATCGATGTATTTATTAAGATATCTAGCTAACCATCTCGATCACCCTCCCTATTTCTTCCCCTCTCTTTCTCCCTGACGATACCTTTAGCACTCAATGACACTTGACCTCACTTTACTTTAGTAATGAGAATATTCTAACCAAGTCTACATTCTACGCAGAATAAAATTCCCTGCAACTATAAATGAATAATATATTTTTAACACCACGAATTTTATCGATGGAAAGAGTCTGTTTTTTTTTAATTAGGAATTCGATATTTCATCCATTAAAAAAAAATGGAATTGAGGGTCATTACGGTGAATATTTGAGCAACCTTAGATTTGCAGACGACATCGTCCTTTTCGCAGAGAACCTACGCGACCTCCAACTGATGCTAGATGATCTAAACGAAGAAAGCAAAAAAGTCGGCCTACACATGAGCTTCAGTAAAACGAAAATCAAGTGGAAAAATCATGTTGAAAATAAGAACATAACTGTCAAGATAGAAGATGCAAAACTCAGCAAGGTAGACCACTACATCTACCTACGACAACGAATCTCCATGAGATCCTCAAAAGAGGAGGAAATCAAGCAAAGAATCACTCTAGCATGGCAAGCCTTCGACAGAGCAAGCTTTACTTTCAAAAACCAGATGATCTCAATAATCCTAAAAAGAAGAGTATACAAACAATGCATTCTCCCAATAGTCACTTATGGAGTTGAAACATGGAACCTAACCAAGAGCCTAATCGGCTAATTGAGAACTATGCAACGTGCACATGAGAAAATCATGTTAGGCCTTACATAGAGAGACCACAAGACAGCTCAGTACATTCGGGAAAAGACAAGAGTCAGGGACATCCTACAATCCATTAAAAAGCTCAAATAGCAATGGGCTGGCCATGTTTCAAGAATGGCAGACAACCGATGAACATCCCGACTAACGACATGGATCCCCCGAGATCACATGCAGAACTGGGGGGGATGAGCTAGACAAATTGAGAAAGTACTGGTTCTGTGACGCCCATGATAAAGAATTGTGGCGAATCCTGGGGAAGGTCTATGTCCAACGACGGATGTTGAAAGACTGATGATGATGATGATGATGACTGAAAAAAGAGGGTAAAAGAAATTTTTAAAAAAGGAAGCGAAAGAACCAGAGAAAGGGAGGGAAAGAGAACGGGAAAGAGGGAGGGTAAGTGAAAGTAGAAGGAAAAAGAAAGGGGGGGGGAGAAATAATGAAGGTAATGGGAAGAAAGAAAGAAAGAAAGAAAATGAAAGGAGGGGGCAAGGAGAGAACAGGAGGAAGGAACAGAGAGAAAAAGAAAAAGTGATAGAGGAAGGTTGAGAAGAATCTATGTTTCACAAAAAACAAGACATTTGAGGTGTAAAGTAAAGAAAGAAAGAAAGAAAGAAAGAAAGCTGATACTGAGAGGAAAACTAAAATGAAAGTAATGTAGTTCAGGTAGAAAAGGGGTGGAATAAGGCGAAAACAATTTCGGTTTGTCACCTTTTAACCAATAACTCTTCTGCATGACAGACAATGTTGTCATTTAAGGGGAAATTGTTGCACATGCGCAATGAGTTATAGTCCCAACGAACAGCAGACAACAAATGGTCGTCTGGCCAATTGGAAACATCTATCAATCTTACACAAAGATGATGATGATTACACATGGAAAATGTTACTACAAATCAGAGGAGACAACTCTCACAAATTTTGATCAAAATTATATAATTATGAGCTAAGGAATACGTTTACCATCAACTAACTGCTAATGACAGGATATTCCATCGTTACAATTCTATGGCTAATCAGGGTTGCCAGATTTCTTTTGCTACACAAAAACCAAATTTTCATTTTTCATTTTCTTTCTTTCTCTGCCTTCCTCCTTTTATTATATTGCCTCCTTTCTCTCTCTCTCTCTCTCTCTCTCTCTCTCTCTCTCTCTCTCTCTCTCTCTCTCTCTCTCTCTCTCTCTCTCTCTCTCTGGTGGTTTTCTCTTTTTCACATGAAATATTTCCTTCTCTCTTTCATGATCTCTGCTTTCCTAATTCAGTATCTGCTTTCTCTCATTCTGACATTGGTCCTCTCTTTTATTCTCTCTTTCTAACACTGATCATCTCCCTCTTTCTCTCTTCCAAACATTGGTACTCTTTCTTTCTCCTTTTCTCGCTCTCTTTCCCTCCCGTTCCCTCGCTTTCTCTTTCTAGCATTGCTTCTCTCTTTCATCCCCTCCGTTTTTACCATCATATTCTCTATTTTTTTCTTTCTGCCATTTTTAATAATACCTTCAAATGTCTATATTTACTTATTTCCCAAACCTAAAGTATCAATTTTTTTTTAAACTAAATATTGTTTTCTGTGGAAAGAAAAATATACACGAGATAATTTTTACTACTGCAATGCTTGAGCCCGGAAAATCAATAAAGGAGCAAATATCTTATTGATTCTTCCGAGGCTCATAAAACATCGATATTCCGACGTTACTATGACAGCTGGGACATATATGTCCCATAAATTACTTTTAGAAGTTTACTAGGACATATGTGACGAAGATTCAAGCCTTGGACCCGAGAAATCAATAAGGGAGCAAATATTTCATTGATTCTTTTGAGGCTCATAAGACAGATATTCCGAGCTGTCTATGACAGCTGGGTTATATATGTCCCATAGATCTCTTTTGAAGTCTATAGGAACATACATGTAACAAAAGATGAAGTAAATCAGATTTTCTTAGATTTTAAAACCGCTGACAATGACGTCATCATAATATAACATAACATGAAACGTACGCAAAAAATCATTCACTTTACATGAATGAAAAGGAAAGACGTATAGGCAAAGTGTTTTGCGGATTCCGTACTTTTTATCCATCATGGAATTAACGTCTGACGGGACAAATGTATCCCATCGTGATTTTGATTCTTTAAACATGGAAAATTTTCGATTTAATAAAATAATATTTTTTAACAATCAATTCATCATCATCATCATCATCAGTCTTTCTACGTCCGTCGTTGGACATAGACCTTCCCCAGGATTCGCCACACATCTCTATCGTGGGCATCGCGGAACTAGTACTTTCTGAATTTGTCTAGCTCGTCTCCCCATCTAATCAAACACGTGTTTTGCATTTCTTCAACTTCTTTTTAGAATCGAAGTACCAAGTACTTTAATCGGTTAGCCTTGAAAGAGTTAAATCAGACCAAACATTCACCTGAATCTGCTCAATTAATAATAATCAGAAGACGTTTCTAAATAAATTCGGTTACCAGGGATACCTGAGTTACTGACACATATTTTCGAACGAGTGGCTCGAGGAAAAAAAATTGAAAAAGCATTTCTGTTGAGCGAGAAATCTAAAATTAATTTTCAATATTGTCTTTTCTTTTTGTCTATTTTTTTTAATTTCACTTTTGTTTAGGATTTCGCAGAATGATTCAAAAAAATTATGAAAGTTGCTTTCGACAAGAACTTTTTTCTTTAGAATATTTTTTTCGGTTTCTGATTTTATTGTGATAAAAAAAAGTTTTAGAGGGGAAAAACGAAGAGAATAAAGAAACTGAGAAATAGACGCAAGAAGTGAATAGACTTTCGGGAAAGAAAACGAGAAGAAAAGGAAGAAAAGTGAATGAAATCAAGACGACAATTGGTGATCCTGGGAAAAGAATTGAAAGAAATATGAGAAGTGTTGAGAAGAAATAGAAAGGATTTGAAAAACTAGAGAAAGAGAACTAAGAAATTCTCTTGAAAAAAAGAAAGGAGGAGAGAATGAATTATAAGATGGGAGGAAAAAAGAAAGAAATGTAAGGAAAGAGAAAAAGAAGGGGGAACATAGCAGAAGAAAAAAGAAAGAGAAAAAGTAAGAGTGGAAAATAAGGGGGAATATGAGCAAAGAAAGAAAGAGTCTAAATATAAGCGAGGAAGAAGGAAGAAACAAGCAAAGAAAAAAAAATATGAATATAAGAGTGGAGGAAGAAAGAAAGGAAGGATGGAAAATATGTGGATCGGAGAAGAAAGAAAGAAACAGACAAAGGAGTGGGAATGTAAAAGCGGTGGAAGGAAAAAAGAAAAAGTGAGAATGAATGGCTGGCAAAAGATAGAAAGAAACACAATTGAAAGAAATCAAAGAATGAATTGATCAATTTAAGGAAGGAAAGACGAAAGTAAATAAAATAAAGAAAGAAAAAAGAAAGAAAGGAAAAGGCAATAACTATCAAAATAATAAATGAATGACAAACAATCAGGATTATTAATAGAAAAAAAAAGAAATAGAAAGGAGACTCATAATCATGAATTATATTTATGGCATTTTCATTAATTTCAAACTGAGAACTAACGACAAATATTTTTTTTATTCTCATTTATTACGTATTCTCTGTTTTTGAGCCTATCTTGATTCGAGAAAATCAGGAACGATACCTGTCACGTGTTCGGAGATCTTTAAGAGCTTCGTTTTAAATGAATATTTATTCACTTGGCCGTTTTATTATCGTCGCTGTTGTCTATTAATTTCTGCTATTAGAAACCGTCGGCCAAAACTGTCAGAATAGGTTTCTCCAGTTTCTAAGTCCATCTGGCTGCTTATTGTATGTAATTGGCAACAAGATTGTTCAGCGACCGTCTTAGCCTATGCTCTGTCGCTAATTAACAGAGCGTCATGCCAAGCATCAGGTTCTTTTCTCAAACACCAACTATTCCATGGGGGACACGTCGCAGTGTGCCCCCCAGGAGCCACCACAAGCGCGTTCGGGTGGCTGTGATTCATGTATGTATGTATGTATATATCATGCAATAGTTGAGTTGGTCAACCTCCTGAATAGTTTTTTTAGTTATGCTAAGTATATCCCTAGTTTGTTTCCACTTGTTTGTATGTTGTTTTTTTTTTATTCGGAATTTTCAAGATCACCGTGCAACAAAAGGTAAAAGAAGTGACTTATCCATTTATCGACCTTTCTTTCAATTTTTTAGTTGGTTACCCCGAACATGGCATGCTACCAAAAGACGTTGGTCTCGTGACGTTTTCTGCTAAGTGACTGTCCAGACCTGTTTGTTTATTTTCGAAAAATTGTCATCCATCATGTTTTGTGAAGATGGATTATTGTTGTTGCTCAAAGTTTTTTTTTCTTTTTTTTGTTTTTGTTTTTGTTTTTTTTTTTGTATCGTTTCATATAACTTTTCTTCCCGCCTTCCTTCGTCTCTGTTATTCCACTCTCTTCTGTATGCGTACGTGTATGAATCATCGCCCAGCGCTTATGCAAACCTCCAAGGTGTTGCAAGGTTGGGCACACACTAGTGGGGGTGCGATTCGATTCCCGTGTGCACTTGCTGTCTATAGCAATCTTTTTTTTTATTGATTCAGTTAGCATACTGAGGTATGTGAAAAACATGTTTGGCATTCTCTCTATCCCGCCCACCATATTTGGACATCGAGTGAAACTCGGCTCGACGCTTCCACAGGCCATAACACCAAACAGAGTCATGTTATATATCATTGGAAATGTATTGGTTAGCTGATCATTTTTACAGAAGGTCTAAAGTCAACAGAAATCGAGATATATGCATTTATATATCATTCTCATGCATATTTCTTCCACTAATGGACCAAGCACAAATCATTATTAAGACCTACGTCCAGCATTCCAGGCCTGTCAAAACTTCGTTCTACTCATAGCATCTAGTGTTGCCCAATGGTCCAGAATCGATGTTGCTTAACTTCGTTGATCTTACGAGAACAGCTGTATCCAAAGTGATTTGGTCGTAATCCGTTACCCTTGTTGGGTGGTTCCTTAATCCTAGTCTTTGAGCAAGATGCTCAGCAGAGACGAACTGGTTGTAGAGTCTTAGCAGCGCACTGAACTACGGCCTACCGTACCGGAGGCGAGCACTCTACCACTGTGCCACTGTGATCAGTTTATTTCCGTGGCTCGTCACTTTATCGCTGTTGACGGCATTTCGTTGTTGTTGTCTCCGTTTGTTTCTCTTGTTCGTTTAATATTTCTGACGTCAAAAGTTACTGCTAGTTTTATACAATACATAAAAAAAAGTTCTGAAATTAAATCAGTGTTTCATTATGTTGTATTACGCATCTTGGTATTTTTTTCTTATAAAAAATTATATCATATTGTATTATGTTTCATTATTAACAGATAGCGTGCGTGGTCGCATCATTTTCAATCAGTGTCATATTGGAGAGGGTTTTAAAATAATGATTTTGCAAATGAGGAAAAAAAATTCAGAATGCGGGAATGGAAATTCAAATGTCCAAATTCATTAATGGAATGTATAACATTGTTAAATTAAAAGGCTTATTTTTACATTTGCGCATGTAATTGAAGATATTAAATTTCATTGCAGGACAGGTTTGGTTAGTCACTCAATAGAAACTGTTAAGTGACCAACATCTTTCATCAGCATGCCGTGTTGGGCGCGATCAATGCATGAGTTACTTCTCTCACCCTTTTTGTGATGTTGGGGTGAATGCAAAAAAATCCTAATTTAAAGGAAAAAAACAAGCATGAACACTGTCGGACCCAAATTGAGAGACAAGTTTAGCTTGAAATCACATTGTAAATCCTTTTAGGGGCGGAAAATCCTCCCCAAAATGGGGGTTATCGAAACATGATAAAGAGCAAATATTCAAATTTTCGACCCTGTAGTTTGGCTTGTACGCGTGATACACACATGGCCAGCTAGACCCACTTGGAAACAGGAAAAAAACCTATGTTTTTTTGACAGTTTTGTTTGATGGTTTCTAATTCTATTTTTAGGACGATGGTGCGTGCTGCTTCTCTAACGCCTCACGGCAAAACAAACTCTGATCTCTATTTTTTTTTTTTTTTACCTTTCTCACAGTTAGCTGAGAGATGTTGGGTCTGTAACTACCATAGAGCATTCTGTTCAGTTCATAGAGAACCAATTTTCCATCTTCAATCGAGGGTTATAATAATCATGCATATTTCCTGACCTAAACTCATTGAACCAATGCTGAACAGTTCGAACTGTAGTAGTTTTCTCACCAAATGCATTGTTGGCGTTATCAACGGCTTGAGCGTCATGTCTTGATTCGACATCGTTTAGTTTAACTTCTCCGGTAAAACTCATTGTTGTTAGAGGGCTCAAACACCTCCAAAAATAGATTTTCCTGAATATAAATTCAGGAAAATCTTATAGATTCATTTTACTCTATTCCAAATGTTTACCAGTGGAAAATACCAATAATATCATGAATAAGATTTATTCTGACCATATTTATTATTCAATAGAATTTTTTTACATGAATCCAAATTTTGACGCTACAGTTGTTCTATTATTGACTGTGGTAGTAAGTTTACATTAAATCTGCGCAAAGAAATGCAATTACAACAGTAAATTTTCCCCTTTTATAATTATTCTCAATGATGTAAAGAAAAAAACGTCATTTTATGAATAAGAACCTAATGGAAAATAAGCATCAATGTCTAAAAAGTCTCGAGTCTGAAACATTTGCAAGGTAATAAATTTCTGGTCGGTGTGTAAACGTGTCAAATACTCGATTCGGAGAGAATATAATGGATGGAATAAATGTTTTCATGTCAAGCAAATCAAGAAGGCAGTAAAGTTTCAAAAGATGTTCTTTCTTTAAACCCTTTATCTCGTTTTTTAGGGGTTCTTTTGTTTTGTTTTGTTTTTTTTTTGTTTTTTGGGGGGTGTCCTTCTCTACTATTAGCTAAGACGGGAGCAGCTCACCTACCAAATTCGGAATGCAGTGGTTATTTGGATTATACAAATAAGCTGAATAGTCCGCTTCCTCTGATCACACAGATTCCTAATTGGAAGATCATTTTTTACCAGACAAGCGCAGAAGTGATATCGTCAGGTTTGCTATGTGTTGTCTAGATCAGTGGGATCAGGTTCGCCCTGTTACTAAGTCAACTGCAATAGCTGCGAGGACAGGAGAGAAAGTCCGGAGAGATGTTGTCTTGATAAGACTTGATTCCCTGCCAACAAAAAGGTTGGAAGGAGTAATCGTACACCTGGCAGACACCCACACTTCTATACCTCACGCCAAGGCTGAGTTGGTGGCGGTGCTCCAAGAACTGCCCATCTGAAAAGACATACGTTTGCGTGCGATGTTCCTCACGTTAAACCGGCCTTGCATCACATCGTGGTCGCGTAAATAGGAGTTCGTTTTCTCTGTAAACAATAGGCATTTCTACTTGGAGTTACAGGCAGAAAAAATACGCCTAAAAGAAACATATCCACAAAGCACACAGGGAATAGGAACATGTACTCGAAATAAAAAAAAGTTTTCCGTAACTAAACGTAGAATAGTCCTTAGTGTGACTGATTGAAACTTATTATTCGCAGTTGAATCTTAGAACTTCAGTCTCCGAAATTTCAGTCATCTGCAGTTAACATCTTGAACTGATTTCATTTTCTTTTCTTTTCCATAGCCTTTCTTCCTTCCATGAAATATTTTTCCTTCTTTGCCTAAACCCTATATCTTCAATGAATTTTTCTTTCTTCTTCGAAACCCTATCTTCCTAAAGATTCCCTCTTCTCGTTCATTCATTTTTTTTCTCTTTTCAGTGAACTTATTTCTATCAGATTTTCTTTCAGTTTTCTTTCAACTCGAAACATCTTCCTATTCTTTTTTTTTCTTTTTTTTTCCTTCCTTGTGAACTTTGACTTGACTTGATTCTATCTTTCTTTTCTTCTTTTAAACTACATTTCTTGTTATTATTCATTCGTTCACCTAAAATGTTTCTATGTATTCCAATTTTTTCTTTTCTCCTCTTCGCAATCTTATTTCCTCCTTTTCTACCTTCTTTTTTCTTCTCGGTTTTCTTTTTTTCTTCTTCATCTTGTATTTCTTCTTTTTGTCTTTTTCGACTTTGGCTTCTTTTCCTTCGTTTTGAGTTGGGTTTTTTTCTTTCTTTCCTTTTCTTTGCCGTTTTTATTACAATAAATATTTTCTGTCTGCCATTTTGCAAATGACCAGCGTTCTCGCATAATAAAAGGAATATTTCCCGGCCGTTGAGTCTTGTTTTCTCAGTAAACATGTTAATGAGACATCGAAGTTATTTTGGGGATCTTGACGGACTTATTTGTTACTTACTCATTGTGTGGATTTGAACTTTGAGGTATAGGAAATGTGTATATAAATTTTGTGAGCGCACGCACGTTAACGCCTGCACACTATGATTTATGCGTGTCTGTGTTCTCCGATATAAAAGATTATCGTGAGAATGTAACTATTTCTATTATATGTCTAGGTGACACTTGCACATAATTCATGTACAGAATAAATTCGCAAAGTTCTAAATAAATATACGTCTGTGAATACAGATGTGCATAAACGTACTTTGGGATATTGGTGCGTTGATGTGATTCTGACGCTTATACATTTGGGGAGAGGGTCAGATGTACGCACATGGCTAGTTTACTAGATAGAAGAAAAGTCTGAGAATTTGTTGTAGCGTAGTGCTCAGGTTTTTTATCTTAAAAACCCTGTACTGGGAATTCTTTTCACTCAAACAATACCATGAAAATGTGTCAGAGCTGCAAGTATCAGATGGATACAAAAACTGACATAGTTGAATAGATTATATATATATATATATATATATATATATATATATATATATATATATATATATAAGAATTACAAACATATATACCCGATGTATGTTAACGTTTCGTGCCTGCCACGCTCACCAGCAACCGGTAATATGTTTTTAGTGGCTGCAAAAGAAATCTACACATTGAGAACTCAAAATAAAACTGAACAAACAAAAGTGTGTTTAGGTAGGACTTGATTCCCCGCCAACTAAAAGGCAGAAAGGTGTCATCGTACATCTGGCAGACACCCATCCTCAATACTTTGCGCCAAGGTAGGGTTGCTGTCAGTGCACCAAGAACTGTCCATCTTATTTTTGCCACTTTTAGCTGCTTTGGGGCGCTATAACTCTATTTCTGAATACCACCCTAGGATGGCATAAGCTTACAACTAAAAAGAAAACTCAGGCATTGGCCATTCTGTAGAAAGGAAAGTCTGTGCTTCTTTTGGTGCAAAACACTAGAGTGCAAATAAGGCAGTTTGGGAATTTTATGAAGCAGTGAAAAGTTTTTTTGTCTCTCACACACATACCAACTACAAAATCACTCTCGTCTTTTAGTCATCCTATTTTTAAGTTTTCTACCCTTTTTAGCACACCGCTCTATGTTTGCTTGGTGGTTAACGAATCAAACTATTTTATTAACAGACATATTGTATAGACTTGGCAGTTCCGATACGCAGCTCTACCCGTGAAACTCTACCGAGAAAAAAAAACTCAGGGTTTGTCTTGGCCCTTCCGGTTCAGGGGTGATGCATCAGTTTCCCCACCTCTCATAGGGCCCTGAATGCTTGAGTTACTGTGAGAGGATGATTGCCTCTATACCATCGTTTTTTAAGAAGTCTACATCCATAGTCTTGACAAATTGTATCTACTTTCTATAAATACCGTTGATCTACACTCTGATACACGGACGAGAGAGCACATAAAATAACAAAGAAGATAAATGAACCGACTTAAAGCAAACAAATGAAACAGTCTCTGATTTTTTTATAGTTAAAATTCAAACGCCAGACAAGAAATATTTTAAATGTGTTGGGGGTTTTTTTTTGTGGTAGAAAAATGGCCCCTCTAAAATAAAGATGAAAATCATTTTTTTTTAAATAGAAATAATCTTAAAAATTTTGATAATCGATTGATCTCAGGAGATTTATGACTCCTTTGATCCCTGGATCTTCCTATGCCAGATTTCTTCTTTTGAGGATCCTCAAACACTTGAAGGATTGAAGGCTAACACTGAACGGAAAGTTTTAAATATATATGAACAAATATTACCATAGACGACCGCAACTATATTGAAGCACATACGAACTAGCATTCACGTTAAAGTAAAACACTTACAATGTCAATTGTAAAGTTAAAATGTATGTGTAATTAGCGTCTCTTGGTAATCATTTTCTAATTTATGTCTGTAAAAAATACTTTTTAGCTTTAGAACAGTTTAAATACAAGTCGTCCTAAAGACAGTTGAATATTTTTTTTAATTACCCGTGCAATCATTTTTTAAGAGCTTGTCAAAATGTGGAAATTATGACTGATTGAATGCAGACCAGCTAACTGGTCATGAGACATGTTATTGAAATATTTGATGACGGAGAATGACAGAATAAATGTAATGACTAACAGACGAAAAAAATATGAAAGAAATAGCGTAAATCAATGTCAGTTTGATTGACACAAAATTTACGTATCTACTTATATGGTAAATGCTCGTTGTAACGGCACTATTTCATGATAGAACGACGTGTTCATTTTTATATCTCTTGCAAAACTATTGTCAGAGATAACTTAGCAACAAGATTACATGAATATTTTAGTGTATCATCTTTTAAACCATTGGTTCATTTATTCTATTTGCAGACCTGTAACCCGTATATGGGGTATAAGACTATGAAAAGATAATAAGAAGTAATTTCTTCAGGGTATTGCGTTATCTCATTATCAAATAGCTTCATATAAAATCCATCCGTTATAACAGCAAATTCGTTATGACGTCACTTTAAAAATACCCGCTGTTGGAGTTGACCATTAACTGCAAGCATTTTTTAGGTCTTTATTTCAAATACATCCTTTCTGTGACGAGCTCTTTATATAGAATTTTCCATCTTTCATTAAGATATATATATACGATAACTTCTAAATTCTACAGTACAAGATGATAATTTAAAGACTAATCTTCATTGTTGAGCTTCTACTCAATAGCAGATCTCATTTTCCCTTGGTAACAATAATGCCCTTCGCCAACATAGTAATCCTTCCAGTCGGCCGAGCAGGCTGAAATTTGGTATGGAACCTTATTTCGAACCCACCATCCGATCCCATCCTCAACTGGACATCTATTTTTTTTTTCATTTTTCATTCTCAGGATTGCCAAAAATTATACCTAGAATTATCTAGATTTTCATGCCATTTATCAAGAAAAATATCTAGACACAATTTTATCAAGTCCCCTTCCATGGCCAATTTTGAAGATCTTTTTTCAGTTAGAGGGATAAGTGTTCCTTCAAAACTACAAATATTTTCAAAACTTATATTTCCGTTAAAGTAAAGTTTTAATCTGAAGCAACCAGTCATATTTTTCAACACGACACAATCTCAATTTTTTTCATCTCAAAATAAGTGTTTTGGGGGGGTCAGTATTTTGATTTTGTACCGATAATGCCTAAATCTTTTGCTGGTATTATTTAGATAATTTTAGATAAAAGATCAATTTTGAAAATAATTTTAGCTAATAAACAATTTCACTTACTCGCTCACTTTACGGTGATTCATTCATACAAGGTACAGATATTTATTAATTTATTTACTTTTGTGGCCCTTCCAATCAATCCTTGAACAGCAGACAAAACATGTTTACCTTGGCAGTTGATGCTTAATTGGAATTAGTGTGTTTTTGTTTGTTTTGTTTTTTGTTTTTTTTTACAATCGGGGTCGGGGAATTTGTTTAATTAAAAATAATGATTTGTAAAAAAGTAACAGCTAATTTTGTGTGAACTCATTTTTCACATTCTTTCTCTCTGTGTATCACATGCAATTGCTCTCACTGTCTCTTTGTTTCTTTCTCTCTCATTCTCTCCCCCTCTCTCTCTTTCTCTCTTTCTCTCTCTTTCTCTCTTTCTCTCTCTCTCTCTCTCTTTCTCTCTCTCTCTCACACACACACATTCTCTTCCTTTCAATCACTATATCATCATCATCATCTTCATCCGCCATTATAAGTCCACTACTGGACAAAGGCCTTTTCAATTTCTTTTCATGGTGACCTCTGCCATGTTTTCCTATCTTGTCCTTCCATTTATTGTCTAGTCTTTTTCTACTGCATTCACTGTCCCAATCAATTAGCCTTTTGCCAAATCTGTTGTCATTACCTCTTTCCAGGTGCCTCGACCATCTCCATTTTTGTTGCTCGATTATTAGAATAATATCCTTCATTTCAGTTCTTTGCCTGATCCACGATGATTTTTCTATCTCTTTGTCCTTACAATTGCTCTTTCCATGGCTCTTTATGCAATTCTATGTTGTTTCTCAGATCGTTTTGTTAGTTTCTACGTTTTGCATTCGTAAGTCATAGCTGGTATCATGCGTTCATAATGCACTTTACTCTTTAGGCACATTGGCAATGTGCTTTCCAATATGTCTCTATTCTTACCAAGTGATCTCCAGCCAATCATTATGCATTGTTTTATTTCGCTCCCCTGGTCTTTTTCTACTTTTATTACCTCTCTTAGGTAAATGTATTCGTCAACTTTTTCTAGATCCTTGGCCTCCGTACGTATGGTCTTTTGGGCGAATTTATCGTTGAACATTACTTTTGTTCTGTTCATCTTTGGGCCTATTTATTATTCCTATTTAGATCAGTCAACATGTTCTATAATTCTTCCCATACATCTGACATGAAGGGAAATTCATTCATTTTTCCGTCTACGTTTAGTCTCATTCGCTCCAATAATCAGGGTTGTCTCACCGTGGGGTATTTTTAGTGAGCTAGTCTTGCAGACCATTAATGCTATCTTGTGAGTGCAGTCTCTGTCGAATGACCCACACTTATATCTACGTGCCAGACTAACCTAAACTTAGTGATTATTATTTTTTTTTTTTTTTTGCAATAGAAAACATTGGCCTCTCCAAAATGAAACAAGTTTATTGGAAAAAATAAAAATGATCTTAAATATTTTGGTAATCGATTAATCTAAAAAAAGTCCAGATCTCTTATCTTTACTAAGCTTAGGGGAGCAAAGTGTAGAGTCTGGTGTTGTGGGGTGTAAGGGGTTGTAAGATTGTGTCTCCCAAATCTTCCAGATAGAGTTGATCTGTCTGCTTATAAAATCAGCATTTGAAATCCTGGCTTCTAAACATTGGCAAAAATTCCGACCATCGAATTTTCTCGTCCATTTTATTTGTTGACATAACGGTTGACCCTCTTTCTTTACGGATATTGCATGTCACACCCAAAGAAAGCCTTAGAATGAATTAGCTGAAACAAAGTGTCAGTGTTGAGTCTTCTAGGAAGAAGAGATTAGATGGTTCGAACAAAGGTTAGTTTTTAATTACAGAGCACATAAAAAAATGTTTTTGTATTTATTAGCATTTTTTTTTTTAACTTTGGCCCCTCTCGTAACGTGAGCTGAATGTCTCGCACACACTTGATCTGAGCGTGGCTATTGCTGTCTCCAAAAACACATTCCATGCATTGCTTAATACAAAAAATCTTGAAGAATAAGCCAATTATTGTCTTTCTCAGCTTTAAAGATTTGCTCTTTGAGTTACAGATAGCAAATTTGTCTCTGGACTTCTCTACGTCTTCTTCCTCTTGTTGTCTGTGGTTGCATCGGCGTTTGGCGTGAATCCAGGCTGTCTGGTTTGGCTTTTGTACTCGAGGTCTGATTGAGGAACGGTTTTGGCAAAATATTCGTCAGTAATTTCCTAATTTTCGCCATTCACGAAGGAAAGATCGGAGAAAGAGAGCCAGAAACACTCTTTCTTGTTGGCGGAAAGAGAAGACAACTCTTTAACGAGTTCCTTAACTAAAATGATTGATATTCACACACTCACACGCTTACATATATAGATAGATAGATATATACATATATATGTATATATACATACATATATAGATATATATACATATATATGTATATATACATACATATATAGATATATATACATATATATGTATATATACATACATACATATATATATATATATATATATATATATATATATATATATATATATATATATATATATAAGCGTGTTCATAGACTGGTAACACATTCATTGTCCAGATGTGATGGTGTCACGTATTAACAAACAATCCAGCCCAATAATGGCTTCTATTATTGAGGCATTCCTTCCTTCTCCTCGTCCTTCTCCGAAAAGTTTTCTCTCGACCTCCGACCTCGCTCACCTCTCGTGCCCTCTCTGTTTCACGCCAAAAGATCTCTATCCAATAAGCCTCAGTTGGTTCTGTTCGTTTTGAGAAAAGAGAGAGTCCGATCTGAATATGTCTGTCCAATGATGATATCTTCGGCTGATTTGACGCGTGATCTTTCGAATAACACGTTGTGACGAACAATGCCGAGTGACACGACAAAAGATATCCGTTCTTCTGTAAGTCCAATTTGTAAAATTAGCTCGTATTGGTACAACTCTAAAATTGACAACTCACACAGACACGTGTATGCGCACATCACGTTTAGAGCCGCACTTCTCGATTGATCACCGAAGTTAAGCAACATCAAGCCTGATCAGCACTTAGATAGGTGATTGTTTAGGAATATCCGGTATTGTAAGTATGTATAACCCTATGGACCCCACATTAAACCACTTTTGTGCCAATTTCTACCAACGAGGGGTGGTAGTTAAATAACAACACGCACACATATATACAAATATATATATATATATATATATATATATATATATATATATATATATATATATATATGTGTGTGTGTGTGATTATGGGGTGAGTGAATTAACGATGAAGGGTCACTCGCTACAAGACGCAGGCGAATAAATATCTTTTCACCAAATTTGTGTTTTCTTAATGTTCAATGCTGTATTTCAATGCTATCGCTTCTCATCACGAAAACTTTTATATGCAATAGCATAGAACTGCTGAATTGAGAATTTTTTCATAAGTTTTTTTTTTTTTTTGCTCTGACAAATTCTATCTTCAAATTTTGCTTTATAATAAACAGTCATCAAGCATTTGTACAGATGATATTTTACAAAATTATTATCCATAAAAAAAATATATAACTGATTATTCCTGGAGATACACAACTTCTGAATCTGACGCATACTTATTTCATCAATGATATATATATATATATATATATATATATATATATACATATATATATATATATATATATATATATATATGAGAGAATGGGGACAGAGCGAGAGACCGAGACATACAGATAAAGGCAGAGGAAGCTGCTTATTGTAAACATTTCCGGGCAGGGAATATAACCGGATTATGACATGGAACGAAGGATATATAGAGGAAACCGATTACTCTGATTACTTTCAATGAAGCGATTTTGATAGCAATATCTGACTGTCTAATTTTGATAACAATAAGTGGCTTATAACATTATCCATGGTTACATATTGGCCTAATTTCGTCTGTCAGTAACTGTTGATCTTCAACAATCCCTCTCGTACTCATTTCCAATACAGATGAATTGCCGGAACCTTTCCATATAAACTTCGAGTCAAAAATTGCTAAATATACCGGTTAATCATTAAAAAAAGTTTTCATTACCTGTAGACATATTCAGTTTGATGATTCAAAAATCATCATCATCATCATCAGTCTTTTAACGTCCGTTGTTGGACATAGACCTTCCCCAGGATTCGCCACAATACTATATCATGGGCATTGCGGAGCCAGTATTCCCTGAATCAGTCTAGTTCATCTCTCCATCTCATCCTTTGTCGGCCTCAGTTTCTTATGTGATCTCTGGGGATCCATGTTATGAGACGTGATGTCCATCGGTTGTCTTTCATTCTTGCAACATGGCTTGCCCATTGGCATTTGAGTTTTTTTAATAGTTTCTATGATGTCATGGACACCCGTTTTCATCTTTATATACTGTGCTGTCTTGTGATCTCTTCCTGTAAGGTTGAGCATGCGCACGTTGCATACTTCTCAGTTTGTAGGTCTGTCTCTTAGTTAGGTTCCATGTTTCAGCTCCATAAGTGACTATCGGGAGAATGCATTGGAAAAATGATGAGAGCTAATCATGAGAGTGGTTGCGTTTTGGTAAAGCCAGTGGACACAAAAAGATGCGTTGAAACCTTAGCCACATATAACGGGTTCAAATGGTATCATCATCAATCTTTAAACGTCATTAGTTGGACATACACCTTTGCCAGAGTTCGCCAGATTTCTCCATCGTGGGCGTCGCAGAAACAGCACTTTCTGAACTTATCTAGTTTATCTCTTCATCTTATATTCTGCCGGCCTTGGTCATGCATTTGATTTCTCGGTGTCTATGTTGTGAGTTATGACGTCCATCGGTTGTCTGCCATTTGAGTTTCCCAATGAATCCTATGATGACTTGGACTCCTGTTTTCCCCTGATATATTGTGCTGTCTTGTGATTTGTCCATGAAAGGTTGAGCATGATTTTTTCATGTGCACGTTGCATGATAAAAGTATATGGAGATTTTATTTGCTGATTTATTAATTCATAAAGGAATTGATTAGTATTCTACACATGCTTTGGGGGGGTCTAATCTTCAGTAGCATGTGTCTACCTTTGAGTGGTTAAAAGCTTTCAGTACAAAACAAATTTAGTATCAAATGGTTTGCTTTCGAAAAGAATGGAAATAAAGAAAGGAGATTCCTTGGAAGTCATTTCTACAAAGAAACCTGTGATAGTGAGGCTGGATATTCTGTTTGGAGTAGTAGCAGCACTTATGGATATTTTATTGGTTCTGTAGGTCAGAGGGAGTAAGCATTCTTAAGCATCGGTTGTCATGGATACTGGGGAGCTAGATAGTAGTTTGTGTTATACTGGGTATATGGTAAGTTGGGGATAAGGTTATCTTTAGTGTTGATCCAGACAGTGGTGTAAAGGGATTAGATGATAAATGAATAAAACCATCTAATTCGGTTCTGCACACATAAGTAATTTGTCTGGTTTTTTATAATAAAGTGTAGTTTCCCCCTCATCTGTTGTTTTGCTTTCCCAGTTTATACATGTGTGTGTGTGTGTGTGTGTGGTCTAGAAAACAGCTTACAGCTTTAAACACCAAACTAAATAACTTTTTAAGATATTTTGTGTCACTTTAGTCACTTTTTTTGTAATATCTGTCAATGCAATTTATGTAATTTTCTGCAATATTTCACCCCTGTTTCACATATACTTTGTTATTATGGAACAATATGTAAATTCTCTCTTGTTTGGATCATCAGTTGTTTACTGTGTATCTGTTTTCTGGGATTTGAAAAACAAAACACTTATATTAACGTGGCACCCCAGCGCTATTGATCAAACACCACGTCCATATATATATATATATATATATATATATATATGAGAGGAAGAGAGAGAAATTTAGCATTTAATTCCACCTGATCATTTGAAGGAAGTACTTAATTGCTTCCCTTTGGCATAAACGAATTGCCAATATCTCAACGTCTCCACTTTGGGACCATGATTAGATTAAACTTATGAATTATTTATTGTGGGGGTTCAGTAAGAGAAACCGGGGAAAGCAAAAGAGTGGATAAAAGGGGAAACAACTGTGTATAAGAATCGGACAAATTACTGCCTGTATGCAAAACCTAATGAGATGGTTTTATCTATTTATTCTATTATAATCTAATTTTTATTGTGTGGGAGGTGCGTGTATTCGTGGAGGTGCTGTTTGTGTAGGTGGGAGTGTTTGAGTGGTTGTGCGCTGTAGAGAGGACTGTTTTGAGATAGGGAGGAAATGTAATTACTATGAATGCAAACAAATTCAAAAGTCTAAATTCGTAAATGAATGTTTTAATTCAATTTTCTTATTTTTGAAATTAGAAAACTAGTCCCTGAAAGTAGGAACGTTGTTATATACGGCTCTATTTAACTATATGACATATACATAACAAGATATTTGGAAATAATCGGCTGAAATAATATAAAAAAAGTAATATATATACATATTTTATATATATATATATATATATATATATATATATATATGTTATCGAATTCAGTGATAAAATTTTTAGATATCTATCGTTTCTTCTATATTCTAATCACATTACTTTGTTATTCCATCTGAGTACATCCGAGCTCACGGATATATATATATATATATATATATATATATATATATATATATATATATATATATATATATATATATATATATATATATAGTGTGTGTATATAGTATATATATGTATATATATATAGTGTGTGTGTGTGTATTCTCTCTCTCTCTCTCTCTCTCTCTCTCTCTCTCTCTCTGTGTTTACCTTTATATATGAATATATAAAGAATGGAGGGGCGTACTTTAGAGGATAGAATTAATTTCGTATTATATTCTTGAAAGTAATCAATATTTCATTAATGAAAGAGAAATATTTTGGAGATAATGTACGGAGAGATCAAAGCATTAGCTGAATTCCCCTCCTGTATTCGCTCATAAAACATTAATTTTTAAAAATAATCCAGATACCTGCTTTTCGCACTTACAGTTTCATAATTGATGGTAGGCTCTAATCAGATATCATAACAGAGAAAAAACAGGACGTATTTAGAATCCTCATTACATCTACCACTGGAACAGCAACCCCTCCCTCTCTCTCTCTCTCTCTCTCTCTCTCTCTCTCTCTCTCTCTGTCTCTCTCCTTCTTGTCTTACTGTCCTTATCTTCCTCTGACTCTCCTTGTGTATATCTTGCTTCGCTTGTCTTCCCTATCTTTTTCTCTCTTTTTTTTTCATCTTTTTCCCTCTTCTCTTTCTCTTCGTCTTTTCTCTCCTCCACTTTCTCTCTTATTGTTTATAATTCTTTTTGTTTCGCTCTTCCTCTCTCTCTCTCCTTCTATCTCTTCATTTCACCATTTCACAATCTGTCTTTCTCTTATTTTTCTTTTTGACAAACTGATTAGAAAGGTGGTGTCTTACAGACTGAGCCAAACTGAAAAGTTTTACAAATCTTCGAAAACTGATACACAAGGGCTTATTTGATTCTATTTAATAGATACATTTCTACAAAAATGTATAATCATAATATATATATATATATATATATATATAATATATATATATATAAGTTGCTGTAATCATCTTCAGTCGGAATTGATATAGATGTAAAGTTTGACCCTGGAGCAGTCAGCCTTGTGATTATTATTTTTTCATTTCAGACTAGTTTATCTTTGATCAAATTTGTGTTGCTTCTGTTACAATGCTTTCAGGTTGTTTTACATTCTATGACTGTCAAGTTGGCAACATGGATTTAGAATAAGAAACTTCTGACAAGGTTTGAGTATCCTAGTCATGGAAATATCATTGGCAAATATATGGTGGAGGCAAGAAAGACATAGTTTCTGCACCGGACACGTTCAAAACTCGAAACACATGTTCAAGTGACACACTCAGGACTTTGTTGCAACTCACTGTTCTGCTACAGCTCACAGTTTGATAACGATTGACCAATAGGTTACGTTGGACAAAATACCCCCTGCAGCAATCATTTTTGATGTCGACCCACTGACCTTCCCGTAAGAACCACCCAAATCACGCACTTGCCAACTTACTAATTAGTCCATCTGTTAAACTTTTGAATCAAAGTATTCGCCTATTTATCAATCAATTCTATTTGTCTGTGAATCGGTCGGATATTTGAGTGCTGGCCAATCAAATGTCCGTTTGTCAGCTCAGTATTGTGTCAGTCAGGATGTCAAACACAACAGTCCTGAACGAAATTATAAGTCAGTCAACGTCTGAGAAGAACTTGATCAAAGTATATTCTGATTATGATTATACAATTGTCATACTCCATCTTATGATATGAATGTATTTATTCATGCTTATTGTGATGCACTAGTTGAATGGGTGTCCAGAGATTTCCTATGAAGAAGTTATCTCTACCATAGTTCAAATTAAAGATAAACTATCAGTAACCACGTAGAGCATGCTGACTTAATAGTGAATGCCTTAATTGCTCTACTCTATCATGATATGAATGTATTTATGTATGTTTATTGTAACCTATAACTTAAATAGGTGTTCATGAATACACCAGCAATTCCAATATTGTAGGTCATCTTTGCCTTATATAAAATCAATGCAAATCTTTCAGTTTCCACGTAGAGCTTACTGATCCAGTAGTAAAAGCTTTTTGAATACATTTGCTACACAATATGTATACATATATTTATGTGTGTGTGTGTGTGTGTGTGTGTGAATTATAGTACAAATCAGTTATTCAATATCCTAGGTGTGATGAGATTATTTCACGAGGTGTTCTCTACATTCAACGTTTATTTTATTTATCATAGATAGGGATCCAAATAAATCGCCTAACACAGGGAAAAGGATGAAAGTAATATGATGAATCTCCTGAAACTAAAACCGTCACATAAAAACTGATAGATTAACAACATACGGTTAAAGAAAAAAGTGTCCGAAACATTGCAAGTGATTTATAACAACCGGCCATGAATTCACTTTCCCTACGGGAGAGAAGAAAAGCGAAAAAGTAACCAACAGTGAGATCAACAAGTAAACTTAAAAAAAGGAAAAAGATATATAAATAGAATGAAGCGGTGTTCTTCCACCTCGAAAATAGACCCTTCTCAATGACGCCTGAAATTGGGATCCGAATAAAACGAATCATTCGCCTGAAGAAGCCCAAAAGGGCAGAAACATGAACGTGTCCGTGTAATGAATCAATTATTTCAAATATATATATCATCATCCTCATCATCATCAGCCTTTTAACGTCCATTGTTGGACATAGACCTTCCCCAGGATTCACCACACTTCTCTATTATGGGCGTCGCAGAGCCAGTACTCTCTGAACTTGTGTAGCTCGTCCCTCCATCTAATATTCTGCCGGCCTCGATTGCGCACGTGATCTCAGGGGATCTATGTCGTGAGTCATCGGTTGTCCGCCATTCTTGCAACATGGCCAGCCCATGACCATTTGAGCTTTTAATGGATTCTCTGATGTCCCTGACTCTTGTCTTTTCTCGGATGTACTGTGCTGTCTTATGGTCTCTCCATGTGAGGCCCAGCATAATTCTTTCATGTGCACGTTGCATGGTTCTCATATACATCCTCCTTGCTACCCAAAAGGTTCCTATATAAACCTTTCATGAACTGGAGTGGTGTAAAGCAAAGAATCAAATATCATTAGTTTATATGGGTAAGGGAGATGGCGTAACGATACGGAGAAGGGATTCAGTGAGTCGAGTTAAAACACTGGCTGGGGGTGTTCGTGATTTCTTTGCACAAGTACCCTTTGGGGGAAGGCATGAATCTTCTCGCCCTCAGCTAAAGAAGAGTAATGCAAGATGAAATGAATGACGCCACTTCGGGAGGTTGCTGTCCCAAAGTCTATTCCATGCATAGCAAACGGACCAAGTAAGATGTGATTCGATATGTGGAACCCAAACTGGGACACCTGAAACCGTAGCCAGCGTAAGGGCACCAATTACATTCAATGGGGAAAATGATGCTCGGTACAGGCGACTGGATACTCCATCAGGGTTTCTGCAGAACGAACGCTGAACCTTATTTTCACTTTTCACCTTTTTCACGTAAGAGCGACAAGGTTACGTAAAGCGAACTTTTGAAACGCTCCGGCTGGGGTGGGTACCTGTGATGAGAAATAATGAAAATTAATGGTAAAGTCTGAAAAACTATCTAAATGCATAATAATTGGAATATACATCTTAACAATGTTGCCGCTACGTAATTCTAAAGTGCTTCTAAATGAAGGGCACGATAAAACACCGTGAAACCAAATAAAAAACAATTGAAACCTGAAGCCTACAGCTATGTTTATTCTTACACCCATACTGACAAACATGAATATATATACATATATATATATATATATATATATATATATATATATATATATATATATATATATATACCGAGCATAAACACCAACTTATGCACATGTACAGTGAGAGAGAGAGAGAGAGAGAGGAAGACAAACAAGGGGGCAAGAGAGCGAGAGAGAGTGTGAAAGACAAGAGAATAAGTGAGAAAATTACATACACATATATACATGCATGAACATCTATACATACCTATACATCTACACGTATTTAAATACACACAAGAAAAAGATAAATACACAGAGTGAAAGAGAGGGGGGGCATAGAATGAATGAGAAAGTTGACCAATGATACATACATACATACATACACTTATATCATCATCATCAGTCTGTTGGTGTCTGTCGTTGGACAAAGACCTGCCCCAAGATTCACCAGATCACTATCATGGGTATCGCAGAGTCAGTACTTCCTGAATTTATCTAGCTTGTCGCACCATCTTACTTTCTCGTGAGACTTGATGTCCTGTGATTGTCTGCCATTCTTGTAACATGTCCAGCCCATCGTCATTTGAGATTTCTAACAGTCTCTATGATATCTCAGACTTCTGTCTTTTTTCTGATACACATATATACCTATGCATATATGCCTATACATATACATGTACCTATATACATATGAGCAAAAAAGAGAGAGGTAGTGAGAGTGAAAGGGAGAAAGTTGACCGATTTTTTCAACTCTCCTGGGGTACAGAATAGGAAGTCATGAAGACGACAGATAAAAATAACCGAAAAACCGACAAACCTAACCCTACAAATATGTTTATTAAATTACCATTAGGTTTATTGTTGTCATGTTAAGATGAACAGATGTAGAATATTTCTATTATTCTTTCAAACTTGAGCTTATTATTCCTGTATTCAAAAAGTACGATCACCCAAGTTAAGCAATGTTGAGCCTGGAGAGTGCGTAAATGGGGGACTGTCTGGGTCTTGTGGAGAATCCTCTTTAGAGGAGATCGATCAGTAAACTATGCTCAATAAAGCGAGCCAGACCTATTATCAGAGATTATTTTGCAACGGCACATGAAAGGGTTTCTCATTATCAATACATTTCCTATCGAATCCGGTCGTTAAAATGGCAAATTCGTTATTACGACACTATCAAATTCCCGAGTGTGCCGTTATAAGGGAAGTCTACTGTACGCCTTTTTTTTTTTGCTTTGCTGCAAAATCGTGATCATAGATGTAGATTTATGGATGATCAACTCTGATATAATGGCTATTATGCTAACAATAAAATTATGAGGACAATATTATTGTATAAATTCTACAAATAGGAAATATAAATAATAATTATAATACCTGTGTCCCATAATAGTTACCACATTTGCATATATAAATGTAACAACGATTGAGTGACAGAGGCTGTATGGAAGAACAACAAAATTATTTCCCCAATATCTTTTATGTTGGTATTTTTATTGACTAAGTTTTACAGAGAAATTATCATCCTGAAAGTAAATCTATGGATCATCAAATCCGATATAATGTCGATCCAGAGACTTTTTAAATAGATTATCAAAGGCATTGATCACATGATCTGGCTTTTGATCTTGAATGTGGGTTATATATAATGATCATCTAGTTATTGTCTGCATTCAACAAACCTTTCTAAGTGGATTTTTATCGTCATTAATCACATACCTAACATTTTTCAAGTCTCCAATGTTTTGAATGTTTATAAACTGTTGCTACGAGATCTACATATTTCCAAATCCCTACTTGATAAACAGACACGGTGTTTTAGACGACCTAAAATCATAAGTTGGTAGACGAACAGATAGATATATAGATATAATCAGATTTAGATGGATATATGTTAAAAGATTTAGATAGATAGATAGATATCATCAGATTTTGACGGATAGATATTAACAGTTTTAGATCGATGGATAGATATATAGATAGATGTTAACAGATTTAGATAGATAAATAGATAGATAGATATTATCAGATTCACATAAATAGGTAGACGGATAGATAGATGATAACAGATCTAATAGATGGATGGATAGTTAGATTTTAACAGATTTAGATGAATATCAATAGATTTAGATACATGGATAGATACATATTGATAGACCCAGATAGATTGGTGGATGGATAGATGGATAATAACAAATTTAGATTGAAGCGTGGATAGATAGACAGATATTGACATACTCAGATACACGGATACATAGCCGAAAACAGATTTAGATGAATTGATGGATACATGGATTGATATTGAGCACACACACACACACACACACACACACGCACGCACACACACACACACACACACACACACACACATATATATATATATATATATATATATATATATATATATATATATATATATATATATATATTGATAGATATGACCATATTTAGATAAATAGATGGATAGATATGAACAAATTTAGATGTAGATGGCTGGGTATATAGGTAGAACAAATTTAGTTAGATAAATGGATAGACAGAAGAGAATATTTTAATCGGTGGATGGCTGGCTAGATAGATTTGAACAGATTTAGATAGAAAGATAGATGGATATGAACCGAAAATAATCATGATAATTGCTAGCAATCAAGCTGTTTACATGTATACCTTGAAATGAATTTCAAAATTCAGAACTGCACTGATCAAGGTCCTATCATAATGTTATCGGAAGTTACTACACGTACTCAGTTTGCACAGAAGCACCATAACCGTACTACATCCATCATCATAAAGATCAGTCTTTCAATGTACGTCTTTGGACATAGACCTTCCCCAGGATTCGCCACACTTCTCTATCATGAACGTTGCGGAGCCAGTACTTTCTGAACTTATCTAGCTCGTCCCTCCATCTAATATCCTACTGGGCTCAGTTACACATGTGATCTCGAGGGATCCATGTCATGAGTCGCAATGTCCATCAGTTGTCCACCATTCTTGCAACCTGGCCAGTCCCCTGCCATTTGAGTTTTTGATAGATTCTATGATATCTCTGACTTTTGTTTTTTACTGAATGTACTGTGCTGTCTTGTGGTCTCTCCATATGAGGCCCAGCATAATTCTTTCAGGTGCACGTTGCATGGTTTTCAATTTGCAGATCTTTCGTTTGGTTCCATGTTCCAGCTCCATAAGTGACTATTGGGAGGATGCATTGGTTATACACTCTTCTTTTTAGGATTAATAGGATCTTCTTATTTCTGAAGGTTGAGCTTGCTCTGCCAAAGGCTTGCTTCCCAAAAACAATGCATCCAAATCTGCGCTAATCAAAACCGCACTATAGAAAGTATTGTTGTCGACATTTTGGGAGGATCCTGTAAAAATACAAACAACTGAATTTCTGGCGGTTTCAGAAACATAAACGTATATATGATATATATTTGCACTTATTTTATAGCTTTATACTCATAATGAATACTCAAGTAAAAAAAACTTCGTTGTCAAAAATGTAATTCTGGTGTTAAAAACCCAATATTCATGATAAAACATCGCGAATTTATGAAATAGAAAATTCACACCATTCCAGCTTACGAAAGGTTTTTATTGGAAAGTTCTGCTTTCGGATAGTGGGGAAACCTGCGTATGATGTATCAGTCAATTCCTATTTCATGCGTATAAGAGTGTATGAAGACATACGCACAGATCTAAGTATCATAGATATGAATATAGGACTGTTATAGGACTGCATAAATTCGCACGAGTTCATATAGGTAAGTATGTGTATGTATATGATGGTCGAAATCGATCAACCGTTCCTTCTTTTTCTTTGCTTAATTCATTTGGTTCTCAATTTCACACATTTTGTATCAGGTTTTCCCTTCGTAAATTTTTTTATTCATTCCTGTTCTTGAGATAACGCTTATCATCCGAGGAAAAAAAACCAGCAAAGGAAAACACTCGTATGTGGCAGATACGAAAAACGTAATTGAAATTTACGTTGGACTTTACCTTGAGGATGAAAAACGCATTGTGAACGCAGATGAATCAATTAAGCTGAGAGTTGCTTGAAAATTTCATTTGAAATTCAAAACTAAGCGAGATAAATCCTCATAGCAGGAGAGACATCCGAAAAATGAATAACAAAATGGCCGTATGATGAATCATCGGCAACTTGCACGTACATTGAAAGCATTCGTGTGTAAAAATGTATAATATAAAATTGACACGGGCTATTTTACCTAACTATCTATCTACATAGATAGATAGATTGATAGGTAGATCGAAACGAAGAGATTTACATGGATATGAACAAATTGGAATAGATAGATAGATAGATACGAACGAACACACTTTGAAAGATATGAACAGATTTAGATAGATAAGTATGAATAGATAGATAGATAGATAGATAGATACTCACTGTGAAAGATATGAACAGATTGAAATTAATAGGTTGATATGAACAGTTGCATAGTTTGATAGATAGGAGCAGTTTTAGCTTAAGATAGATCTAGATAGATATATTGATAATTCAATTCAACCTGGGTCGGAAAGATTGTGTTGTGTCAATCTTTTGAGATAAGATAGCTCGCCAAGCTTAAAAATCAACATTCTGAATCCTGGCTCCGAGGTCCTTTTTGCAGAGAAAATTGGCGCAACGCACTCTTCTTTTCTTCTTTCACTTCTATTTGGCTGAGTGCTGGACTAAGCCAGGTTTTAAACATATACATTAGTCTATTTCGTATCAATGTGTACATGAGTTGAATTCATGAGACTATACATGCATATAAATCCACGTATATAAGTGTGTGAGAGAGGGAGAGATTGTGTGTATGCGTACTTTTGTATGTATGTGTGCTTGTGTGTGTGAGAGAGAGTGTGGTGTAGAGAAAGAGGGGGCACGTTCTTGCTTCTGTACGTGTATATGTACGTGAGTGTGTGCTGTTAGACAAAATGCTATCAAATAGTCAGCTATAAATACATGTGTATTTATGTGTGTCTGTGTGTGTGTGTGTGTGTAACCCAATACAAAATATGTACGTATGCCTGCACGACCAAAAGAGCGTCTCTGTGGTATGAATGTGTACGTATTTATTTACTTACCTTGCTATTATATATATATATATATATATATATATATATATATATATATATATATATATATATATATATATATATATATATATATATATATATATATACACGCTATTTCGGTGCAGGTTGGTTTAGCATCCAAGCGTGTAATTACGAGCCAGCCAGCTTTTATAAAACAGAAAGGCGAAAAGAACAAATTGATTTCCCATGAAACCAACCGACGACAACGTCAGATAGTTGAGCAGAGGTTCCCCGTACCTCCCCAACCCACAAACAGCCTACATCAATCAGATAACTGCAAAGAAGCCAATATTTCCTCAGTTTCACAAACTCCCAAATGCAACCATTAGTAGTAGCAGTAGCAACTACTAATTAGGAATAATCGTGAGATTATCATTACTGGTTGAAACCCACCCGTGGCGCTGATTCTCTGCTAGATATCTATTTTATACTGTTAAAAAAAATAAGATCAGGTTTTGCTTAAGCCAACGTGGAGGACACAAAGTAAGGGTCCTATACAGCATCATTTTTATATTGTAAAGTGAAAAACTTGAAACTTTCCAGGATTTAAAAAAAAAAACTATTACTTTGACTGATGACTTTCGCTGAAAATTAAGTGACAACAAGTCTCCCTAATACTCGAGTATTGTTGCTGATTTTGGTGTTTATGTCGTCTGGAAAGGCGGAAAGAACAAATTAATTTCCCAAGAAACCTACCAACGACAATGTCAGATACATCTGCGAAACCAGAGCCTAACCACCGACTCCCAAAAAACTACGTCTTGTCTACGTAGAAATAGATATAATCGTGAGATGAGTTTTATTAAAGAAATTATTAAAGAAAAGATGGTAATGAGTGCAGAGTGTATTGTTCACCCCCTACCAACAGTATTCGCCAGTGTCTATTTGTCTGTCTTTATGTATCAACACAATATCCCCAAAAGTTCTCAATGAATTTCAATGAAATTTAGTGGAAAGTTGGGCTATGGAGATGGAAAATTTTAATTTTGGCGTGGATCGATGAATACTTTACAGTTTCTTCACCTGCATCATAGTTACTTTTTCATTCAGTTTATAGTAGCAATGGCTCTGGCATACAAACGTTCTCTGAGTACTTTTGAGTTGAATTTAAGATAATGATGGTTTTAGTCGATATTATTTTTCTCTCTACGAGTTTTTAACACCCATAGTGACCGGTGGTTCTCACTGGAAATCAAGTAACAGCAAGTCTCCTCAACATACCAGGACTCTCCTCGGTATTCAAACTGATTTTAGTAGTGCTGTAATCCGGGTGATTTCGGTTCTTCCTTAAATTTCCAGTTATTCCAACCTCTCTGCTAGTCTCTTGGAGATTGTTCCCAGGGTTCTGGCTGCTATTGGTACTACTGTCACCTCTCAATTCTCCTGCAAGCTCGAGATATTCAGCTTTTCACTTTGTTCAAGCTTCACTCTGTGGTCTATAGGGATAGCAAAATTCAGCATATGATATCATTATTATTAGAAACTGTCAACCAAAACTGTCATAATAGGTTTCTTCAGTTTTTAAGTTGGTCTGACTGTCTGGCTGGCTAGCTTGTTGGCGATGTACGTACCACTCACACAGGTAGCATCAATGGAGCTAGAGGGGTGAAAGTTTTAACATTTTCTCCTTGCTATGTCAAGATTTTTTTTTGCTCCATTTAAGCCCTTCCTAAACAGTTTTTTTAGTGGGGGTCAATTTGCAATGTGGGTTTATGCTAAATTAGTCCTCTAATTTGTTTCCAGCAACATTCATGACTGTTTTCTCTTTGAATTCGGACATTGCCCAACAAAAGGCATGAGATCGCCCATATTTTCCCATCATATCATATCACCCATCACATTATTGATCACCTATATTTCCAATTTTTAATTTACCACCCTCAACACGACATGCTGCCAAAAGACCCAGGTCACATCATGGTTTCTATGGAGTGATTAATCAAATATGTTATTGCAATTATTTATTATCGCATGTTCTATCTTCTTTTTTTTTTCTCTGTTTGATCGGAGGTTTACGTCTCCATGTGACTTCAAATGTGTTACCATGAACATGTATGTTTGGGGGTTATTGGGTGCTTCTGTTTAATTGCACTTGATGACTTCTGAGGACAACTCTCGATAAGATACCGGAGTTCTAACCCCATGATATAAGATCAAAAAACTCTCGAAAAAAATCCATTTCGCCGCTTCATTCTTAAACATATAAAGATTCATTGAGAGGTAATTTTAATGTATAATTGTTTACAGTTATGTAGAAATAAATAGATATGTTTAAATAGATATCAACAGAGTGTAAAAGATATGGAAGAATTGTGCTTAATTGTTCGGAAAAGGTATAATTAAAAAATATGCCGATATTTTGCAGGGGAGGTAATTGAGGTAAACGCTATGATCATTTTGAATGGCTGAAAGTGGACAAATTTTTACCGATGATAAAGTTGTTTTCAACCTGAAAATACTGTTTACATTTGAGCCAATACAATATGAAGTTAGGATTAATAGGTAAGATAGGTTTAGTATCTTAGTGAGTCCAACCGTAATACTGGCCCTACACCATATCCTTTCTAGTTGAAGTTGATAAAATTTATAATAATAAAATATTTTTTTTGTAAAATCATTTTCAAGGCATTTCTATAGTCAAATTATTTTTAGTGCATTTCTATAGTTAATATTTTCGATGCATTCCTATAGTTGAATCATTTACAACGCATTTCTTCAGTTAAATCATTTTCAATGCATTTCTATAGTAAAATCATTTTCAAGGCATTTAAATAGTTAAATTGTTTTCAATGCATTTTCATAGTTAAATCATTTTCAATGCATTTCTCCAGTAAAATCATTTTCAAGGTTAAATCATTTTCAATGCATTCCTGCAGTATTATGATTCTCAGTGCATTCCTATGGTAAAATCATTTTCAAGGCATTAATATAGTTAAATCGTGCCCTATGCATTTCTACAATAAAATCATACTCAATGCATTTCCACAGTCAGACTGTCGTGTTTAATGCGTTTCTACTGTCAGATTCAATCCATTTCTATAGTAAAATAATTTCCAGTGCACTTATATTATTCATACAATAGATTTATTATCTCAGTAGTACGTCCATCATTTCCAGACCAATGACACTCCCCTTTCTGTCTAATTTTCAATGCATAATACACGGAATGAATACTGAAACTAGTTCAGAGAAATTTTCGGTCAAAGATTGCTATGTTCAGTCTTTTTCCGCTTCGTATATTTCTGAACCAGTTAAACACTCGAAAGTCTCTGTATATATATATATATATATATATATATATATATATATATATATATATATATATATATATATATACTGACATTGTGTATATGTGCGTTTTATGTCGTCAACTGGTCTGTATTGAAGTCTTATCTGCCACTTTGGGAGTAGTAAATGAGAGTGAAGTGGAATGTTCTGCTAGTAAAAAGACAACATTTTAGCTTTTTCATACAAGCAAAATTCTGAGTCGTGCTCAGTTCTGCTGAAGTAAGAGCGTCATTATTGTTGTTATATATTTAAGTGGCAAAAAATACGGCCACTTCCCATCGTTGGATGACAACCACTTCGCCATTTTTGGGTTGCAATGTCTGTACACATTATTTTTTTCTAATTTTCTTTTTTTTTGTTGAATTGCTTTAAACTTATCTCCTTGTTTCCGAATGCGAAATTACACTCGCTCACACAAACTCATATGATATTTAATAAATACACATATGCATATGTATAGACAAAAATAGATATTTCTGCATATACCAAAATACATATGCACAGGTGCACGCACACACACATACATATATATATATATATATATATATATATATATATATATATATATATATATATATATATATATATATATATATATGATTGAAAAAAGTGTCCGATACATTTCAAAAAGTTCATTTCAATATCCTTATGCATCTTCAAAGTTGACAGAATTCGGACCAAAGATTACAAAATACAAAAAAAAAATCAAGAAAATATTGAATCAACATCGGACATTGAAAAGTTATGTATAAAATCATAAACCTTTTTAATATATATATATATATATATATATATATATATATATATATATATATATATATATATATATATATATACCTAATGATTTTCAGAAACTTTGGCACCAGTGCACTTTGAAGTCTGCAGAGTAAATTTTGAAAAAATTCCAAGAACGAAAACATTTATAAGAAATGTCCACAAATGAACTCCGGGCATTCCCCGCCTCTTTTGAAATCACTCCACCAGGAAATAAGGAACATTTCCTATCAATTCGTTTCTTTCTCACAGGAAGTTATTTCATGCCTCAAGTTCCGTGTACATTTTTGTAGCGAAGGTACTTAGCTGTTACGTACGAAATGTCTTTTTTTATATTGAGGTGAAGGATTTATATATAACGAAAAAACGATAAATATTTTATCAAAATCTGACCGATAATAACCTTTTCCCACGATCTTTTAATGATAATATGATACATCTATAAATAAATTTTTAGCTTCAGCCATCTTAAGTTGCAGTATCTGCACACACCAGGATTTCTCTTCTTTTTCTCATCTTTTTTCTTGTATTGCATTGCATTAGACTTGTCTCCTAGTTTTCAAATGCAAAATTACCCTCACTCACTCCCACTATCTTGCACACAGATTTTTGTCGTGTGATTTTTCGAAACTTGGGCACCAATGCACTTTAAACTCTCAAAAGTGAATTCTGCAAAAAATCCCGCTGAGTGAAAGTATTCATATCAAATGCGTACCGAGAAACTCGTGTCTAGTCGGACATTTCCTGCCTCTCCAGAAATCATTCCACCGAAATAACTTCATATTCTATCACTTTTTCTCTCTCTCTCTCTCTCTCTCTCTCTCTCTCTCTCTCTCTCTCTCTCTCTCTCTCTCTCTCTCTCTCTCTCTCTTCCTTACATACACTTTTGTGTTTTACCTCATAATCTACCATTTTACTTATAAAATCGCTAGGCGATGGTCTATATTTTCGGTATGTCAAATTTGTGAAAGGAGATAACTACTTAATGATAATTATTGAGTCGTCTCCTTTATTCATATTTTTTATCGTTTATTTGTGAATTAGTAATAATCCAGGTTCATTCTAGTTTAACACATACGAGAAAAATGCTGTGTAAAATAATGTTTTTGATATTTCATGGGCACAAAGCAATTGCAAAATTATTTAGATATGACTGTCAGTTTTATTAGATATTATTATTCAAATACGGTTGTCATGGGTTAACTAGTATTATATAAATCTATTTTTGAGAAAATGTTTATCATGTAATTAAATAGCATACAAACTTGACAGAATCTGTCATTCCTTTCAATTTGTTTCATTTTATGTCCCTTTCCTTCTCTTTTTTCCTTTATTGTTTCTTTCTCATTACTCTCTCTCTCTCTCTTTCTCTATCTATCTATCTATCTATTTATCTCTCATTGATCCATCTGTCTTTATTTATACTAAGCTTAATACTAAGCACAATACCGTATCAATGGAGAGAAGTACGGCAGGTGTAATAAGATCATGTTCCGCCAATATTCTATTCTAAAAAAGGGACTCTGTCTGCTTTGAAAATCAGCATCCGAATGAGTTGGGGAGGGGGTAGGTTACAGGGTCTTGAATACCGACTACTACTGTCGGTGGGAAATACGTTACTCCCTTCTGAGTGGGCAAATATTTTTTTCTTTCTTTTTTCGTTCATCTTTCCTCCTCTCTCCTATTCTTGTCCCTTCTTCTTCTTCCTTCATTCTTATACCACTGCCTCTTCATTTCTCTCCTCTTTTCTTTCTTTCATTTCTCCTCCCTTCCTCCCTGCCTCACAGCCTACCTCACTTTCTTTCCCAACATATCTCCTCAATTTTACTCTCTATAAACCAAACCAACGTTCCACCAGACCTCCACCCATCAACATTCTGCCAATGCCTTTTATGGCCAAACCGTAAAGATTGACGGCCACTGATTGGACAGCATTTCACTGCCTTCCGACTAGAAAAACTTGGCGAAGAAAGCGTGCTTTTAAAACCTGAAAGGCAAGAACCGGCACATATAATGGCGGAAGAGAGCAACGTTGTGATGTTTGGCCACTTTGTAATCAAAAGATGCTATAGAAATGGCAGCACACGAAACTGAATTGCTGTTTGTCTCTTTGTTTATATCTGTTGGCAGTTCATTTTCTGAAGTGTATGCGCCAACTTCCTTGTGGCGGACGGATGGTCAGTCGGCTGGTCGGAGCAATGGATTCACGCGATTTTGGCTGAAGCAGACGATATTGTAGCGTTTCTGTTATTTCATTGGAGATGCTGTCGAGGTTTGCAAAATCAAACAAAAAAAAAGGAAATAACAAGAAATTACTCAGAGAGCGCACGCCTCTGACAATGCAATGCATTAAATAAAATCTGAATTAAATCAGTTTGCATAAAACTACGATGCAGGGAAGGTAACTGACGATATTGCAGTGTTTCTGTTATTAGCTTGAAGTCGACCTTGAAGTTGGCAGAATAGAACAAAAAACGGAAAACGGCTAGAAATCATTCAGAGAGTGAATACCTTCGCTAGTGCTATACATTAACTAAAACTGAATCAAAATCTATTAGTGTACAGTTACGATGGGGCGAAGGAGTCTGCATTTTTTTTTTCTTTTTTTTTTACTTTTCTCAGTTTTTGGACAATTGTCTTGATACATGAAGAATGATTCCTGTATCCAGCTGAAACTTTAATCATTTCTTCCTTAGCCTCCCACGACATGCAATTGAAATTTGGATATAATCTTTTGGCAAACAGCCAAAAAACATAAGAGTATATATATACGTCTCATAACTTTGTTGGCAGAAGTAAAGCTCCTGGCAAAAGAGAGAAAAGATATATAAACGATAGATAAATCTACACTTTTCCACAGGTGAGGGGTAAAGGATATATCGGTGGTGGGTAAAAAGATATATCTGAAGGGAGTGCTTAAGCTGTTCATAGTGACTTCTCAATCCCCGGCTTTTATACGATTCCATCTTTCAAATTATCCGCCCTCATTGAGAAATTACTATCTGGGGTCGGGGAAGAACTGCCCTACTTAAGACCACCCCTTAATCGGACGCCCGTGAAAGCTGGTGAACTCGACGTGGTCATTGACCTAGTCATAAGGATTATGCGGCGATGATATTAAAGGCTTTAATTTCAATTTTCCTCGAGATTTTAACAGCTTCTTGTAACAAATTCCAATTTCTCATTCCAATATTTCTCCTTCCCACCTTTTCCATTCCCTGTAGACTCCATCTATTTTTGCATTTTTATCTATCGCACCATCTTCTTCTTCTTACCCGTCACAACATTCACCATTCTCATTCCATCTTTTATTCATTTTACTATCATAGTACCCGTCAAAAATGACAGCTATTTACGTATGGATCGGCAAATCTGTCTAGGATCAGAGCGTCTCTGCGCTCTGGCTTGGATCAAAGAGTCACTCATCGACACTTCCTTTGTCTCCTGTTTTTTTTTTTTTGTTTTTTGTTTTTTTCTCTCTCTGTTCTTTCTGTTCCTATATCTCTTTAAAACTCCCTTCTCATTGTTTTCTCGTCTCGTTTTTTTTTCCTCATTCTTCTTTCTTTTCTTCCTTTTTCTCTTTCACTCTTTCTATTCCTACACCCCTTCATCTCTCTCATTTTTCAGTCTCTATTTCTTTTTCTTTTTCTGTTTTTGTTCTATGTGTTATACTTTTTTCGCGTCTCCTTTTTCTTTCCTATTCTCTCTGTTCCTAAATCCCTTTCTCTCTCTCCTTCTCTATATCGATATTTCTCTCCCTTTCTTCTTTAGTACATAAAATTCTCCATCTTTCTTTTCCTCAATGCCGTTGTGACTTCTACTAAATCTTTTTAGACACTCTATCCCCACTCCTACTCAATACAGCTCTTTCGTTTTTTCTTTCTTCCCTCAACCCATTCCCCTGTTCTCCCCCTTCTTCTATTGCATATACGTGCAAAAATTTCCTTACGAGAGAAAGATTTGAAGATAAAATAAAGCGTAAAATGTCCAAGCAACTGAATTAAGACCTGAATTATAACCATCATAGGAACGATAAAGGAAAATTAAAACGAGATATAAGCAGATAAGAGTCGAGATGACAAAAACTGGAATAACATAAAGATAACAATCAGGACTGTAACATAGATATTAATGATGAAAATATCCACACGTATTTACAAGAGACGTCAGCGTGATTTACCTAGCCATTTCAAGACCAACGAGCGGTTCAAAAAACTTAATCTGAAGATTACGAGGAAGCAGACTTGTTAGAAAGATAGAAAAAAACGAACAAGACACAGATGAGAAGATAACAATAAAATTGGTAACATTAACATTTTATCTATGATAAAGATCACTACAGCATAACTATTGCATCGTCATTTGAAAAGGCAAGTCTTAACCCATTGACTGCTGCAGGAGCAGTTCAAATGCTGGGCTTTAAATGCGACAGTAACTTTGATTATACGGAGGGGGTCACAAAATAGGCTGAATAGTTTGTTTCCTCTCTAAACAATGGACGCTTCCACCCAAATTCACAGACATAGAAACATAGAAAAAACGGAAAAAATCGTTAGTAACATCGTGGAAGGGTCCAATGTTTGACCGGTAGAAATTCTAGTCATTCGCTATTGAGAACTGTGATGACTAAAATTTCAGTCATCTGTAGTTAGTAGGTTAATGATTAAAAAAGATATTCTTTTTCAAACTATACAAATATCACTCTGTATCCAATGCAACGGTGTTATGACAAGGGAGCTGTCTACTAATGCTTGGTACTGACAGTTTTCGAGCCGGAACGAGATGCAATAGACTGTCCTCCTCAAAATACCCTTGCACATACAATAAGTATTTGAAGTAAGGCAAAGCAAAGAAGGAATTACAGGAAGCGGTACGAATGAAAAAGAAAGAAAAATCGAGTAGGAGAAGAAAGGGAATATGAAAAAATTTGTATGGGCCCATTGTTTAGCTGATGGAAATTTCCGTTATCTGCAGTTAAGCCATAGAACTGTATTGATTGAAATTTCCTGTCATCTGCAGTTAATGGGTCAGATAGTAAGTGGAGGTGCGATCTGGCATAGTAGATAGCGTCTCCAGGAGAGGAACGCTTCAAGTTGAAATTTAGATCCGGGCTACTGATTATATTTTTGTGTGTATATCCTTGAGAAAAGCTTGAATCCTTTCCTAATATAAAATAATGAATATTGACTCTGTGGTATCTGCAAAGTCCCTTCCGGGAGATACTGTGCGAATCAATTATTCCGTTTTTTTGTTTTTGTTTTTATAAGGTAATTTAAACATGGCCTTGTATACGGGGGAAGTCGTTTATGGTGATTAGGGATATTGTTATCAAGCGGTTATAGTTATCAAAATCGGTCGATACCAAAAAGATCTAATTAAAATACAAAAAAAACATCAATAAACTTAATATTGATTTCTTTATAAAGTAATGTTGTTTATAACACCGAATGTAAATTGTTCCAATTTCTGTCTTTTCCTGGATGTTATTCACCGGTTATTGTTATCAAAAATATCTTGTCCTTAAGAGATTACATCAAGTGGACTCTTTTGTTTATGGTTTTGAAGTCAATATTGTTAACGTAAGTCGACAAACCTTAGTCTTTCATGAGAGAAAACCGACAAAATGATTTATTTCTATGTTCCGGGCAAAACAAAAAAATACATCTAAATTTGGTCAATATGCTGCGTTTATTGAAATATTGGACCAGTGACAAGAACCTTTCATTCGTAAAAAGTTATCAAAGAAAAATGGTTCCCTCTAATGATTGCTTCTGGTTGCAGAGAGATGAACAAAACTGATAGTAACTGAACAAGAGAAAAGATATGGTGAATGACGACCGGACAGACAAATGATCACACAAAAAATAATTACGAAGAAGGCCTAAAAATAGTGAGAAATACTTAAGAACGTAAATACCAGACAAAAACGATAAAAATCAAACTTATTAGATACTTACTGGTTTACCCATGGCGTCAAAAATGATGGCATACATGAAATATATGAATACACATTATATATATATATATATATATATATATATATATATATATATATATATATATATATTTGTTCTTCTTTTCAGCGAACGTACTATTTTATTTAATATTTCATTGGCGTTATTTCGGCTTCGCTGGTCAAAGCCATGTTCAAACTGAATTAGGAACGTTACAGCATTTCTTATCATTCTAGTGACGCAATCGTTTAGCCATTCTTTTCATGCGTAGAATCCAAGATTGTGTTTTTACCAATTTCCTGTTTCCCCAGTAAGACCGAAATAACACCGATAAAAAACTTGAATGAATAGGTAGATTTGAAACTGACGTTATAGCTACTGCACAAAGATCGAACGGAAAACAAAGTGATAATATTTCTGAAATGTCTGACACATTTGTAGAATTGCTAGGGCACATGTTTTGCAAATGAAACAATTGAATTACTTCGCAATTAAAAACTGTACGTGTTTTAATATTTATGTGTATTAGAAACTCTCAACCAAAATTTAACCAGAACCTTCAAAATAGGTTTCTCTCAGTTTTTAAGTTAGTGCAGTTGGCTGGCTGGCTGGCTGGCTATCTATGTATCACGTATACAGGATCCACCAAAAGAGCTTGAGGGCTGAAAATGTCAAAATTTACCCCTTATAACGATAACAAAAAACATTTTTCTTTTATTTTTGTAGGGGGGGGGTCAGTTTGCAGTATAAGTTTATGCTAAATTGGTCCCTATTTTATGCCTGCTTTTTATTTTAAAAATTCAAACTTGTTTAGTGACTACTATGCAACAAAAGGCCAAATGAGTAACTTATACATTGATCATCTCTCCTTCCAATGTTTTAATTGATCAGATCCATCACGGCCTGCTGCCAAAGGACGTATGTCACGTGACAGTTTCTATTGGGTGACTAGCCAGTTTGGGGGGGTGCTTTTTTTTTTCAATTTGAGAACCCTATATAAAACATGCTAGAGTCCCTGCTCTTGCCTAATCTGGTCATGAATTTGTCAATTCTCAAGTCCAGGTGATTGACTACCTGTGTCGGCTGTTAGACTGTTAACAATCCACTGTCTAACATCGGTACCAAATTCAATCGGACGTGGGTTGCGAACCAGAATCAAGAGGACAGGCTAATTGCTAGTTTTCGTTACAGGAAGGATCTCTCTATATCTTAAATTACAAAGAGTTGTTCTTCGCAAATAGTCTCTGTCGATATTCAAGAGTTAAGCTTGCTCGAAAGTAACTTTCAAGCAATGAGAAATTTCGTGCCTGTGCCGGCTCCCTGCCAGAAACGGAACTGCCGTGGATACTAACGGGAAGGGACTAGTTTTTATTCTCGTCCATAAATTCAAATTACCTTCACCATTTATCGAACGCAGGGTACTCTTGTTATCTGGAAGAATCGGTCAATTTTTTTTCTCACTAATCTTATCTTCCATTTATACCCCAGGTGTCGTTTGGGACGTGGGGACGGCGACCATGTTGCTTTCGTCCGCTCTCTTTCACTCTCCTTTATTTTACATGAACAATCTATACCCAATCCACTTCCGGCTTGCCAGGTCCGTTAAAGGAACATAGATCTCCATTACCCAAGTAAGGAGACATGGGAAGAGGTGGGGATGATGGACATCAGTCGATGCCAGATTTTTTTTCCAGCCGCCGTCCTTTAAATCTATTCAGGTTGAGCAGAATTGTAGAACAAAAAGGACTGACCCGTAAATCTAACAGCAGACGTTCATGTCGGCGACCAACTCACAACACTAAAGCGACCAGACGATCGACTTTGCCAGAAATTACTGATTTAGCCCAACTGGCAGAGAAACAGACTGGAGATCAAAAGGCATCAATTACTGTCTGAAAAGTGCCAGAAAGATAGAGACTCGTTACAGATAAGTTAAACAAAGATGCCAGGAAGAGGGAAGTAAACCTTCACCTAGAAAAGAGTTTCCCAAACTTTTTTTCCCCAAACTGCTGTCCCCTTTAGAGCATTGATTTCATTAGTGACCCCCACCCCGGAAAGTTGTTAGGAATGATACATCGATGATTTCATTTTAACAATTTTCAAACTTTTATTTCATAACAAAAGATATCATCACCATCAGCTGTTATAAGCCCACTATTGAACAAAAACCTTTCATATTTCCTTCCATGACGAGCACGATTGCACTAACCTCAGTCATATCTTACCAGTTTTCTGTCTTGTCTCTCTATCTTGTGTCTGGTCTTTCCCTAGTGTGTTTACTGTCCCACGGGCACTATTCAGTAAGCCTTTTTTCCCTATCTGTTATCTTTTTTCTTCGCTATGTGTCCAGCCTAGCACCATTTTTGCTGCCTAAATACTTGTAAAATAGATATAGAGTATTTGAACAATTTGAGATACTATGATGATTATACATTGATATCGAAAACTGCAGAAGGTCTATAAAACATGTTAAGTGACCTAAATAGAGAAAGTGAAAAAAGCGCTTGATCGATTGGACACCTTCTTGTTTGTGTGGTTTACACGACGTTTAGGCCGATTCATTCAACAGCCTTATTCATGTGTTATATACATACTGTTTTTAGGCGTTGCTTTATATTACATATATGCTTTATAAATCTATGTTATATAATTATAAATATGCTTTCAGGAAATGGATATATAATCCGACAGAAATAATTATAAATGTGTTATATTACTTTGAAACTCTATTAGAAATTATTTACTTTTATTACACGGTGAATGTGTCATTTGGTTCAAACGGAGTAGATAGAATAAACAATCAAAGAATGTGTGTATATATATATATATATATATATATATATATATATATATATATATATATATATGTAGAGAGAGAGACAGACAGAGACAGAGATTTATCATATATATATATATATATATATATATATATATATATATATATACTGTTTCCCGGGATTGCTTTATCTATGGTCATAGTTTTGTTGTTACTGAACAGTCCCATGCCTTTGCGATTGAAGGATAGTATCTTTTATGCAAGAACAGTAAGGTCCTCTCTGATTGGCTGCTAAGTTACATCAAGGCTGTGCAACGAGTTGACGAGATATCTAAAATGGCGGAATATTTCCCGCTAAAATCTGGCAAATTAAAAGCTAAATGTCTTCTTCCAAAATCGAACCTGATACAGTTAGTTGAATAACGAAACTGTCCTAAAATGAAGTACAGTATACTGCTCATTGCTACTGTTAATAATAACGTTTTCATTGATTGCCTCCCCTGTTTGTGTTGATGAAAGTTTTTTTTACGAGTTGCTGACCTGCTGGAGTACACATCGTGTGTTAGTGCACACAATGTCCAGACAAACTTACAACATCATTTACAATGATTGAAATAAGTCGAGAAAAAATATTGGCTATAATATATCGGCAAATAATAGGCAGTCAACAGCACGAAGCCGGCCTAATGATCAACGCACGTATCAGCCGAGCGTTCAGAACAGACACCGGATGACACCGCCGGAAGTCACTGTTCGTAATTAACTTGGTAAGACGAGTGCCGTATTTACGCGTGTGTAAGTCACGCGCGAGAATAAGCTGAATCCTGATTTCTATCATTATATCTGCTACAATTTTTTTTTCCAATTTCACTTATAATATGCGTACCTCGCATAAATAAATCAACGTAGACTGCGTGTGTACCAGAACTAATTATCTAAACAAATATCTAAAAAAAAAAAAAAAAAAAAAAAAGATTTTTCTTTTCAAATTATCTTTTAAGAAAAATATTGTATTTAAAAAAACAACGCCCCACAATTTGGGCTTTGCTGGTCCAAAATGACCATAGAGACCACAGTAGTGCCATTCGGGGGTAGAAAAAAAAAGACCGTTTCTAAATGATGCTTAGTGGTTACCTCATGCAAATTTTCGAGGTTGTAACCCTAAAGTGTAAAGAGGAGCCTCTGGAGACACGCGCGCACACACACACACACACACTCTCTAAGAGAGAAGAATCTGTAGCCCTTTGGAGCGCGCTGATCAGATACAGGATTCTTAACACCAAAAAAAAGTCACACCCAAACTTTCGAAATGCCACTCATACAGGAGTAAATACGGTGGTAGTCTTTTGTTGACTGGGTCAACGGCGCATGCTCTGATTTCTCGAAAAAGCATGTGACAGTAAACCATTTCCAGCTCCAACGAATCGACAATGTAGGTTATGATAACCATTGTAGGAGATTAAGAAGATGAGTTATCTTGAAAATGCTTAATCAATCGACTATTCCTTTTTTAATAAACAAGCTTAAAACGAAACTGGTTTCAAAACTAGTCTATGAGTGTTTTCTAAGTGTACTTGATCTACTTAAGCGCACACATTCCTATGCATACACACACACACACACATACATATATATATGTGCGTGTGTGTGTGTGTGTATATATATATGTGCGTGTGTGTGTATATATATATATATATATATATATATATATATATATATATATTCAAAATCCAATTTCTTTTAATTCAAAAGAACCGTAACAGAAATGACGTGATGATGTGGAAAGATTGAGGAATTCGAAAGGAACAAAAACAGATTAAAACATCATTCACTTGAATATTACAAGGTGTATGAAACAGACTTTTGTGATTAATAGAGAGAAATCCAAGTCGCTTTAACGTAGCGTTGCTCTTATCATTGAGCTAAACAGCCACCGGTAATAGAAACAAATACAAGAGACATACACTGTGAATACACAAAATGAAAATTTAGAGTTGAAACACTTATTTCGGCTTTTGTATTTCCCGTAGCTGTTAAGCTCGACGGTAAGAGCAACGCTACATTGAGGCAGCTACCCTATTGATCGCAGGTTCGATTCTAATAACATCCCAATTTTCTTTGTTTATTGTGTTTACGTTATCTAGTACAAATGATACATTCACCGTGTAATAACGGGAGATGAATATTCAAATCAGAGTTACAATATAATATGACGCAATTTAATCACACACCACACACACACACACACACACACATACACACACACACACACACATATATATATATATATATATGACGCAAATCTGGATCTAATTATGTGGGTATGGTCCAAATGTTTCAAATCTAACGCTTTCAGACGAACTCCTGACTATTAGATCAGAGACCTCATTATTCAAAGACAAAAAAATACGAATATGAGTCATTTTTGATTAGTCAGCATTCCAATTCGGCAGTGTAATGTCTGTGCGTCATCATGATGTAACGCATGAGGCGACATTCAAGCGAAATTCTTCATTTGGCGGAATATATCTACCAACAGTTAAATGCATGCAAAATCTCAGTACCCAAACAGAAGAAGACCCAATTTAGTCTCAGCATATTTGATTCTTCAAGAATCTGAAGATTTGTAATTAGCCTTTTATGATATACGCATATCAATAACCAAAATGTGTCTTATACTACTAGAAACATCGGTATCTGACAGTCTATGTTCATAAATATGAGAGCGAATGGCTCTTTAACCAGAAAAATGGCTAATTAATTTACATGATAGGGTGAAAGCTGTACGGACAACACACGAATTAGATGTTTTTGTGTATAATAACAAGTTTAGATATTTGTCTTCAATAAATCCTTCTATGAAAGAGATATTCAGCACAGCCAAAGTTTCCCTTGTCAAACCTATAACATAGATTATACCAAGTAATTATTGAAAATCTCATGAGTGCAAAATATACCCAGAGCTTCACTGCTCTGGTCTGTAGAAAGATTTCGCTAAACCATTCTTCCATAGGGTGGACTTGACTATCTCAGACGTTTTTCACCTAGGTTTGAACACCAACCACTGTCAAGCGCAATACTATATAAGCTATCAAACAAGCCCAGAAACATGAAAAGATGGAGTTGATCGTAAGAATGAAATGAGATTTCAGACTAAAATTCAGTCTGTTTGCTACGTTAACCAAGAAGATTGTTGATTGATTTTTCAGGCTCTTAATTTCATACTTGATTCATCTTCGTCTATATACTTGGTCCTAAATATGTGCCACAATGAATATGTATATAAGTATATAAACCCACACATACGCAAGGCTATGAATTACTATCGCCTGCACTACACAAGTCACATTCATGATCATCATCTGTCTGTTAGTGTTCGTAGTTAAACATAGACCTTCCCTAATATTCGCCAAACCTCATTATCATGGACATCGTGGAACAAGTACTTTCTGAATTCATGTAGTTCGTCACACCATCCTTCTGTTGGTCACAGTTTCATACGCAGATGATCTCTAGGGATCCACGTTGTGCATCGTTGTTTTCCAGCGGTTGTCTGACATTCTTGCATCATGTCCAGCCCATTGCCATTTGAGTTTTCTCACAGTTTCTATGATATCGTGGACTGTTGTCCTTTTTCTGATATACTGTGCTGTCTTATGATCTCTCCATGTGATGTTGAGCATGGTTCTTTCATGTGCACGTTGCATAGTTCTCAGTTTGAGGGTCAACTTTTTGGTTGGGCTCTATGTTTCAGCTCCACAGTTGCTAATAACATGACCATTAAGAAAATATGTATATTCAAAAGGCCGATGTAACTATTAGTCCAACACTTAGTCTCTCATTTGCTAACTTCAATGTGGCACATCTAGGAAACAAAGTTTTCAAATATCTAACCAAACACCATATTTATTTACGCTCGGCTGTCTACATCCTAATATCAGCTAATAACATATATATAAACATATATGCTATATATATATATATATATATATATATATATATACATATATATATATATATATATAATACATATATATATATATATATAATACATATATATATATATATATATATAATACATATATATATATATATATATATAATACATATATATATATATATATATATATATATATATATATATATATATATATAGTTATGATTGAAGATGTATGTTTGTGCGTGCATATATATACAGTTTTCAAAGTTTTACAGTTTTAAACCCTGGAGATATCACAGAATATTCTTATGAATATATTTATGTCCTTTCGGTCAATTGTTTCCAAATATCTGTTAATACTATTAATGTAAGATTTCCACAAGGTTTTATGTTTTACACAGAATTAAATATCATATTACTATGTGTGGATTTTTCTTGTGGGTATCATCAGCTGTTTACCATTTAACATTTTTTTGGATATATATATATATATATATATATGCGCTCACTAACACATAAAAGCAGGTACATTTTATAGACAAACATGTACATTGTTTGTGTGAGTGTGAGTGCTGCCGCCCTTTATATTGGCCATAGGCATTTTGAAGATAGAAACTATCTAAATTGTAGTTATTTTGAGGAACGCTGGTCATGAATGGAGAGAATTTTGAATTGAAGAAGATGAATCGGATAATCTCTGGGTAAAATATAGCACCAAGGTGTTCTTCCCTACGGCATTTGAAGTCAAAAACAGTTATGGGGTTCGGTTTGTTTTGAGGGGGTTTTTTTTGTTTGTTTTTTTTTTTGTTTTGTTTTTTCACCAAAAAAACATTATTGGATTGTTCCTTCAGAAATTCCCCGTGGCTATGGAAAAATTCCTCCATTTCCTTAATCGTAACGGATTTAGAATCATTACTCCATGGCCTGGAGATTTCTCTCATATATACCTCTCGAGAATTTAAAATTTTCTAAAAGCATTCATTTTCTGATATCATTTACCTCTGCCAACAAGGTTGGGAGAGGTATACGTATTCACTTGTGTCTATCTGTGTAACTGTCTTTGCACACAATATCTCCAATAGTTCTCAATGACATTTCGTTCAAGGGTGGGTTGTAGGCTATAGAAAAATTGATTTAATTTTCGGGTGGATCCAGGAATTTGTTCTCGACAGAGAGCTATTATTCTGCAGCGAGAGAGGTAAAAATAAACAAACATTTGATAAATAAGTCAGCATTGCATTTTGAAGGGAGGTAATCCTATACTTATACAGATAAAAGAACATTTGATAAAAAAGTTAACGTTACATTTTGAAAGGAGGTAATCATATATTTGTACATTTAAAGTTTGCACCCTCGAGTTTTTTATTCAATTTTCAGTGACAATGACTTTGGTAGAGGTATGCACTCTCTGAGTGTTCCCAATTTTGAATGTATATAAGAGAAATTCAAATTAGTCAAATTGATATTTGATATAAGTCAAATTGACGATATCAGTGAAAAAGCTAGTTCTTCACTTTTCCCTTTTAAATATTTATATATTATAACAGAATATATGCACGTGTGTGTTCACGTATACATCTGTGTAGAGTTAATCTATAAACGCTCAAAAGTATCCCAGGCGATTTTTACCTTTAAAGTGTTAAATTCAAATCATTTCTGCATTAGATTTCGTTGCATAATGTTTGTCTCGGGAATCCAGAAAGGCATTTTTTTCCGCACAAATTTTGAAATTTCCTCGGTTCAGAATTGACTTATATAACGTTAACACTGACCCTAAACACTAACACTTTGACCAAAGACAATTTTGAACATATGCAGCGAAATCTAACGTAAAAATGTTTAAGAATTAACTCGGAAAAGATAACAATTGTCGAATTCCACTTTAAATATCGATACTTGAAAATAAGTCTCTCGCCTGAAATCGGGCAACAAATTCTTCACCTAAAAACTCAGGCGCATAACAGAACAATCGTCAGTAAGCTATTCTTGCAAATCATTAGTACTTACTTGGGCTCACTTCTCATCGGTTTCTCCGCCATAGAAGCCTTATGCCAGACTTTACTATGTTTACTAAATAATTACATATATGCTGTGCATGTTATGGCGTCTTCAGTGTGGTAGTGCTTAGGAAATTAGTTGCCTAAACCCTAACAAGTTTCGTAGGTTTGACTTTTTCTCCTAGCCCTGTATCTTACAATCATAGGGTTAGTAAAGATTAAGAAAGTCACTCCTACATCTTTTCAAGTGGTGCAGAGAAATAATATTCTTATATTCATAAATACTTTTGTTCCAACGATTTAATCTCTTATACCCATCTTTAATGCTGGCATGACGTTTGACAGATTCATTCTACGGCGTTCTCCAGATGTAATATATAATGTTAGTAAGGAAAGAGAGTTTCTTTTATTGGTCTCCTTCAACGGTGCAAAGCAACAAAAAACGGTACAAAAAATTTAAACGTTTACTGCAATGCTTTTAGAATAGCAATTCTATTTTCGAAACGCATTGAGTGCAGCTTGTGACATAAAGATAGCACGGACTATTTCGTTGCATAGTACAACAAAAGGAGGTCGTAAAATGAATCAGCTGAAACGTTGTGTTAACATCAAGGATTTGGTATGTTAATGACGCTTCTCAACGTTATAGACAATTCTTATATTCATCAGTGAGATGGCCATAGTCCGGCAATAGGATAAAATCTGAATTTTGTCTACATCCCATTTGAGCTCGCTGGTTGTAGATAATGATGCATGCTAACCGGGGTCCTTCAATGAAGTTCGACTCTCGATGGAAGACTCAATCAAGTCTAATCTTACTTGTAGAATATTTTACAAACACATAAATTGATTTTCATCATCACCAGTAGCCTTTTAGCGTCTGTCGTTGGACATAGACCTTCCCTAAGATTCACCAGATCTCTCTATCATGGGCATCGTTTGTCTAGTTTTATACGCCATTTTTTTGCCAACCAGTTCTGCGAATAATCTCCGGGGATTCACGTTGTGAGTCTTGATGTCCAATGATTAATTGACATTCTTGAAACATGACCAACCCATTGCAATGTGAGTTTTGTAATTGATTTCTGATATCTCTGTTCTGTTTTTATCTGATATACTGTGCTCTGTTGCAATCTGTCCATGTGATGTTGAGCATTATTCTCTTCTGTGTCCATTGCATGGTTCTCAGTTTGTGGGTCAATCTTTTGGTTCGGTTCCTTTTTGTCCAGCTCCATAGAATAGTATGCAACCAATCTATCCACCTGTTAATAACCAACGGAGCTGGAACATGAAAGGCTCGATCAAACCTAATCTTTCTTATGAAATATTTTACAAACACAGTAATTGATTAAATGAGTACAAATAAGAAACGCCAAAAGGTTGTTATGGCCATCGGTAGCCTTTAGCATTCGCTACCACATGAAGCAACGTCTTTACTGAACGAGGCACACGACGCACCCCACTCTCCGTAAGTGGCTTGTATCGCCGTCTCTTCGAATAATAATTGCATCTAGCGGATGGCTGAGTCGTCATCGCCCGCTGTCGAAGCATCGGTTGTTGACGGCGTCCTCGGTGGCGGTTCGTCGTAGCCATCGAAAGCGTCAGAAAGATTTAGGTGCCGACGAAAATCGAAGTCAAATCATTTCTCCAAATGGAAATTCGCCTAGATCGATGCGAAAATCGGAAATGTCTTCCGGCACCTGAAGAAATGGAACTTTTAGAAAATATGGATTCGAAGAACGGTAAAATGTTCGTTTACCCGCAGATCGCCAGATTGGTTTCCTGTTCTGTTGGGTTTTTTTTTTTTTTTTTTTTTGGTCCTTTATTTTTTTTTATTTGCTAACTTACCTTTTTTTTATTTTTTCAAAAATGAATTTTCGAAATCCATTTTATTCGCATTTTTGTTATTTTCCCACCATTATAATCATTAAGTGGGTTACGTCCCTTTGGGATATTACAGACAAAAAATAAGCACACAAGCAGATCACCTGATTGATTTCCTGTTCTGTTTTTTTTTATTTATTATTATTCTTGAAGTCTTTTTCACTTTTCTTTTTTTTCCCCCTCTTAAAGTGTATTTTTAAAATCCATTTTGGATGTATCATTGTTATTTCTTCTCGATCATTAATATTACCATTGTGTCCATGCCATCAGAAATGACAGCATGTATGAAATATATGAGCATGCACCCGTCAAAAATGACGGGGTTATCAATGTATGGATCGGCACTCACGAGCCCAAAGCTATTTCATTATGTAATCTATTTTTAATAATCAATTTCCTTCTGAAGTCTCAACCGAATATTAAACATTTCTTCCATTCACTTACGGATTCCTTTTTTACTTGTTTTAGTTTCAAACGTCATATCGATTCAGTGAGGTATTCTTCATTTTAAAGTTGGTTTTTTTTTTAGCTTTGTTAATCCATTTCACACAGACTGATCCATTATAACTTTTAGGTTATAACAGAAATCGGACAACCATACAATAATACAATTAAACGTACTGATTTGCATATATGACTTTTCCAATAGGTGATACGGATTCATATTGACTTTCCTATCAGTGAACAATTCTAAAAAATTATGCAAGAGACACAACCCTTCTATATTATAATCAAGTAGGTTATGTTACAGACAAAAATAAGTATATAAATATACGTGATATATGCTTCATTACAGATTCATTTTTTTTCTCTTTGCTATCTAGAAGTAGAACTTTCCTATTAAAAAAAAATCATTAATTTACACGGGGAAAAGTCATGAGCATTCCCAGATACCACAAAATAGTGATAATAGTATGTTAAGTTTTGAAGTCTTTGGGGGTTGAGATGGTTGTTGGTATTAGAGACTAGGTTGTTGGAGATAGAGGGAAAGGGTGCTCGAAGCGGCTTCTATAACGACCCACTGCAAAACAAACGCTGTCCGCTATTTATGCTTTTCGTCTTTTTTTCGTAAAAGCGATAAAATGTGATAATACAGTGATAATTTCAAACTTCTTAAGTTTCAATTAGACAACGGGCAAATTTGCACGTTTTTATAATCACTTAAAGTAAGCAAAACAGTGTACACATATAATAATTAGCAATATGCAGACATTTTTGTTGTCCTAAGGGCCTTAACTGATGTAGTAAAATAGAATTTCATTCATTTAACAGACGTAGTAAAATAAAATCTCATTCATGTTCTGATGATACATTTAAAATGCTGGATTTAATATATAAACGGAAAAGGTAATAGCAACAAAGAAAATCCGTGGTTCGCAGAACGCTATTCTCTAAGATCACTGCAATACAAATTTCTATAACTTACGCGTATAAAATGCAATTCATATTCATACATATCATATATGCCGTCATTTTTGCCGACACAGGTAAACTAGTTACGTATAAATATCACCAACCTAACCACTTAAGCAAAGATTGGAGGGAATATGATATAATGATATAATATTTACACAAAAGTAGTCAGAAATAATGCTCACTATCCCCTAATTAAAATGGCGTTGTTCGGTGTTATCGATGTATTTATTATTGAAGTCTTTTTAGTATTTACAGACAACTTTTCTCTGCAAAATTAAAATCATACCATTGGGACAAGGATCGCATTTAATTCGATTTTCCTCGTCTCAATGGAGACATCGTTTGTGACGGTGAAGGACACACGCTACGACCCTTGAGAGTTTGGGTATGATTATTTCAACTCTTGACCATCGCCTTTCTGCCATGATCGTCACTGCAGAAACATTTCCTGATTTCCCGGTGGGAGGCTTCTGCGTGGGACTGGAAATTGAAGTTGGAACTCATTCGTAAACCGATTGCGACAATATAACGGTCATGTCAAGATTTCGATCGGAATGGATATTATATTTGCTCCAGCCAAAATTAAGTAAATTTCCAAAAAATTACAATCTATTCGACATGTGTAGGTAGGATATAAATTCATAGGACCATACTTGCAGAGGTGAGGCAAGGGTTTCGAAAGTATTTCATAAAAGCATTGAATGTTCCTTCTCTTGGTACTTTCTCATAAAACTTGTCCTAAGTCCGCAGTCACAAGTGACATTCGAAGACTCCTTTCAAATAAATGGAACTGGTTTCCTAATAAATCATATTTGTATACAGAGCTGATCCTAGAATTCCTAATGCCCCCGGTACACTAAACTTCGAAGCCCTTATTTATTTATTTTCATTTATTTTTTGCTCTTGGTTCAATCTCATTTGACAGTCAGACATTCCTGCAAAAGTTGACATCACATCAAAGATTTTTTTTACTTTGAATGTTGACCAACCGTAGCTACCAAATTTGACGAAAGGTTCGTTGCGTGTGTGTTCATGTGTCCCAGTGCTCCTGACCATACCGTTTTGTTTTCTGACTTGAAAATTGACATCAGTACTCCTCTAAACCCCTTCTAGAATTGATTTTTTTTCATTCAAATTGACCTTTTGGGGACCTTATTTTGATGTGTATAGTCAATTAATAGACTAGAATCTAGATACTTCTAGATGTTTTTTCACTCGATTTTAGATGTTTTGACGTGGAATAAACCAGTGATATCATAAATAGAATTTAATCTTGCTTATTTATTCTGGGAGAAATTTTTTCTTTTTCGTGATTTAAAATTTTGACTCCAAGTTTGTTCAATCATTGACTGTGATGGTGAGTTTTTATTCTGTTTAATTAATCTATTTTCACATTTTAAGAGAGAAAGGCGCGCCCTGTGTCTTTTTATCACTTTACTTTAGTATTTTAGTATCTTTTTGATGGATTGTTGATTTTAGGCGAGAGAGAAATGTTTTTCTTGGTGTAAATATTTACTTCTGTTATAGCTGTCGCCACTGCTGTCATCGTTCCTGAGTTAAAAATCAATCTTTGAAAACCGTTGTCTCCAGAAATAATTCGGATTAATGTCTCTCGGCCCTCGCTGACAAATACACAGATTATAACAACCTCTGTCCCGTAATGATTGTTGCACTTATTGTATGAAATGGATCTTTAAATGTGATTGCTATTATGGGACAGAGGTAGTACTAAGGAATGCAAAACCAAGCACTCTTGGTCTCGATGTCAAGCAAACATTGGTAAATGCAATTTAGTCCTTCGTTGGAAATCTCCGGAGGGCAAAATAAAAATTATTATGGCGGTTCAACCGAGTGAACAGAAATTGGTAGTCTTCAATGGATACAAAAGCGCCGCAAATAACAAATATGTATAGAATACTAATCATTTGTTTAGTACAGATATAAAATGTGGGGCATGGTGAGCAAACATCTACCCGTATAACATACACAATCTCTCTCACTCTCCATATATATATATATATATATATATATATATATATATATATATATATGGAGAGTGATATATATATATATATATATATATATATGAATCATAAATTGCATTATATTATATAGGAACTTATTGGAATGAGTTCCTGTCATTAGACAGTTAATGTATCACTCAACCTAGACAACGTAAATAATTACAGAAAATGGGGGTGAAGCGAGAATCGAACCTGCTACCGATAGGGTAGCTGCAACAACGTAGCTATGCTCTTACCATTGAGTTCAGTAGACGCCAGTAATGCGAAGGCCTGAATTACCTCTCAGGCCAATGGTAAGAGCATCGCTACGTTGAAACGGTTATCCTATCCGTGGCTGGTTCGATTCCTGCAACAGCTTCATTTTCTTTAATTGTTTATTCTATTTACGTTGTCTTGGTTGAGTACTATATTAACCACGCATACATACATACATACATACATACATACATACATATATATGCGTATGTTTGTACGCAAAGAGTGTATATATGAATATATATTTATATATTATACATATATATATTATATTTATATAGTTATATAGTTTTCTGATAAATAGATACAAATATTTGTATATTTATCTTATCAATATATTTAATTATAAATAATTTCATATACTTTCATATACTTGAAAGATTTTCTTCATGTAAGTTGAGCAAACGGTGGAATCTGCTTTCATCTTCTCTAATATATTCAGAGTTTCTTTCAAATAAAATGGGATTTGGATTACTCGGAGTTCATTTTTAGATTTCTCCTGATTCTATAACTGTTTTTACTTAGTTTGGTGTTCAAAGTATTTTACGTTTTGACGATGGGGTCACCAGTAGGGGGTATCCAAGAGCTTCATGAATAGGAGTTCAACAACTACATTTCTACTAATATCATACGATGTCTGAAAACCCCAGGTTGGGAACCACTGCAATAAATGTTGGAGGAGGGGGCCTGGTCATAAGTTTTAGGAAGACTGCATCAAAGCCGATCTGGTCAGGCCTAAGAGGATGTGAGCCATCACAAAATTCAACGTAAAAATCCTGAACTGTTCATCACCTCTGCCAACGAGGTTGGAGGATATATATATATATATATATATATATATATATATTTATATATATATTGCATTGACGGACTGAAAAAGGTGACTTGATCGACACAAAAAATCTATTGAAAAATATATATATATATATGTCTAAACATTAAAAAAAACTTTTTCAATAGATTTTTTGTGTCGATCAAGTCACCTTTTTCTGTCCGTCAATGCAATTTATATAATCTTACAAAGTGTTTTTTTTTTTTTTTTGTTTCCTCTATATTTCATTATCATTGTACAATGCATAAATTGTCTCCTGTTGAGATCATCAGTTGTTTACCATGTAACTGTTTCGGGGATTTTGGAAAGAAAACATTTGTATTAACATGGCACCCTAGCAGTGATGATCAAACATCTGCCCCCTTCATAATATAGCTTTTGTGATACATGTAGTTTGTCATTTTATATAAGGTTTTATGAGAATAATACATTGATATTATTTTATACTACATATCTACTTCTTGAAACAAGGCTCACTGACGTAGGTTACCCAAAAAACGTTTTTAACGATGAGAGATCAGTAAGTATAATAACAGACATGACTCGCTTTTCGTGTCATTTTAACTGAATGTTCACCCATGTGAATATGAAATCCGTTGTGTCGGTTTTAATTTTAGACTGCATACAAACAAACTTATGATATCATCTTTAAGGATACTAATTACACAGAAAAAAACTTCTTCGAGTCGATTCTCTACCAACATATTCAACTGGAGAATTCGACAATTATATATATATATATATATATATATATATATATATATATATATATATATATATATAACTCGTGCCTATCTCTCACTCCACATAATATCTTTGAAAGTACTCAATGAATTTCAATGAAATTCTCTAGAAGGGTTGGACTTGGACTAAGGGAGAATTCTTTGGATCTAATCAACGAATCTTTCCATAGTCCCTAAATCGTAGCTAAATATGAATTGATTTTCATCCAGTTTTATTGACAATTGCGTTGGGATAGAGATGTATGCGCTCTCTGGATGCTATGTAGATTACTAAGCTTCACTTAATCTGATACAAGACCCCAAGTCGTCCACACTATCGGGTGGTTCAAATACTGGACGGGAGTTGTTATCTTAAGTGGCCGGCGCGAATTCCTGTACTTGAAAGTCAACCGTTTTTTAGCGCTTTTTTCAATGCAGGTGTATTTGTTTCATAATTTATGTGACTAACCAAAGGCCAACCAAGTGCATGAAAATGTCAGGTTTTAGTTCATGCAACTTTTTAGAGTTCATAGCAAAAAAATCCATCGTTTCGTCTTACAAAAGATTAGTTCATCGATCAAACGCTTCAGAAACCTGACTCCAGTATTGAACGTTCATAACAGGTTTTAATGTCACAGATTCGTATGAAGACTGACTCAAAGATCTTTAATGGGCCAATCTTCTGTGGTAAATATCAAAGTGGAACAAATTAATTCGGATAAATCACTATTGATCTTCGGTGTTTATTCTATACAAGTTGATTTGCATTAAATATACGCTTATGAAGCAAAGCTGATAGTCGGATGAATATACATTTCTTTGGACATACTTTTCTTGTTGCAAAATTAGAAGTGTCTCCAAAAAAGTTTTTAGTCATTTGAAATAGAATTTTGTACAAACACGTTGTTGTCTAAGATATTTCATTTTCCATTTTGTTGGGGTGGATAGAGCCAAGTGCACCCGACACAAGTTCACTCTGGCACGTGAAGCCAAAAAACTTGTGAACGTAGCTTGATGCAGTTTTGTTATATAAACGGCCAAGGTCCCTGCTGCATAATATTCTAGTCATGAGCACCCTGAAACGTCTCTTTCGTGCGCTCTTTCGAAAGTTCGGTTTCTTTATGAACAGACATCACATAAAGGGATTTGTATAGAAGATCTTGTGCCTACAAACACAGAGACTGATCAAGTGTTTGACATGGAGAGAGGGTCGGCTAAGACACATGACAAAAGCAGTAGGAGATTAAAATATCTGACAGGATACTACAAAAAACACCAGATCACCGATCTGTTATGAACATTAGGTCATCATAAGATAAAGTCCTTCCTGCAGGTAAACCTGAAACCTGAAAGTTCTCCGAAAAGTTTTCCGGACGATTGAATTCCTCCTTATTGTTTGTACTGACACAACATTTCGGTTAATCCTTTCTACGGCTTTCTTCAGGTATACTATCCGAATCCTACGTTATTAGCGTCGCTACCATTATACTTGGGTGGTACGCCTGGAGAAGGCCGTAGAATGAATCGATAGAAACGTCGTGTTAACAACACAAAAAAACAAGAAAGATTTAAATCGTCTGAAAAATTCTTTGGATTTTACTTGTCTCAAAACTACGGACAGTGTCTTAGAGCCCTTGTACGTTTAAATGACGCAAAACAGGACATCGAAAGTCAAAAAGAATTAAGCACAAAACCTAGGGGGGGGGCTATCTCACTATCAATGCCTTGCGAAACAAACCTACCAATTATCGTTCTAAGGCAGCGCATTAAGATATTTACACAGCTTTTTCGTTAGTCCCCAGAAAAAAAAAACTTATGTCCATAATTTCAAAGTAGAGAAGCCAGAAAGGAAAAGATAGAGTTCTCTTTCTTCCTGAAGCTCTCAGGGTTCTTCTCAACCGTCCACATCTCGAGTCTCAGACTTCCATTTAGCTTTCACTCAGGCCTGTCATTGGTGTCATGGACGTTCTGTCTCTTTCTCCACGCCTAGTTTATTGACCGGATTGACATCTTTTCGTTGTTGATTCGGCTGTATAGCGAGATTTCACAGGATATAATTACTAGCCCCACATCCAATCACATGAGATAAATAAATTCTATCTAATATATAGATATATAATTTTATATGAGATAGCAGGATGGATAGATATCGGCTTCAATGAAACTCTAACATTAGTCTCGTCTCTATGAGAAACACTAGTTTACCGTTGTCTTAAAAAAAATGACATTTTCTATTTATGTTCAATATTTCTTGGATATTTAACTAAACTAAAAGCAAAATCAAGAAAGGATACAATTTATCAAGTTTAACTTGATAGAATTCTATTTCTATAAAGTTACATCATCAGACGTCACTGATGACGTAAGCATGACAGACAACTAATTAGCATAAGTGTTAGTATTATTCGAAATCTATATATTTCATTAGAACGAGGAAAAACATTAAAGTTTATCACTCTTTTTTTTGTAATTGATCCCATTTGTTGCGATTCCATGGGTGTTTGAAAAGGCTAATACGATCTGCTGGGTATCAAAAGAAGTTCAAAGATGTGTCCACCGTCCGTGGTCATAGTAAGAGAAGGAGGAAGAGAAGGGAGAGGAAGAAAATTGATTTGAGTCAATTGATTCCCATACTTGTAAAATATTGCAAAATTGGATGTATTCTGTTTGTATCATTTTCAAAGAAATTTGCAATTTTTGATTGAGGGCGATTTTCCTTTGGGTCATTTTTGGCTTCGGGGGCTTGCGGGGCATTGTTGGCTTTTTGGCCATTTTTGTCTTTTTTGGCTTTTTAGGCCATTTTAGACCGACTAATTGACTGACGAGTCGGAAAGTGTCTAATAGATATGCGTGGACACATCTAAAACAGCAAAGTGAAATTGTTTACTCATTCTCAGGAGATTCATACTTATGCATGTTAGGAGCAGACATATTCTTATTTATTGGTTCTGGGCCAGGCTCTTGGCAAAAGCAAACATGTTTCGAAGCCATCAAAATCCGAATCTTTTGGATGGTCTCTTTCCAATTCGGTCGTCTAATGACGATGGGTCCGTCTTTTACACCTATTTGGCGCCTTCGGTCCAGTTCGACTGCTAATGAGGACCGACCGCATTTTATGAGACCCAAGAACTTAGGAGCAATGGTGAAAACGGCTAATAAATTCTTACTTTCTTCCCCGAATTTTACTGCCTCAGAAGAAATTTTGGAAGTCTTCCTGACCATTACAGCACGGAGACTGGAATAAGTCTGGGGATTGGCTGTCTTTTTTACACGCCTGCAAGCACCAACATCAACGGCTAGAATTCTCACGTCATGGTTCAGAGCAATATGCTTTTATGACGATCATATGCATAGCTAACTTTATGACTCTCCCATTGACCCAATGTCTGGCCTTGCTTATAAAGGTTTAATTGGATTTATTAATATGTGTAATTGTGTGTATGTATGTATGTATGCAATATTGTATGCATAAAATAAGCAGTCGATCGAAAGGATGATTACCAATGACAAGTCTCCTGTTTCGTTGTATTGATTTATTGGTGTGTGTGTGTGTGTGTGTGTGTGTTAATTCATTCATTTCTTGTTGTAGCCAGAGACAGACTGATAGTTCACGGCTCGGGGAGTGGCCCTTTGGGTTATTGAACGTACAATGAACGGTCTTTTCCTTAAGAGGATCAACGGGGTCGCCACGGAAAGCTCTGATTTCCAGCTGCTTACGGCACTTGGTAGTCACACATTGTCACCCACGAGGATACTGACCAGGCTCAGCGTCGCTCAATTTCGGTGATCGTACCAAGACTGGCGTGTCAAACGCGTCTCGGATGTAACACTCGGTGCGTGTATGTGTGTTTGTTTGTACGTGCGTCAGCGTGTATGTGTGTGTATTAAATTGACGATCCCTGAGATACATTACGGTGACACATCCCAGCTAAAATAAATGTTTTTCCCTGTTAACGCTCTCATCAATGAGCATGCATGCGCATGTTCGCGTGTCAGGAATAATACGCAAAATTTTGAAGTTTCTCGACCGCCTGAACTCTAAGTGCTTTTCACAATTATAACTTTTTCATCCGCTTGGAGAACTACCATTACATTCGCCATATCAACTGTAGTTGGTGTTCTGCACGTAGATGTCGAATAAGCCATTTCTGCCAAGAACTCTCGCGAATGTAACTACTACGTCAACAAATCGATCTAAAAGTAGTGTTGTAAACCCGGGCAAGACGTTACATTCAATCTTTGGGGATAACAGGGGTGGATATCGTATGTTCTTGTATATGTTGTTTGCTCTCTTGGTAACATTTCGGCAATTTATTCCCCAGCCTTCTTCAGTTAAAATTTGTCCGGTATTGAGTCTGTTGAACAATACTGTTGAGTGTTGCAATTGTGTTTACTCCCACAGACACCATGAAGATCATGTAGCCACAACTACTCAGCTACGATTCCTTTGCCAGGTTGAGTCACTTATGGAGCTGAAACATGGAACCTAACCAAAAGACAGATCTACAAATTGAGAACTATGTAACGTACACATGAGAAAATTATGCTAGGTGTCACATGGAAAGACCACAAGATAGCACAGTACATTCGGAAGAAGACAAGAGTCAGGGACATCATAGAATCCATTGAAAAAACTCAAATGGCAATGGGCTGGCCATGTTGCACGAATGGCAAACAACCGATTGACATCGCTACTCACGACATGAATCCCTCGAGATCACATACGGAACCGAGGCCGGCAAAATATTAGATGGAGAGACGAGCTAGACAAATTCAGAAAGTACTGGCTCCGTGACGCCCATGGTAGAGAAGTGTGGCGAATCCTAGGGAAGGTCTATGTCCAACGACAGACATTGAAAGACTGATGATGATGATGATGATGATGATGATGGCGGCTTTTAAATGGTAGAGGTTTCTTTTCTGTCAAAGTATCTTTCTCTTTGATGGATGGCCTCGCGGGACTAAAGGACCCTAACTGCCCAGCCATGTTATCTATTTGATCACGGAACGCTCAAAAATTATCCCCTAACAATTGATATCATTCATCCATTCACTTCACACCATTGCAGCTTACGAAAGGTTTTCATGTGAGTGCTCTACGTTTGGATAGCGGGAGAAGCCTATATCACATTGGTGTCGTGACTGACTGTTTTTATGATCCATCAAACCTTTTGTAATATCACCCTACCATCAATATTTACGATAAGTCATCAGTTCAAGTTTTTTGCAGCGATATTGAATTTTCTCTCGTACCTAGGACTAGCATTGTACTTGTAAAGATTTTACAAGATTACGTGAAAAATTATGAACAAATATTTTAGTTTAGCAGATGTTCACATTGTAAATTGAACATCGAATCCCGCCAAGACGAACCCAGTTTTGCATT
>OY735221.1:10180221-10190221 GCA_963457665.1 Thysanoteuthis rhombus
AGAGAAAAGATCAAAAGATTGAAGGAAAGGAGGGAAGAAAAAATTCAGAAAAAGAACGAATGAAATTGGGAAAATTAGAGACTGGGGGAAGAACATGTAAAAGAGGGAGATTTGATGAATAAAAGGAAAAAATTGAAAAGGGTGAAAAAAAGATGCAGCTTGAAGGAATGGAAGAAAGAGTTATGTTGAAAGAAAACTGTTTTGACAAAAATGAGAAAGAGAAAAAGGGAATTGAGAATGAAAGGAAAGGCTAAATAACAAAGGAACCTTTGGAAAATGTGGAACGAATAAGAAAAATTGGAAGAAAAATGAAAGAGGAAGAAAAACCGAAAGACTAAAAGGAAGTAAGGAAAAAAGAAGAATGAATGAAAGAAATTAAGAAAGACAGAAACAGAGAAAGAGCGAAAGAAAGAAAGAATGGAGAAATACCGAAAGAAAGAAAGAAAGAAACAACGAAACAATGGAGAAAGAACGAAAGAAAGAATTAGGGAAAGGAAGAAAAAAAACAAAGAAATAGATGATGAAAGATAGAAATAAAAAAATAAAGAAACAATCGAATAAATTAAGAAACGTCGAAAGGAAGAAGAAATAAGGAAAGAAAGAACGAAAGAAATAAGGAAACAAAAAACAAAGATAGAAAGAATAAAAGAAAGAATGAAAAAAAGTAAGGGAACAAAAAAGATTGAATGAAAGACTGAATGAATGAAAAGAAGAAAGGATACTATTCAGTGCGTCATTCGCTCCTGTATTGACCTTCGTCGCCAGAACATGTCGTCCAATTGCCTTGAAATGACTTAATGGAGCCAAACTCTGCCGTTTAACTTCTTCAGTTTCTTTTACCTTGCAACTCACTTGTTCATTTTTATTGCAGCTGGTGTTGACAGTTAATGGCTGTCGAGGCCTGTAAGCGGGCATGCATTTTTTCTTCTTCTCTCGCTCGCTTCCGTCTCTCCTTGTAACTTTCAAAATAAATGCAGAGCGCTCAGCTAATGCAAAAAAATAAGTAACTGATGATTGCCCTAAAGAACCGAAGGAAAAGCAGAAACTATGAAGAAAGGGTGGATCAGTTTATTCCTTATTTGAATGGCATTAAGAAAAAAAAAGGGTCACATTCAAATATGGTGGTCTTGGGTTTAAGTAGCGGCGGCAGTGGAGGGAAGCAGAAAGGGGAGAGGAAAAACAGGAGAGAATCTGAAGACAGCGAATTGTAGTCTTTAGTTGGGGGGGTGTTTTTGTTTTGTTTTGTTTTTTGGCAGGGGTTGATTTTTCGCTATTTTGTTGCTGAGACACTGTTAACTTTGTTATTTTCAAAACACTCATTTTCTGGTCGAGTCAGTGCTCTTTATACGAAAAAAATGATTTGTGTCCAATGGAGACCGTGTTTATTTGATTTCCTCTTCGGTTTGTTACAAATGGCGAAAAATATATACAACATCGTCGATATATTTACCATCTAAAGAAAAATATTCCTCTTATTCTTGACTTCGAAATTCATTTGCGTGGGAACATGAAATATCACCCATTCGCCTGATAACATATTTTTCAATTGTTGAGTGCAGCGGTTCTTAACATAATGTATCCTTACCCACTAGGGATATCGGAAGCTAATTTTAGGGGTATAGGACGTGATGGGGAGAGATTCTGAAAATGTATCACCCTTGCCCTCGACTAGTGGTTATAACATTGTGTCTACGTAGGTGCAAAGGTGAATAAGAACACGAGTCACAGCTTTTCCCAGTCTGCTGTAGAAATTTGAAAAAGATGCAAGTGATGAGAATGAGCGTGTTGTAAGTAATCTTCTATTGTTTGTCGAATTGGATCATTCGATCTTTACATCTCCTTTCTATTACTATACTGGTTGTTTTGATCTTAGTTTCCCGAACATCAGACTTGAGATTTTTTAAAAACCAAAACATCAAAATCTACCTCTGTAAACTTGAACATCTTAAAAAGAACGATGATGATGATGATGATGATGATGATGATGATGATGATGATGATGATGATGATGATTATTATTATTATTATTATTATTATTATTATTATTATTATTATTATTATTATTTCGATAGTGGGGGTATGGGGACATGGATGGAACCTGAAAAAGGTCAAGAAAGCCTGGTCAAACATGACTAGATTCTTTGATTGTACAATCTAGCTTCTCTCGTTCTGACCAGGTTTCCTTTCTTCCAACAGTTTTCACGTATGTAACTGTCTCCTTCCTCTGGCACTCATCATTTCACCCCTTAATGTAAAACTATGGTTTTTCATTAAAGAATCCTATTATCTCCCAGCGGTTATTCGAACACATGGTTTCAGCTATCTCGCTGTGCATGCACGGACAGATCCCTTAAGCCGATAGCAAACAGATCAGATTCCTCTAGCTTGGTTTGCAATGATGAGATCGTCCTAATGTGACACCTACATCCGCGCTTCAAGAATTCGTTAAGGTTGCCCGCAGATAAACGGTGTTTTGCTCGCGGCCATTGCAGACCGCTCCACGATGGACAACGGAAACAAATGAGGCAGGATGCTGTTAATACCCTGATAAGTGTACGCGAAAAAGTTCTCTCCTCCTTGGAAAATAAGTAATTCTATTAGTTCCTGTCGTGAATGAGTTGCTGTGCCAATCGTTTAGCACGTTCACTTCTGGCGAGATCTGCTTCACTAATGAAAGAGCAAATATGAAGAAATCTTTGATGTAAGCTGGCGATCTTGATTCCCGCTTTTAGTATTGGGTTTCAATTTGCTCTTTTAATTTATTTGCAAATGTAAACTCGTTTTCATGTTTGTAGTCCATTTGAACTATCTTTCTGCTTTTATTCGGCTTCCAAATATTTTCTGGTTTGAGTGGCGCATGGTGCTTTGTATCTTGAGTGTGCTGCGTGTAAAAATACGTTACTTTCTGTGAAATGCAATGGACAGTTGATGCCTTTTTGTTCCAATGTAGGGAGGGTAGTCCCAGGTGAAAATCGTAATGTTTCAAACCTTTGCTCGCTCAATGTTAAAAACAACGAACAAAGGAATGAGTGAATTAATGAAAGAAAGGCATATTTTAGATCGGATATTATTATCTATTATGTCTAATGCAAATTCCGTTTACCATTTATTCTATAATTTCCACAATCGGGACTACTTTCCCAACATTGTGCCAAACAGACTTAAACTGTCCATGGCTTTTCACTGAAAAAAAAGTATTTTCGTGCATTAGTAGAACACAGCACACCAAAGATACAAAAGACCATACGTCACTGGATCCAACAAGATTCACACGTGTATCCATTCTACGGTTCCATTTTAGGCAAAATACGGGGTCTGTCCAGAAGGTATCCAATAATTTAATAATAACAAAAAGATAGCCTAGCTACGACATAGGTGCCTTAGTCCACTTCAAAGTACTATCCTTGAAATCTCACACATTTATCCCATTGATTCATAAGCAGTCTATAGAGATCTCTTCCAGGATCACCATCAGCTGTATTGTCACGTTCTTCTTAATCTCGTCCAAAGCCTAATATCTCTTTGAAAAAGCCAGAAGTTGCGGAGAGCTATATCTGGACGGCAGGGTTGATAAGAGACCTATTGGCGAAGCGATGTTTTGCCAAAATAAATATCTGCACGAAACGTGAAGAATGAGTCGCTCGGTCATTGTGAATGCTCCTGTTACACAGAACGCGAGCTGAGTAACCACGCAGAAGAGTGTCTGTTCATGCATGTGCACGAGGTTCATTCTGATTGTTTGCCAAGTTGCATCAAGACTGTTCGACGGCTTCTCTTCAAATTCATATTGTCTTGATACTTTGCGCATAGACTCCGTAAACAATTACAAAAACGCGTTAGATTCGGCTCATGTCTCGCGGCACCGAGCAGAGGACGTTCTAATTTTGTTTGGTTGTACCTTGCTCTATCCAAGGTAGCAGGGAATGTTCTTATTGAACCCAGCAAGCTTATATTTCGTTTTCTTCTTCTGTTGCAAATGGCTTGGTATTGGAAAAACAAATCTAAAGTTTTCAATCCATTTCTTTTAGACTTTTCGCAGTGAGTTTTTACCTTGTTTTTTTCTTACTCTCTCCTGTTTTCATCTGTTTCCAAATCATCCCTTTTTATTTTCGTTAACTGTTTGCCTTTAATACCCCCGAGAACATAGTTCAGGTCTACGAAGGGGTGGCTCTAAATTTCTTGACCCGCCAAAATCCTTACGACGTGACGCCGATTTACATACGTCGATATCATCATCATCATCATCATTACAGCGTTTAAAGTTGAGAATTGACCTTCCATGATCGTAGGCGTCACGGAGACAGTATTTCCAGAAATCTTGTTTGTCACGTGTTATTTTTTTTTCTATGGGATTGGGCATAGTTCCGCAAATGCTCCCTGGGGATCCATGTTGTGAGTAGTGATGTCAATACTCTGTCTTCTTTTACCCTCCTATTCACATTTCATCTCGCTCTTGTTTCTCTTCCTCTTCTCATTTTCTTCTCTCTCTTTTCTTTCTTGCTCTTTTCTCTTTTTTCGCACCTTGCTTTTCCACCCCTCTCTCTCTCTCTCTCTCTCTCTATATATATATATATATATATATATATATATATATATGTGTGTGTGTGTGTGTGTGTGTTACCAGCTTTCATCTATCTTCTCTGTTTATTCATCCTCATCATTATCAGCCTTTTAGCGTCCGTCGTTGGTCATAGACCTTCCCCAAGATTCGCTAGATCTCTATCATGGGCGTCATGGAGCCAATACTTTCTGAACCTGCCTAGTTCGTCAAGCCATCTTATTTTTTGCCAGCTACAGTCTGCCATTCATGTAACTTGACCAGCTCATTGCCATTTTTAGTGGATTCTATGATATCTCGGACTCTTGTTTTACCTCTAATATAATGTACTGTCTTGTGATCTCTTCATGTGTGTTTGAACATGATTCTCTCCTGTGCGTGTTGCATGATTCCCAATTTGAGGGTCAATCTTTTGGTTAGGTACTATATTTCAGCCTCGTAGATGACTATCGAGAGGATGCATTGGTTGTATATCCATCTTTTGGCACTTGCAGGATTTTCTTATTCTTGAAGGTTGAGCTTGTCCAACCGAAAGCTTGCCATCCCAGAGTGATTTTTCGCTTGATTTCTTCTTTTTTCGGGGGTTTCATGGAGATTCGCTGCCCCAGTGGTTTACTTTTTCCAGATCTCCGTTTTGCTGACGTTCATGTCGAGACCAACTTTCTTGCTTTCATTTCGTCTGGTATTATTTGGAGATCATGAAGGTTCTCAGAAAAAAAGACGATGTCGTCTGGAAATCTGAGATTGCTCGAGTATTTGCTGTCTATTCTGATTCCTTTATTTTCTAAGTCTAGGGTTCGGAAGATCATCTCCAGGCTGGATGTAAAGAGTTTGATTAAGCTGCTATCTCCTTGCCTTACCCTTTTTTCGAGCTGAAAGGCCAGTGAGTCTTTATGTAGCCTGATGAAGGGACTGTTATGTCAGTATATATGTCGCAACACTGATACGGGGTCTACACTTTGTTGAATGATAGCATCAATCACTTGAGGATTTCTTCTGAGGCACTTTTTATGTCAAAAAATGCTATAGCGAATGGTATTCTATACTCTGCTGCTTTTTCTTTTAATCGATTTACTGAATAGAGATGGTCACTGGTTGAGTAGCTTCTTCTGGGGCTAGCTTGTTCCTGTGGTTGGTTTTCATCTAGTGCTTCTGTGATCCGGTTGATGATTCCTTTGGTAAATAGTTTGTAGATGCAGTTGTGTAGGCGCATAATCCATAGTTGTCGAGATCTCTCCGGTTAACATTTTTTATATAACAGCATTATGATTGCAGTGTTCCACTCTTCTGGCACTTTGCTCTCCTAGTAATGACTTAACCAGTTTTTTTAGAAGGTCGATAGTAGTGCCCGTCAAAAATGATGGTATTCTTTATAGTATTTCTAGTTAGGCTCAAAGAATCTGCGCACTCTGCCTAGGATCAAAGTGCCACTCCCTGGCTCTCCTGTCAAGGATTAAGGTTTATTGAGAAGTGCTACACTCAAAATAGATATTTTAATGCGGGTATTCTTTCAAAATGAAAATGTGAATTAAATCAATTTCTACTTTGCACATGCAAACAATGATTCATTATCGATTCAAGAAGACCATTGACGTTGCCCGACTCCAGTTTTCGTGTACTCCAATGAAAAAACACCTTTCTTTCAGCTTTTAAGTGAATTCGTTTTTATCACTGAATTTATTTTATTATTCTGCAAGAATAGATTGCAAACGAAGAGTAAATAAAAATGATAACTTTAAATTTCAAGGGTGGTGACTTAATGTCTGTACATGTTGATAGAATTGCTAGTCAACTTTTTTCCCGAAATATGTTATTTTCATTCAGTTTTTATTTAATGATTGGTATTGGCTGACGTGAGCGCTGTCTGCATGCTTTTTAGTTTTTATTTTGTTTTTTGGCAAATAATGATACGTTACTAGTTCAACAAAACCATTAAAATTGTCTGTCTCTAGTTTTTTTCTATCTCTTGAGTCCCAATAAAAAAAAAACGATCTTCTAGAACTTTTCAATTTTCTATTAAACAAATTTAATGATTTTTCTTTCTTTTCTCTCTTTCAGGTGAGTAATCTTTTCAATATTTCCTGAGAAAGATCTTACCAAGTAAACTTCACATGGTCAGGTCAGTCCTTTAAAAACAGCCATAAAAATAGATTCATTCACTGAGGAAGCCGTTTATCGTGATCATGGATAATGTTATCAAACGGTTATTGTTATCAAAACTAATCGATCTCCACCAGTTTATATTAAAATCAATTAAAATTGAACCACCGTAGTCATCAAAAATGGCGCAGTGTTCTATGCTTTTTTTTTGTTTGTCTGTTCTAATGGTCTTACGCATACCGTTCTGTCAACAGACTTGAAAATTAGCTTCGGTATTTCACTATATCCCTTCTAAAAAATGTTCTCTTTTTTTTTTAATTTTGGGTTTTTTTCATTTTGAGTGGTCTATTGATTTATATTAATTTCATGTGGATTTCATGTAATGTAAACTTGTCTTATAACGATGAATTACATGGCATAACAACGAATTAGATAGCAAAATAATGAATGTGAATTTTTTCAGGCAGTTATTACTATCAAAGATCTGTCCTAAAGTGATCACAATAAGCAGCTTCCTTTGTATGAATGGATACACCTCACATTTTATATGTATGGCTTATTTTCTATCTCTCTATCCAATTTTCTGGGTCCCGTGGATCCCTGAGGGTTCACAAAGGTGTTATTTGGGTCTGCCTAGGCAGATCTTTCAAAATTGCTTATATAAAAATGGCCCATATCAAAAGGGCGACATGATATGTTATTGCAAAAATAACCAAAACGAATGAAAAAAATCAGTTTCCGTGTTCTTTCTTGCACTAAAAAATATCCAGCCACTCTGTTTTTATTCCCTTGGTCTGGAACTTCTACGTGTCTTCGATTCCGAGTTCTTCGGGTTATTATTGATTACTGCTTCAAAATTTTTCCAATGCTTATCACTATTAGCTTTGAACTTTTGGTGATAAATTATTTACTTCTATTTGGCTTATACGAATGCGTTGGAAGGTCGATATGTGTACCTATGTTACGTCGTATGGGTGAAATTTACTCATCTTTTGTAAAAAAAAAAGGGGGGGGGTCTACTTTGATTACATGAACTTTTGATCGCAAAACATAGTTGTTTATATTTTTTGTTTTCATTATATTAACTTTTGATCGAATTATAACTAAGTATTCGTTTTTTGTAAAAAAAATGATGAAAATGGTGAAAACAGTTTGACTTCATAAACTCTTTGAGTGTAAAAAGCAGTTGTTTTGAATCCTTGTTTAGATTAAAATAATTTTTTATCATACTAAAACTACGCAAAATTTTGTGAAAAAATTGATTTTGCCAATTAGGCAATTTAACCACTTCGGCGTAAATTATACAATGTCCATTCGGGAGGTATCCAGTAATTTAACATTAACATAAATAGCCTGGCTAGGACAATCGTGCCATAGTTCCTTCAAAGTAATTCCCTCCAGGCCTCATATATTTATCCCAGTATCCCTCCCACTTTTCAAAACAGCCTGCAAAGTCCTTTTTCGGAATCGCATTAGCTACCTCGTCACGTTCTCCTTAATCTTTTCCACGATCTCCTCCCTTTTAATGGCAGAGAGCAAGAACTAGCGGGAGCCAAATCTAGACCATGAGTGATGTATGAAAGAAATCCTTCTCGAGGTGTGATGAGTTACCCACTCGGTCGTTATGAATGTGACTGCCACACGGTGCACATGCTCACTCAATGATGTCTCACTACCGACTGAGTAATCCACAAAAACCGTCTGTTTATACATGTATAGTAAGGTTTCCTTTAATTGGTTGTAGACTTCTGACCGCACACCTGATTCCCGAAATGTCTGGATACTTTCCTGGTCTACCTTGTAAACAACTACGGTAACGAGTTAGACTCTGTTTCTGCCTCGCGGCACTGAGCAGAGGACGTTCTTAGTCTGCTTGCTATATGTTGTTCTATCCTAGGAAGCAGTAAACATGTTGAACGTTCTTACTGAACCCAGCCAGCTAGTAATTTTAGCTGTTGCTTTTGTAAATGGCTTCCTATCGAAAACATTTCCAAGTTTCCCTCTTTCCAATTAATATCTCGAAAACCGTCAACTTTTGATTTTTAATCCATAATTTCTTACTCCTCTCTGTGTTCATGGACTTCATGAACACAGATTGCTATCTGAGCAAGTCAACAAGCGAATACTTTAGTAGATGAAGGAGCTTTATACAGAAGATATACATAGGTATAAACATGTAGTCAAAGCTGGGGCTCGCAGACAGGGGGTTTAGAGGGGACTCTATGCCTATCATGGGACCACTACATACATTAATATACATTGAGACCAATAAGATTCTAACACATTTCAAACACTTTTTTCAACTTGAGTCTTAAATTCTGAAAGAATTTGGACTAAGGATTTCTGTTGATCAAATACCACCTCCCTTTGTCATTCATGTAGTTTCTTATTTTATATAGGGTATTATGAGTGTGTGTGTGTGTGTGTGTTATCTGTCAACGTGTTTTAATATGAGTTTATATGAACATAAAGATGCAGTATATATAAAAGGGTGGCTCAATAAGTCTGCAGTGTGACAGAACTATGATCTAAATTTTGATCTGAAGTTTCCACGGTATAATATTCACTTGATCAGTGGAGAATACTTAGCTTAAGTGTATTGATGAGGAAAGAGATTATGTTTAAAGATATTTATAATGTAAAATAAAAGCTGTTTTCACGTGTATATAAATATATGTATATAAATGCGTGTGTAGGAGTGTTCTTCTTTTTTTTAATCACGGGTAATAGCTAGGGCAAGGTAGAGAAAAATGGACGTTTTCTGTTTTCGGAGAAAAATTTTTTTCCCATGCTATTAACTATATTTTCTGAAGTTGTTTGGCTGGAATCATGTTTTAATACCGTTTGCAATCCAATTGTATATTGGCATCCTTCTTCTCTCTTTCCATCACTCTACCCTCTCACCCTCTATGCCTATCTTTTTCATCTGTATCTCCTCTATATCTATATTCCTTTCCTCTCTATCTCACTCACTTTCTTCCCTCTCTCTCTCGCTCTACTCGTAACCGCGGCTTCTACTCCTTCCCAGATGTGATCCAGACGAGATTCTGGCGACGTTGGTCTTACACAGACAATGTCCGCCTAAAATAATGTAGAAGAAGATTTAATCCTGACGCCAAACCAAAATGAGACAGCGACAGCAATGCCGACAGAAGCCAATTACGAAGTCTTTGTCTGGCGGCTCAGAGTTACTTTCTCAATTCTTTGATTTCGAATAATTGCGAATTGTGGATTCTAATCAGAAACAGATCATCAAAATTAAGGATTATGTTCGGGAGGCGTTGCGGTAAGAATGAGGGTGGAGTTGCTCAGTAGAATAGGGTTAATTATAAGAATGTATGG